>CM060909.1:113255833-113703333 GCA_030737875.1 Allium sativum
AGGTATGGAACCACCTTTTCGCTAGTGTACCTCTAGAGAGGAATACACTGGGTTCAACAAGAACATCTTGCAACCCGGCCACACATGATCGACAACTCATTTCGCTTGAGTGTATCGAATGTATATCACCAACAGTTGGGATCAGCAACCGTTTCCCGAATGAGACAGTATCAACAACAGATTTTTAGACGTAAATGAAACTCTAGATCAGGTGATTATACACCCTAATAGGTGCGACCTACATAGCCATGCTACCTGCCCGATTTCTGTCGTTTACCGGTTGATGAGGCTTGAGGTTACGGCTTATCATCACATCAAATTCATTTCGAATGCCACATTGTCAGACCGATCGAAAATCACTAATTGACGTCTACAACAGTACATTACGTGTTAGCTAAAGAAGTTTCCTTCTCCTCTTCCACTCTTGGTACGGTTGAAGAAATCAATGTACGTGACCTTTCTGGAAATACTCTGTTAGACATTCATCCATACAAGTCGTCCAAGAACAGGATGAACCGAAGGCACTATTCAGTACATCTATCTTAGGCACTGTTATCTAAGACTTATACAATAGCCCTTGCACTTTACTCTGTCTTCAATTTTCTTTGGCATATATGATTCGAAATGCTTATGCCAACACAGAGTGGTTCTTTGGATAATAATCCAACCGGTCTCTCCATATTAACAACGTTAAAATGGTCAAAACTTCGATAGTCTGTGATTTAACTATCGAAGGAAAATACGTAGGCAAACAACGATATCATTTCCAGAAGGAAATTCTATCGATCAATCATCAGTCACTACCATTCCACAACTATCAGACTCTAACTATAAACTAACAAGAGAACAATGCTCTAAGTATAAACCCGGAAGGCCGAAACCAACATCAGATCGATACTCAGAAAACTATTCAACTTAACTAATCTCTACTCAGTTTCTAATCTTGTTTAACTCTATTTGATTTACTCTGTTTGATTAACTCGATTCGATTAACTCTTCTATTTATTTTCTAAATAGAAAATCCTTTATTCCATTTATTTTGCTTAACATCTCTTTTATAACTTATTCAATTTCTAAATCAAATTCCCCTTATCATAACTTATTCATTTCCTAAATAAATAATCTGTTTAATATCCTATTTATTTATTCTAAATGTTTCCTTTAATAACCCTATTTATTTAACAAATAAATATGTCCTTACCTTATTCTATTTATTTAACAAATAAATAAATCCATTATCTTATCCTTTTTATTTAACAAATATATATCTCACTTATTATCTCCTATTTATTTTCTAAGTAAATAGTCTATTTTATAACATCTTATTTATTTATCCTAAATAAATAATTCACTTTATAATTTTTCCAATTTATAAATATTTCTTATTTATAAATATTCCAATTTATACATATTTTGTTTTCAATATCACATTGAAAATCTCCTTTTCCCGTTCCGATATTTTTTGGTACTTAACACATCAAATCACGATGACCAATATCCTCCAAACACATATAATCAACAACGGATTATAAACCACATCATATATCATAATATATGAAAAACAATAAAATAACTATTGAGGAATCCAGTCAGATTCCTCTAACCTGTTTCCCTGCATCCACATATGTTACACAATAAAATCAACATCACTTTCAGTTCCATATGATATATTCTATTAAACAAAATCAATATAGAAATTCAACAAACTGACTAGCAGTTCAATCAAACAGTCAACACATAGTCAATCAGACAATATTTAAAAGTTCTAAAAATACAACATGAAATTATAAACTGTTCAGAGTTAGTGAGATTTACTCACTTTGGAAGTTCATCATTAAAGAACGATAAACTGTTTGTTTGATTTGAATCAAACAATTTATTTTGCCATAAATTCGAACGAGCTTCAATCCATTTCCAGTCAGTTCCACTCTTGCCACCCACCATATGATCCCAACGCAACTTAAGATTCGTCAATCTGATACCGTATGATCAAGTTATACCATTACGAAGTTAATACACTTTTAAATTAAATAAAAACCAAATTCCATAATAAACTTTTAACTTCGGGCCCTTACCCGTCACATTCCGGCCCATTCAAAATCAAGCCCGCTCCACAAAGCTTCTTCCCCAAACAAAACTTGCGACCCTAGACATCCACGAAAACCATGGCTGCGATTTTCAACCTGAACCTCTCCCTCTCCTCTTGACATTTCAACACACAGCTTTCACCATCCTTCTTCTTTTGTCGAGCTCACTCTCTCCATCACCATTAGATGAAACTCGCACCTGACCTTTGGATCCCGTCCTCTACATCTCGCGCACGCATAAAGTACAACAACGACATCTTGGATTCCCAGAAAACCCAAAAATTTGTATACGAACTCCATTTCTCACAAACAATAATAATACGATATCCATTTCGCAAATTATTTCTTTAATCTTTCAAGAATCTTAGCCCTAGCACCATAAGGTGAGCGCTGGAAAATTATCGGACCTCCCAAAATCCATCGAACGGAATTCTGGAACTACTGGCATGAAGCTCTTCCTTTGCTGAATCGATATATATATGTATTATGATTTATGGAACTTTATTTCCATTTGTTTTTGAATTTAGAGGATGGATTTTCTCATGTTCATAAGAAGAAAAAGAAATTGTGGCAGAAAAGGAAGTTTGACTTTCGGATGAGGAAATTTTAGGGTTTAGTGAGAATGTGTGGGTATTTATAGGCTAAATTTATTATTTTATATTAAATTTTATATTAATTTTTAACGTATTTCTGCTTGTGTTCGTCCTTTAGAATTCGCTATGGTCGCAAACAATACCCAAAAATCACGAAACTGGACATGCAGCTACCGTTTGACATTACGGTCCCAACTGTAACGACCCGTGTTTTTACGGTGAAATAATTAATTTATTTAATTATTAAATATCGATTAAGCGATATCGATAAGTAGAATTAAATAATATTTATATTTAATTAATATAAATAATAGAATAATATATTTATTTTCGAAATGGTCGAAAAGTGCTGAATTCACAGTATTGTGTGAATTAGATCATTAATAAGATATAATTCAGTTTAGAGTTGAATTATAATAACGAATATATTATTTAAAATGAGATTTGCACGTATAATTATATTATAAATATAATCGAGCTCGAAATGGCGTGGCAGTTCGTAATTTGGCGATTGGAACTTTAAACGAATATACAGAAGCCGTTTTAACTCGGAATTCTGTGAAGCAAAAAACATTAGGAGCTGGTAAAGAATATTTTTCTAATGGGAGAGAAAAATTAGGATTTCGTCGAATAGGTTGCAAGATATGGCCAAATCAAATTTTCAAATAGTCGCTATAAAATCGTTCATCGACCGTAACAGTTTATTTGAAATAACTGCATACTGGATTCGAATTTAGACAAGGTTCTTTTGGGACATAATGTTAATCTAATTTTTGGAATTTTACTGTAATTTTTAATTAGTCAAAAAACGCAACTTTTTATTTGGAGTATTTTGCACCCTGTATCAATATTTTGGGGTTTCAAAATATGAGTCAACCTACCGATATTATTATATTTTTGGGATTGTGGCACCTTGCTGGATACGACCATATCCTTATTTTTGTCCGTAATGGCTCGGACGTGAATGTAATTTTTGTAACACGGTACATGTACATAATATAACTATCACCTGTCTACATGATTCACAAATACGCTTGCCACTCAATAATTCTTTTCATGCCATAATAATTTTTCTATCGAAGTACTTGGATTATGCAATGCATACTGAAAGGCAAAAAGTTGAAAGCTGCTATGTTTAATGTGGAGGAATATGTGATTGTAGAATGTCAAGTGTCCTCACAATCTCTCTTCTTGCATATAAATTACTTGCATGTACTAATTCTATATACATATAAAGGCCACCAACACTAATAACTACTGTATTAATATGTAATTTTCCTTTACTAAATTCTAATAAATTCCAAACTATTTATCAAATGCAAAGAAAGTTGTACACTTTGCGGTTGTCCCATGCATTTCCAGTCAGTTAGTAAATATATATATATATATATATATATATATGTATATGTATTTCTAATACTTGGTTTTGAAGACGCGTACACTATCATATCAAACCGTAAGGCCATTCTTTTTCTTTTTCTGTCATCTACATTCCTATGTAGCTTCACGCATCCATGCATGTTCAAATCAAAATCCTACTATTCTACAGCTACTCTAATGTTGCAGTCGTCCCCTATCATACTTCACACCAAAGAAACATACATGTACAAAGAGCCTTCCCTTTGTCATAGCCTGTTTACATTTCCTTTTGGAAAATCAAGGTAGCTACTTTGTAAAGCTATCCTTCACAGTATGTCAAGGCTTATCAAAGGATTTTAAAACACAGCAAACCATCGTTTCATAACATACCGTAACACAACAATTATGACACAAACAAAGCAGCATTTACAGCATAGATTGGCTGAACAATATCTAACATCATAGATTTGCCGAACTACAACAAAATCACAATAGCTGTAGATGAAATGAAAATTCATCCCAGAATCTGAAAACCTACTTCAACAACCAACCTACCTTATAGCCGACAACACTCGTACTGAAAACAAATAACAAAAACAAATACATACAATACAATAAATTCTTTCATATTATTTAAAGTTTTCCTACCCCAAATAAGGCCGTAAGCAAAATGTGCATGTTCAGATTGTAGCATAGCCGGACTATATTTCTTTTTGGCAAATCAAACCAGCTACACCATAAGCCTGTGATAAGACAAATCAAAACTGCTCAATTAAGGTGCTGTGTAGCTAAAGAAAACATGTGGAAACGTACTGTACAAACCCCTATATGACCAACCAAAAACAATCCACATGCTAAATACCTTCCTGCAGTTGTGCTTTCAAATCAAATAGCTATCGCCTAGGTTTTTCTTCACGTTGAAACGTCTGAACTTTCACATGGATATGAAGACTGAAACCATCCTACCCTAAATCCTACTACGTGCGCACCAAGGTTTTTAAGCTATAAATACACTTCATTTTCCGCAAACTTTTAAAAAAAAAAGTGAATGGGTTCCCTCTATAACATAAAAAGGGCTGAACTAAAAGAGTACACTACTTTACTGTAGCTTACAAGAGAAAGGATAGATGAAGCTCAGCTTCATGTTACGGTGATGGATGAACGGTAGATACGGTGTCAGGCGATTGAAATATCATGAAGGGATGGTGCTTGAGAAGTCCGGCTAGGGCGTTGGTTTCTTTTCGGGTTCCTGGAGCAGTTTCTCGTGAGTTTGGAGGAACAAGACAGACAAGGGGTCGAGCTGTGTATTGGCGTGGGAAGAAGTGGAGGCGGAGGCAGGAGCAGACCGACGGTGGGGGCTACGATGCCCTGGATGGACGGCGGTAAGGAACTATAAGTAGAAGCTCTGTTGTTTTTGTTTTCAAGAGGAAGAATTGGGAAATTTGGTCTGAGGACTCACGAACGGATGTGGATCCGATTTTTATGAAACAAGGGTGGGCCGAGAATATAAGGTAAAAGCCCAATATATATTTAATAAAATAAAGTTTAGGGTATAACCTTTATAATACTATACTGTGCTCATACTTTACCCGAATTCAACAAAACAGGGTCAGTTAGGATCGTATGAACACAGGCTACACGGTGGGACCCGTCTGAAGGGAGTTAAAAATCGTTTCAATTTTAGACTGAATTAAAACGCCTGAACAAGATGTACCGACATTAATCGTCATTTAACAGTCCCATGACCGAGGTGAGTAAATCTCACTAACTCTGAACAATTTTATATTTTTATAATACATCTTTAGAAGTGATAAATATTGATTGAATTGCTGTGTGTTGGCTGTTTGGCTGAACTGCTAGTCAGTTGATTGGATTTATCGATAACGATATATATAAATCGTATCGAAATATTGATTCTGTTTATCAGAATATTTTATACTCATGTTATTTATGTTGACTGACATCTGTGGATGCAGGGAAACAGGTCGGAGGGACCCAACTGGGTTCCTCAACATTTATTTACCGCTTTTCATATATTTTGATACATGATGTGTTATATCATCCGTATTGTTTCTGGGTGTTTGGATGATGACCGATCAGTTGATTTGATATTTTTACACCATAAGTGATACGAGAAAGGGAAAAGGGAGATTTTCAAAATATATTTGAAAATAGATTATTTATATAAAATCAGCGGATTTTATATATGAAAGGAAAAAGGAGTTTTATAAAAGAAATCATTTTATAAAATCAAAGCAATAAAGGAAAAATATTTGTAAAACAAATAGAGAAGGGAAATTGTTTGTAAAACATTTACAAATAAAATAGAAAAGAAAATATTTGTAAAACCATTGCAAATAGAGATAAAAAGGAAAACATTTGTAAGACATTTACAAATGGAATTAGAAAGAAAATATTTGTAAAAACATTTACAAATAGATTAAAAGGAAATATTTATCTAGAGAAATAAACTGAGTTATAAAAAGGGATTATTTATTTAGAAAAAAATAGAATATTGGAATACTTGTAAAATGGATAAGAAGGGTATAAAAGGAGAATTTTACACTAGGAAGAATTTAGGCCCGTGCTTCGCACACGGGTAAATAGAATATGAATTCAAAGTGAGAATTTAAGAGAGATACGTTTTAACAGATAAAGTGAGTAGGTTAATTTATAAATAAAGTTTTATAAATTAATTTAGTTATTTATCTTTGGATAAATAGAGTATATATGTCAAGACTTGTATAGAGAAGTAAAAATCGATTTCCACATCGATGTTTGAAACTGAATAAGGATGAAGGAGAATTTATCTAATAAGAGTTATTCGAAGTAAAGTTATCGAATATCAGTTTATTCGATAGGAAGTTTATTGAGTATTAGTTATTCGAGATAGAGTTAAACAGAATTAGTCATTTAAGATAAGTTACCAGTTAGCACGACTGCTAGCGTAATTCGCAGGGTTGTAGATAGCCTAAGGTGGTCGGATGTTTCCTGTGGGAATCAGGCGTAACCATTGTGATCGCTGCGATCTAGATTCGAGCGAATGGTGTTAAATCAAATATTAGTTAATTAATAAAAGTAATCAAGTCGAGTTTGTCAAGTTGAGTTAACTAAGTTGAGTTAATTAAGTTAAGTTAGTCAAGTCGAGTTGATCAAGTAAGTTGGTCAGATTGAGTTAATTAAGATGAGTTAATCAAACCAAGTTATCCGAATAAGAGTTAATCCAGTAAAAGTTAATAGAATAAGGGTTATAAATTAGAGTTAACCAAATAGGAGTTAATAAATTATATATTCGTTTATTTATTCGAGTTAGAAAATCAAAGTCATAATAAAGTTATTATATTTCAGATGTAGGGAATTATAACATCATGGTTATAATCAAGTGATTCTGAAAAGAAGTAGATTCGTAAATAGAATCCGAGAATTTCGTAAGAAAGTGTTAAAGTTTTTAAAAAAGGTGAACTTAGCTTATTTCGAAGTTAGAAATGTTGTTCAGTTAAGGTCTGAGAGGTAATTATACCCCAACTTGATTGACTTCGTTTTTAACTAAGAAATGGTTAAGGTTCGATAGGGGAAGGTGTTTAAGTGGAATCCAAATAAAGGAGATTTGGCGTCGTGATGTTTGTTAAACATCCGTTTAATCCAGTGAAGGAGATTTGGAAATGTTTTCCAAAGAAGATCAGAAATGTTTCTGAATATAGAAAAAACACAAGGAATGGAAATGGTTTCCAATATTAATAACGTATATTTTCTAAATATAGTAAATAAGAAATGTTAAATAACAGGAAAAGGGAAATGAATAAATGAATGAACTAAAAGATAAATATTGAATGATGATTGATCGATAGAATTTCCATCTGGAAATAATATCGTTGTTTGCACACCGACATGTTTTTAATTGATAGTTAAATCACCGACTATCAAAGTTTTGACCATTTTACGTTGTTAATATGGAGAGACCGGTTGGATTATTATCCAGAGAACCACTCCGTATTGGCATAAGCGTTGCGAATCAAGTATGCTGAATATATTGAAGACGGAGGTATGCAAGGGCTATCCTATTTACAGAATAGTGCCTTCGGTTTGTCCAATCCCAGGACAAACGTGAATGGACGAATGTCTGACAGAGTATATTCAATGGATCGCGTAAGTTGATCTCTTCAAACGTACTTACGTTTGGTGGCGGAGGAATTCGTTTCTCTTAGCTGTATACCCGTGGTATTTTTGGTGAAATCAATTTGTGATTTGGCGGGTATGACGATGTGGCATTCAAAGTACTGGAGGTGTGATCTGTCAAAAGATACGTTATGACCTCAAGCCTCATCAACCAGGAAAGGACAAAAATCGGGCAGGCAACATGGCTATGTGGGTCGCAACCATTAGGATATATGATCACCTATCTAGAGAAATTCCTTTTGTTCTTTAATCTATCGATGCTGTCCCATTTTGGGAGACGGTTGCTGATCCCAACCGTCGGTGATATACATTCGATACACTCAAGCGAAATGAGTGGTCGGTCATGTGTGGGCCGGGTTGCAAGATGTTCTTGTTGAACCCAGTGTATTTGCCTCTAGAGATACACGTTCGGAAGGTGGTCCCATACCTTGTCAAGTTGGAATCCAATCTCCAATAAGTGCCTGTGAGTTTGATTGTATATTATATATGTAGAGCGTGAGATGCAAGCGTTCTACTAGATTTTAATTACTTGTGATTAGACATTATTATAATATCAGATAATATATGATTTCCAAAGTGTTTTGGGTTATCGTAAGGTAAAAGCCATCCGTATTTATGAGTGGATTGGTCTTACGATTATCTTTTCTTTTGAAAAGGATTTTGAAAAGTTAAACCAAATGATTGGAGTTTACTCACACCAGTCCCATGACTGACCCATAGTTTTATTTTGTTTTGTTTTCCCTAAACTCTTGGGTGCCCAAATTTGTACGGGCAGTCAAGTAGTCAGGATTTTACAGATAGACTTGGAGAGCTTGGAGCAGGAGGCTTCAGGACTTATATAGCTATTGTTTATTTCCGCTGTGATGCAAGTGTTGTACTCTGATAATGGTATGATTTACATATACTGCTTTGATTTCAAGATATGTTGTCTATTATATTTTATTCGCTCCGCTGTGAGATTCGTGTTACTCTGATGTTGTTATCTTCTTCTTCTTCTGTTCTAATTTTCTATCTTATCTATTCTCACCCTCTAATTTCTTTCTTGGACTATCCAGTAATTTCGACTTTTGATTGTTCGATATGTGTTGTATATCGGATAATCAAGGTCGTCTTTTCCCAGGTCGTTACAGTGGTATCAGAGCTGGTTGCTTAATTGGTACGGATGATAGGGGGTTCTCGCTTCGCGTTTGGTGGCTAACGGGAGACTCTTACCCCAACATCTCCCGACAATGTGGGTTGGTCGAGTCGAGAGGCTGGCCGTAAAAGCAGTTCTGAGGTATCTCTGTAAGCCACGCTGGGAGGTTAGCCCAGTGCCGAGGGAGGAGAGGATGGTTGAAAAGCCTACTCGAATCCCAGGTCGTTACAGTGGTATCAGAGCTGAAGGTTAAGTATTACCTTGGCTCTGTGGCGTGATACAGTAGAGATGGGGTTAGTAATACCCTAGACTGAGTTTGAGTGTATATATACGAGTGAACGTACTTGTTATTTGATATAAAATGGTTTTATATTGTGGAGATTTATTGGTTGAGTTGTTTATGAATTCTGGTCGATCAGTTTGATCCACTGTATCGATAGGGGTTACTAAACGCTTGAATACGACGAACCGACACAGTATGTTTTGAAAAAGGGTGAATGAAATAATTTTACCCAAATTATATTTTGATATAAGCAAAGTATAGTTATTTGAAATATTATCATATATTGGATGTGTTGGTTGTTATTATAATCGAATAAGATTATAAAATGTGAAATGGTTATGTAAATAACCAAATAGAATTCATATAAGTGAAATATATGAAATCAGATGAATTAAATTTGAATTTAAATCAGAAATGAAATTAAAACTCTGAAAATGTGAAGTGTGTAGAATGAATCTGGCTAAATATATGTGAATTTTAAAATCCTGGGAGATTTTAAATTTGTTACAGGCTTTGAAAGGGATATTTTGAAATAATTTCAAAATGAAAGTGTTTAGAAATGGTTTTGAAAGTGACATAGTATTGAACTCACTTCGATAGCTGGAAAATAAATTCCGATGTTGATCCGGACATCATCGGTGTTCATTTTCGAGTTTGTAAGTGACAAATTACTACCAAAGATTTTGTTTTTGAATTGTTATGAGAAACCAAGTTGTTTTGATATTCCAAAGGGATATTTGATTTTTGGAGAAGGCAAAGCTATTTGAAACTCCCAGGTAAGATTGTTTGAAATAAACACCAATTTAAATAGAAATTTGTGAAAGCAAATTTGAAATTGAGTTGAAGCCAGTTCAGTGAAAATTGAGTTGAATTGAAATAAAATGGTATCAAGTAGAATTGGACTGAATTAGAGATTATCTGGGATAGAAATGGATGGTCGAGCAAGAAATTTGAATTGAGATTGGAATTGCAGTTTGATTGAAATTTGGCTTGGTTATAAGCGGATGGTCGTGCTGAAGATAAAAGTGATTGGGTGTTTGATTGGGATGATAGTGGTATATGCTAAATTGATAGCAGAATTGAATGCCGACAAAAAGGTACACGTACATATTCATATGAGTTGGATGAGATTTATGAGCCTGTTTGGCAAGCCACTTGGCTCTTTGATTTTCTTTTGGGTTGAAGAAGGCCTAGAGAGGCGAGTTGGAGTTTGAGTTATTGACTGGTACAAAGGAGGTGCTGGCGAAATTTTTCGAAATTTTGGGTGTTAGAAAATTTTCAGAATTTTTGAAAATTTCGTTAGAAAGAATAAGTTAATAATTAAATTGGAATCAATTAACTCAGTTAAAACTGAAGTTAAGGAGCAACCGTATAATTTTTAACCCAGTTAATAGGTCTGTTTTCTACCTTAGCAATTTCGAGGACGAAATTATTTTAAGGGGGGAAGAATGTAACGACCCGTGTTTTTACGGTGAAATAATTAATTTATTTAATTATTAAATATCGATTAAGCGATATCGATAAGTAGAATTAAATAATATTTATATTTAATTAATATAAATAATAGAATAATATATTTATTTTCGAAATGGTCGAAAAGTGCTGAATTCACAGTATTGTGTGAATTAGATCATTAATAAGATATAATTCAGTTTAGAGTTGAATTATAATAACGAATATATTATTTAAAATGAGATTTGCACGTATAATTATATTATAAATATAATCGAGCTCGAAATGGCGTGGCAGTTCGTAATTTGGCGATTGGAACTTTAAACGAATATACAGAAGCCGTTTTAACTCGGAATTCTGTGAAGCAAAAAACGTTAGGAGCTGGTAAAGAATATTTTTCTAATGGGAGAGAAAAATTAGGATTTCGTCGAATAGGTTGCAAGATATGGCCAAATCAAATTTTCAAATAGTCGCTATAAAATCGTTCATCGACCGTAACAGTTTATTTGAAATAACTGCATACTGGATTCGAATTTAGACAAGGTTCTTTTGGGACATAATGTTAATCTAATTTTTGGAATTTTACTGTAATTTTTAATTAGTCAAAAAACGCAACTTTTTATTTGGAGTATTTTGCACCCTGTATCAATATTTTGGGGTTTCAAAATATGAGTCAACCTACCGATATTATTATATTTTTGGGATTGTGGCACCTTGCTGGATACGACCATATCCTTATTTTTGTCCGTAATGGCTCGGACGTGAATGTAATTTTTGTAACACGGTACATGTACATAATATAACTATCACCTGTCTACATGATTCACAAATACGCTTGCCACTCAATAATTCTTTTCATGCCATAATAATTTTTCTATCGAAGTACTTGGATTATGCAATGCATACTGAAAGGCAAAAAGTTGAAAGCTGCTATGTTTAATGTGGAGGAATATGTGATTGTAGAATGTCAAGTGTCCTCACAATCTCTCTTCTTGCATATAAATTACTTGCATGTACTAATTCTATATACATATAAAGGCCACCAACACTAATAACTACTGTATTAATATGTAATTTTCCTTTACTAAATTCTAATAAATTCCAAACTATTTATCAAATGCAAAGAAAGTTGTACACTTTGCGGTTGTCCCATGCATTTCCAGTCAGTTAGTAAATATATATATATATATATGTATATGTATTTCTAATACTTGGTTTTGAAGACGCGTACACTATCATATCAAACCGTAAGGCCATTCTTTTTCTTTTTCTGTCATCTACATTCCTATGTAGCTTCACGCATCCATGCATGTTCAAATCAAAATCCTACTATTCTACAGCTACTCTAATGTTGCAGTCGTCCCCTATCATACTTCACACCAAAGAAACATACATGTACAAAGAGCCTTCCCTTTGTCATAGCCTGTTTACATTTCCTTTTGGAAAATCAAGGTAGCTACTTTGTAAAGCTATCCTTCACAGTATGTCAAGGCTTATCAAAGGATTTTAAAACACAGCAAACCATCGTTTCATAACATACCGTAACACAACAATTATGACACAAACAAAGCAGCATTTACAGCATAGATTGGCTGAACAATATCTAACATCATAGATTTGCCGAACTACAACAAAATCACAATAGCTGTAGATGAAATGAAAATTCATCCCAGAATCTGAAAACCTACTTCAACAACCAACCTACCTTATAGCCGACAACACTCGTACTGAAAACAAATAACAAAAACAAATACATACAATACAATAAATTCTTTCATATTATTTAAAGTTTTCCTACCCCAAATAAGGCCGTAAGCAAAATGTGCATGTTCAGATTGTAGCATAGCCGGACTATATTTCTTTTTGGCAAATCAAACCAGCTACACCATAAGCCTGTGATAAGACAAATCAAAACTGCTCAATTAAGGTGCTGTGTAGCTAAAGAAAACATGTGGAAACGTACTGTACAAACCCCTATATGACCAACCAAAAACAATCCACATGCTAAATACCTTCCTGCAGTTGTGCTTTCAAATCAAATAGCTATCGCCTAGGTTTTTCTTCACGTTGAAACGTCTGAACTTTCACATGGATATGAAGACTGAAACCATCCTACCCTAAATCCTACTACGTGCGCACAAAGGTTTTTAAGCTATAAATACACTTCATTTTCCGCAAACTTTTAAAACAAAAAGTGAACGGGTTCCCTCTATAACATAAAAAGGGCTGAACTAAAAGAGTACACTACTTTACTGTAGCTTACAAGAGAAAGGATAGATGAAGCTCAGCTTCATGTTACGGTGATGGATGAGCGGTAGATACGGTGTCAGGCGATTGAAATATCATGAAGGGATGGTGCTTGAGAAGTCCGGCTAGGGCGTTGGTTTCTTTTCGGGTTCCTGGAGCAGTTTCTCGTGAGTTTGGAGGAACAAGACAGACAAGGGGTCGAGCTGTGTATTGGCGTGGGAAGAAGTGGAGGCGGAGGCAGGAGCAGACCGACGGTGGGGGCTACGATGCCCTGGATGGACGGCGGTAAGGAACTATAAGTAGAAGCTCTGTTGTTTTTGTTTTCAAGAGGAAGAATTGGGAAATTTGGTCTGAGGACTCACGAACGGATGTGGATCCGATTTTTACGAAACAAGGGTGGGCCGAGAATATAAGGTAAAAGCCCAATATATATTTAATAAAATAAAGTTTAGGGTATAACCTTTATAATACTATACTGTGCTCATACTTTACCCGAATTCAACAAAACAGGGTCAGTTAGGATCGTATGAACACAGGCTACACGGTGGGACCCATCTGAAGGGAGTTAAAAATCGTTTCAATTTTAGACTGAATTAAAACGCCTGAACAAGATGTACCGACATTAATCGTCATTTAACAGTCCCATGACCGAGGTGAGTAAATCTCACTAATTCTGAACAATTTTATATTTTTATAATACATCTTTAGAAGTGATAAATATTGATTGAATTGCTGTGTGTTGGCTGTTTGGCTGAACTGCTAGTCAGTTGATTGGATTTATCGATAACGATATATATAAATCGTATCGAAATATTGATTCTGTTTATCAGAATATTTTATACTCATGTTATTTATGTTGACTGACATCTGTGGATGCAGGGAAACAGGTCGGAGGGACCCAACTGGGTTCCTCAACATTTATTTACCGCTTTTCATATATTTTGATACATGATGTGTTATATCATCCGTATTGTTTCTGGGTGTTTGGATGATGACCGATCAGTTGATTTGATATTTTTACACCATAAGTGATACGAGAAAGGGAAAAGGGAGATTTTCAAAATATATTTGAAAATAGATTATTTATATAAAATCAGCGGATTTTATATATGAAAGGAAAAAGGAGTTTTATAAAAGAAATCATTTTATAAAATCAAAGCAATAAAGGAAAAATATTTGTAAAACAAATAGAGAAGGGAAATTGTTTGTAAAACATTTACAAATAAAATAGAAAAGAAAATATTTGTAAAACCATTGCAAATAGAGATAAAAAGGAAAACATTTGTAAGACATTTACAAATGGAATTAGAAAGAAAATATTTGTAAAAACATTTACAAATAGATTAAAAGGAAATATTTATCTAGAGAAATAAACTGAGTTATAAAAAGGGATTATTTATTTAGAAAATAAATAGAATATTGGAATACTTGTAAAATGGATAAGAAGGGTATAAAAGGAGAATTTTACACTAGGAAGAATTTAGGCCCGTGCTTCGCACACGGGTAAATAGAATATGAATTCAAAGTGAGAATTTAAGAGAGATACGTTTTAACAGATAAAGTGAGTAGGTTAATTTATAAATAAAGTTTTATAAATTAATTTAGTTATTTATCTTTGGATAAATAGAGTATATAAGTCAAGACTTGTATAGAGAAGTAAAAATCGATTTCCACATCGATGTTTGAAACTGAATAAGGATGAAGGAGAATTTATCTAATAAGAGTTATTCGAAGTAAAGTTATCGAATATCAGTTTATTCGATAGGAAGTTTATTGAGTATTAGTTATTCGAGATAGAGTTAAACAGAATTAGTCATTTAAGATAAGTTACCAGTTAGCACGACTGCTAGCGTAATTCGCAGGGTTGTAGATAGCCTAAGGTGGTCGGATGTTTCCTGTGGGAATCAGGCGTAACCATTGTGATCGCTGCGATCTAGATTCGAGCGAATGGTGTTAAATCAAATATTAGTTAATTAATAAAAGTAATCAAGTCGAGTTTGTCAAGTTGAGTTAACTAAGTCGAGTTAATTAAGTTAAGTTAGTCAAGTCGAGTTGATCAAGTAAGTTGGTCAGATTGAGTTAATTAAGATGAGTTAATCAAACCAAGTTATCCGAATAAGAGTTAATCCAGTAAAAGTTAATAGAATAAGGGTTATAAATTAGAGTTAACCAAATAGGAGTTAATAAATTATATATTCGTTTATTTATTCGAGTTAGAAAATCAAAGTCATAATAAAGTTATTATATTTCAGATGTAGGGAATTATAACATCATGGTTATAATCAAGTGATTCTGAAAAGAAGCAGATTCGTAAATAGAATCCGAGAATTTCGTAAGAAAGTGTTAAAGTTTTTAAAAAAGGTGAACTTAGCTTATTTCGAAGTTAGAAATGTTGTTCAGTTAAGGTCTGAGAGGTAATTATACCCCAACTTGATTGACTTCGTTTTTAACTAAGAAATGGTTAAGGTTCGATAGGGGAAGGTGTTTAAGTGGAATCCAAATAAAGGAGATTTGGCGTCGTGATGTTTGTTAAACATCCGTTTAATCCAGTGAAGGAGATTTGGAAATGTTTTCCAAAGAAGATCAGAAATGTTTCTGAATATAGAAAAAACACAAGGAATGGAAATGGTTTCCAATATTAATAACGTATATTTTCTAAATATAGTAAATAAGAAATGTTAAATAACAGGAAAAGGGAAATGAATAAATGAATGAACTAAAAGATAAATATTGAATGATGATTGATCGATAGAATTTCCATCTGGAAATAATATCGTTGTTTGCACACCGACATGTTTTTAATTGATAGTTAAATCACCGACTATCAAAGTTTTGACCATTTTACGTTGTTAATATGGAGAGACCGGTTGGATTATTATCCAGAGAACCACTCCGTATTGGCATAAGCGTTGCGAATCAAGTATGCTGAATATATTGAAGACGGAGGTATGCAAGGGCTATCCTATTTACAGAATAGTGCCTTCGGTTTGTCCAATCCCAGGACAAACGTGAATGGACGAATGTCTGACAGAGTATATTCAATGGATCGCGTAAGTTGATCTCTTCAAACGTACTTACGTTTGGTGGCGGAGGAATTCGTTTCTCTTAGCTGTATACCCGTGGTATTTTTGGTGAAATCAATTTGTGATTTGGCGGGTATGACGATGTGGCATTCAAAGTACTGGAGGTGTGATCTGTCAAAAGATACGTTATGACCTCAAGCCTCATCAACCAGGAAAGGACAAAAATCGGGCAGGCAGCATGGCTATGTGGGTCGCAACCATTAGGATGTATGATCACCTATCTAGAGAAATTCCTTTTGTTCTTTAATCTATCGATGCTGTCCCATTTCGGGAGACGGTTGCTGATCCCAACCGTCGGTGATATACATTCGATACACTCAAGCGAAATGAGTGGTCGGTCATGTGTGGGCCGGGTTGCAAGATGTTCTTGTTGAACCCAGTGTATTTGCCTCTAGAGATACACGTTCGGAAGGTGGTCCCATACCTTGTCAAGTTGGAATCCAATCTCCAATAAGTGCCTGTGAGTTTGATTGTATATTATATATGTAGAGCGTGAGATGCAAGCGTTCTACTAGATTTTAATTACTTGTGATTAGACATTATTATAATATCAGATAATATATGATTTCCAAAGTGTTTTGGGTTATCGTAAGGTAAAAGCCATCCGTATTTATGAGTGGATTGGTCTTACGATTATCTTTTCTTTTGAAAAGGATTTTGAAAAGTTAAACCAAATGATTGGAGTTTACTCACACCAGTCCCATGACTGACCCAGAGTTTTATTTTGTTTTGTTTTCCCTAAACTCTTGGGTGCCCAAATTTGTACGGGCAGTCAAGTAGTCAGGATTTTACAGATAGACTTGGAGAGCTTGGAGCAGGAGGCTTCAGGACTTATATAGTTATTGTTTATTTCCGCTGTGATGCAAGTGTTGTACTCTGATAATGGTATGATTTACATATACTGCTTTGATTTCAAGATATGTTGTCTATTATATTTTATTCGCTCCGCTGTGAGATTCGTGTTACTCTGATGTTGTTATCTTCTTCTTCTTCTGTTCTAATTTTCTATCTTATCTATTCTCACCCTCTAATTTCTTTCTTGGACTATCCAGTAATTTCGACTTTTGATTGTTCGATATGTGTTGTATATCGGATAATCAAGGTCGTCTTTTCCCAGGTCGTTACACCAACAAAACTGGTTTCGTCGAATTCCGACTCCGTTTGCTCACACATCGTATTTTTAACCATCAAAATACTTACTGTTTCTCACATTAAAAATCCGTACGGCCACACACTGACTCTAAAAATCACGGAAATTGAAATCTAAAAATAATTTAGCATTGCGGATCAAAAAAAATTAGTTTCGTTGAATTCCGCCTTCGTTTGCAAAACTGGCTATTTTTAAAGCTCTGAATGACTATAATTAAATTAAATATAAATAAATTTATATTATCATATATATTCATGTGGAAAACCATACAGCTCCAGAAAAATCCTGTATGGATTCCTAACTCGATATTTCAAATCCCGGTTAAATTGATATTCGATTTATAATGAAATTCCTTTTTAAAATATAATTAATTCCTTTATAAATTATAAAGGAATTCCACAGCGACTTTTCTGAAATTTGATTTGGACATAATTCAAATTCTATACGACGAAATCCCGATTTTTCTCTTCCACTAGAAAAATATACTTCACCAGCTCCTAATGTTTCTTGTTTCATAGAAATCCGATTTAAAACGAATCCTGTACCTTCAGTTGAAGTTCAAATCGACAAATCGCGAACTGCAGCGCCATTTCAAGCTCGACTTTAATTATATTATAACTCTATGTTCAAACTGTCATTTATACAATATATTCGTTATTCAAATTCAATTCCAAGATGAATTAAATATCACAGATGATCCAGTTCACACCATATTGCCATTTCAGCCAATTCTAATTATTTCAGAATTAATATATTATTTAATTTATTATTTTAATTAAATATTACCAATTATTTAATTCAACGACCATTAAATCCTTTTAGTCACCTTTTTAAATAATTAAATTAATTAATTATTATACCGCTGAAAACGCGGGTCATTACATTCTTCCCCACTTAAAATAATTTCATCCTCGAAATTGCTAAGGTAGAAAACAACTCTATTAACTGGTTATAACTTATTTGTTCACTTCTTAACTTCAATTTCCAACCGGACCAACTTAATTTCAATTAAATATTAATTAATTTTTATCAATGAAAATTTCCAAAAATCCTGAAAATTTTCTAACGCCTTAATTTTTTTTGAAAAATTTCGCCAGCACCTCCTTTGTACTGGTTAATAGGTCAAACCACCACTCGCCTCTCTGGGCCATCTCCGTCCCAAAAGTAAATCAAATGGCCAAGCGGCTTACCAATTCGGCTCATAAATCTTATATCCAATAGAAATATGAACTTGTACCTTTTGTCGGCATATCATTATATCCTTTCCACATATTATCAATTCAGCGGATACAAGGATCATCCCAATCAAATTCCAATATGCTTTTATCCACAACACAACCATTCGCTTATATCCAAGCCAAATATCATTTCAACTCGAGTTTCTTCTCGATTCCCAACTCTTGGCTTGATTATCACATTACACTTCAAATTTGAATCTCACAATCCAATTTGTCTTGATATCATTCTAATCCAATCTCAGTTACCACTTTACTGGCTTTACTTTAATTCAAATTTGCTTTCACAAATTTCTGTTAAATTTGTTTTTAATTCAAACAATCTTTCCTTGGGAGTTTTTAAATAGTTTACTCTTTTTCAAAAATCAAATTTTCTTTTTTTGAAATTCAACGCTTGTCTTTCCCAAAACAAATTCAAAACAGTATCTCTGGTAGTAATTCGTCACTTACAACTCGAAAATGAATACTGATGATGCAGCTGTCATCATCAGAATCTATTTTCTATCGATCAAAGTGAGTTCAATACCATAAAACCATTTCTAAACACTTCCACTTTGAAATTCATTTCAAAATACAATTCTCACTACTTGTAAAACAATTTAAAATATCCCAGAATTTTAAATTTTCCTCATTTTTAATCCAAATTCATTTACAAACACTTATCCAATTTTCCAGAATTTTAATTCAATTTCGGGTTTAAATTTCAGATTTAACACATTTAATTTCACGTATTTCACTTATATGAATTCTGATTGGTTATTTACATAACCATTTAATTTATAATCTTACTCGATTATAATAACAATTATACTTTGGGTAAAATTATTTCATTTACCCTCTTTTCAAAACATATCGTGTCGACCCATCGTATTCGACTGTTTATAAACTCTTACCGATACAGTGGACCAAACTGATCGACCCGAATCTATAAACAACTCAACCAATAAATCTCCATAATATAAAACAAATTTTATATTGAATAACAAATACACTCTCGTATATATACACTCAACTCAATCTAGGGTATTGCTAACCCCATCTCTACTGAGTCACGCCACAGAGCCAAGGTAATTCACTTAACCTTAGGCTCTGACACCAACTGTAATGACCAGAAAATCTAGTCTAATTTGAGCTGACCAAAAACACAAGTCCAACCCCAAATTAAACTGAAAATCAGGAAATTAATAGAAAAAACAGAGGGTGAGGAAAGATAAGATAGAAACTTAGAATAGAAGAAGAAAGACAACACAACATCAGAGTAACACGAATCTCACAGCGGAACGAATAACATAAAATATATAACATAACTTTGAAATATCACTTTATACTTGAATATACCTCATTTTCAAAGTACAGCACTTACAACACAGCGGAAATAAACTATAGCTATATGATCCCGAAGCCTCTTGCTCCAGCTCTTCAAGTATCTGTAAATCCCGACTACTTGACTGCCCGTACAAAATTGGGCACCCAAGAGTTTAGGGAAAACAAAACAAATTAAACTCCGGGTCAGTCATGGGACTGGTGTGATTAAAACAGTTTAAAACAGTTTGAGCAACAAACGATATCTCATAAGACCACGCCGTATAACGGAACGAGTTTTTCCCTTATGAGAATCCAAAATATCTTTATATCAAAATCTTTTTGATATTATAATAATGTCTATCAACCACAATATAATAATCATCTAGCATAAACGCTTTCATCTCACGTTCTACATATATAGTGTACAATCAAAACTGCAAGAACGTATTGGGTGATGGATTTCCAACTATGACAAGGTATGGAACCACCTTTTCGCTAGTGTAGCTCTAGAGAGGAATACACTGGGTTCAACAAGAACATCTTGCAACCCGGCCACACATGACCGACCACTCATTTCGCTTGAGTGTATCGAATGTATATCACCAACGGTTGGGATCAACAACCGTTTCCCGAATGAGACAGTATCAACAATTGATTTTTAGAAGTAAATGAAACCCTAGATCAGGTGATTATACACCCTAATAGGTGCGACCTACATAGCAATGGTACCTGCCCGATTTCTGTCATTTCCCGGTTAATGAGGCTTGAGGTTACGCCTTATCATCACATCAGATTCACTTCGAATGCGACATTGTCAGACCCATCGAAAATCAACAATTCACATCTACAACAGTACATTACGTGCTAGCTAAAGAAGTTTCTATCTCCGCTTCCACTCTTGGTACGGTTGAAGAAATCAGTGTACGTGACCTTTCTGGAAATACTCTGTCAGACATTTATCCATACAAGTCATCCAGGAACATGATGAACCGAAGGCACTATTTAGAAAATCCATCTTAGGCATTGTTATCTAAGACTTATACAATGGACCTTGCACTTTACTCTATCTTCAAGTTTCTTTGGCATATATGATTCGCAATGCTTATGTCAACACAGAGTGGTTCTTTGGATAATAATCCAACCGGTCTCTCCATATTAACAACGTTAAAATGGTCAAAACTTCGATAGTTTGTGATTTAACTATCGAAGGAAAATACGTGTGCAAACAACCATATCATTTCCAAAAGGAAATTCTATCGATCAATCATAAATCACTACCATTCCACAACTATCAGACTCTAACTGTAAACTAATAAGAGAACAATTCTCTGAGTATAAACCCCGAAGGCCGAAACCAACATCAGATCAATAATCAGAAAACAATTCAACTTAACTAATCTCTAGTCAGTTTCTAATCTTGTTCAACTCTATTTGATTTACTCTGTTCGCTTAACTCGATTCGATTAACTCTTCTATTTATTTTCTAAATAGAAAATCATTTATTCCATTTATTTTTCTTAACATCTCTTTTATAACTTATTCAATTTCTAAGTCAATATCCCTTTATCATAACTTATTCATTTCCTAAATAAATAATACGTTTAATATCCTATTTATTTATTCTAAATGTTTCCTTTAATAACCCTATTTATTTAACAAATAAATATGTCCTTTCCTTATTCTATTTATTTAACAAATAAATAAATCCATTATTTTATCCTTTTTATTTAACAAATAAATATCTCACTTATTATCTCCTATCTATTTTCTAAGTAAATAGTCCATTTTATAACATCTAATTTATTTATCCTAAATAAATAATTCACTTTACAATTATTCCAATTTATAAATATTTCTTATTTACAAATATTCAAATTTATACATATTCTGTTTTCAATATCACGTTGAAAATCTCCTTTTCCCATTCCGATATTTTATGGTACTTAACACATCAAATCACGATGACCAATATCGTCCAAACACATATAATCAACCACGGATTATAAACCACATCATATATCATAATATATGAAAAACAATAAAATAACTGTTGAGGAATCCAGTCGGATTCCTCCTACCTGTTTCCCTGCATCCACAGATGTTACATAATAAAATCAACATCAATTTCAGTTCCATATGATATATTCTGTTAAATAGAATCAATATAAAAATTCAAAAAACTAACTTGCAGTTCAATCAAACAGTCAACACATACTCAATCAGCCAATATTTAACAGTTCTAAAAATACAACATGAAATTATAAACTGTTCAGAGTTAGTGAGATTTACTCACTTTGGCAGTTCATCGTTAAAGTACGATAAACTATTTTTTTAATTTGTATCAAACAATTTATTTCTCCATTAATTCGAACGAGCTTCAATCCATTTCCATTGCGTGGCCACCCTCCATACGATCCCAATGCAACTTACGGTTCGTCAATCTGATACCGTATGATCAAGTTATACCATTACGAATTTAATACACTTTTAAATTAAATAAAAACCAAATTCCCTTATAAACTTTTAACTTTGGGCCCTTACCCGTCACATTCCGGCCCATTCAAAATCAAGCCCGCTCCACAAAGCTTCTTCCCCAAACAAAACTTGCGACTCCAGACATCCAAGAAATCCATGGCTGCGATTTTCAACCTGAACCGCTCCCTCTCCTCTTGACATTTCAGCACACAGCTTTTACCATCCTTCTTCTTTTGTCGAGTTCACTCTCTCCATCACCATTAGATGAAACTCGCGCCTGACCTTTGGATCCCGTCCTCTACCATCTCGCATACGCGTACAGTACAACAGCGACATCTTTGATTCCCAGAAAACCCAAAAATTTGTATACGAACTCCATTTCTCACAAATAATAATAATACGATATCCATTTCGCTAATTATTTCGCCAATCTTTCAAGAATCTTAGCCCTAGCACCATAAGGTGAGCGCTGGAAAATTATCGGACCTCCCAAAATCCATCGAACGGAATTCTGGAACTACTGGCATGAAGCTCTTCCTTTGCTGAATCGATATATATATATATATATATATATATATATATATATATATATATGTATTATGATTTATGGAATTTTATTTCTATTTGTTTTTGAATTTAGAGGACGGATTTTCTCATGTTTATAAGAAGAAAAAGAAACTATGGCAGAAAAGGAAGTTTGACTTTCGGATAAGGAAATTTTAAGGTTTAGTGAGAATGTGTGGGTATTTATAGGCTAAATTTATTATTTTTATATTAATTTTTAACGTATTTCTGCTTGTGTTCGTCCTTTAAAAATCGCTATGGTCACATACAATACCAAAAAATCAGGAAACTTGACATGCAGCTATAGTTTGACATTACGGTCCCAACAAAACTGGTTTCGTCGAATTTCGACTCCGTTTGCTCATATAGCATATTTTTAGCCGTCAAAATACTGACTGTTTCTCACATTAAAAATCCGTACGGCCACACACTGACTCTAAAAATCACGAAAATTGAAATCTAATAATAATTTAACATTGCAGATCCAACAAAATTTGTTTCGTCGAACTCCGACTTCGTTTGCAAAACCGGCTATTTTTAAAGCTCTGGATGACTATAATTAAATTAAATATAAATAAATTTATATTATCATATATATTCATGTGGAATACCATACAGCTCCAGAAAAATCCTGTATGGATTCCTAACTCGATATTTCAAATCCCGGTTAAATCGATATTCGATTTATAATGAAATTTCTTTTTAAAATATAATTACTTCCTTTATAAATTATAAAGGAATTCCACAACGACTTTTTTGAAATTTGATTTGGACATAAATCAAAATCTATACGACGAAATCCCGATTTTTCTCTTCCAGTAGAAAAATATACTTCACCAGCTCCTAAAGTTTCTTGTTTCACAGAAATCCGATTTAAAACGAATCTTGTACCTTCAGTTGAAGTTCAAATCGACAAATCGCGAACTGCAGTGTAATTTCAAGCTCGATTTTAATTATATTATAACTCTATGTTCAAACTGTCGTTTATATAATACATTTGTTATTCAAATTCAATTCCAAGCTGAATTAAATATCACAGATGATCCAGTTCACACCATATTGCCATTTCAGCCAATTCTAATTATTTCAGAATTAATATATTATTTAATTTATTATTTTAATTAAATTCACCATTATTTAATTCAACGACCATTAAATCCTTTTAATCACCTTTTTAAATAATTAAATTAATTAATTATTATACCATTGAAAACGCGGGTCATTACATTCTTCGCCACTTAAAATAATTTCGTCCTCGAAATTGCTAAGGTAGAAAACAACTCTATTAACTGGTTATAACTTATTTGTTCACTTCTTAACTTCAGTTTCCAACTGGACCAATTTAATTTCAATTAAATATTAATTAATTTTTATTAAAGAAAATTTCCAAAAATCCTGAAAATTTTCTAACGCCTTTATTTTTTTTTGAAAAATTTCGCCAGCACCTCCTTTGTACTGGTCAATACGTCAAACCACCATTCGCCTCTCTGGGCCATCTCCATCCCAAAAGAAAATCAAATAGCCAAGCTGCTTGCCAATTCGGCACATAAATCTTATATCCAATAGAAATATGAACTTGTACCTTTTGTCGGCATATCATTATATCCTTTCCACCTGTTATCAATTCAGCGGATACAAGGGTCATCCCAATCAAATTCCAATATGCTTTTATCCACAACACAACCATTCGCTTATATCCGAGCCAAATATCATTTCAACTTGATTTTCTTCTCGATTCCCAACTCTTAGCTTGATTATCACGTTACACTTCAAATTTGAATCTCATAATCCAATTTTTCTTGATATCATTCTAATCCAATCTCAGTTACCACTTTACTGCCTTTACTTTAGTTCAAATTTTCTTTCACAAATTTCTATTAAATTTGTTTTTAATTCAAACAACCTTTCCCTGGGAGTTTTTAAGCAGTTTACTCTTTTTCAAAAATCAAATTTTCTTTTTTTGAAATTCAACACTTGTCTTTCCCAAAACAAATTCAAAACAGTATCTCTGGTAGTAATTCGTCACTTACAACTCGAAAATGAATACTGATGATGCAGTTGTCATCATCAAAATCTATTTTCTAGCGATCGAAGTGAGTTCAATACTATAAAACCATTTCTAAACATTTCCACTTTGAAATTCATTTCAAAATATAATTCACACTACTTGTAAAACAATTTAAAATCTCCCAGGATTTTAAATTTTCCTTATTTTTAATCCAAATTCATTTACAAACACTTATCCAATTTTCCAGAATTTTAATTCAATTTCGGGTTTAAATTTCAGATTTAACTCATCCAATTTCACGTATTTCACTTATATGAATTATGATTGGTTATTTACATAACCATTTAATTTATAATCTTACTCGATTATAATAACAATTATACTTTGGGTAAAATTATTTCATTTACCCTCTTTTCAAAACATATCGTGTCGACCCATCGTATTCGAGTGTTTATAAACTCTTATCGATACAGTGGACCAAACTGATCGACCGGAATCTATAAACAACTCAACCAATAAATCTCCACAATATAAAACAAATTTTATATTGAATAACAAATACGCTCTCGTATATATACACTCAACTCAATCTAGGGTATTGCTAACCCCATCTCTACTGAGTCACGCCACAGAGCCAAGGTAATTCACTTAATCTTATGCTCTTATACCAACTATAATGACCCGAAAATCCGGTCCAATTTGAGCTGACCAAAAACACAAGTCCAACCCAAAATTAAACTGAAAATCAGGAAATTAATAAAAAAAAACAGAGGGTGAGGAAAGATAAGATAGAAACTTAGAATAGAAGAAGAAGAACAACACAACATCAGAGTAACACGAATTTCATAGCGGAACGAATAACATTTAATATATAACATAACTTTGAAATATAACTTTGTACTTGAATATACATCATTTTCAAAGTACAGCACTTACAACACAGTAGAAATAAACTATAGCTATATGATCCTGAAGCCTCTTGCCCAACTCTTCAAGTATCTGTAAATCCTGACTACTTGACTGCCCGTACAAAATTGGGCACCCAAGAGTTTAGGGAAAACAAAAGAAAATAAACTCCGGGTCAGTCATGGGACTGGTGTGAGTAAAACAGTTTAAAACAGTTTGAGCAACAAACGATACCTCATAAGACCACGCCGTATAACGGAACGGGTTTTTCCCTTATGAGAATCCAAAGTATCTTAATATCGAAATCCTTATGATATGATAATAATGTCTATCAACCACAATATAATAATCATCTAGCAGAAACGCTTTCATCTCACATTCTACATATATAGTGTACAATCAAAACCGCAAGCACGTATTGGGTGATGGATTTCCAACTCTGACAAGGTATGGAACCACCTTTTCGCTAGTGTACCTCTATAGAGGAATACACTGGGTTCAACAAGAACATCTTGCAACCCGGCCACACATGACCGACCACTCATTTCGCTTGAGTGTATCGAATGTACATCACCAACTGTTGGGATCAGCAACCGTTTCCCGAATGAGATAGTACCAACAATAGATTTTTAGAAGTAAATGAAACTCTAGATCAGGTGATTATACACCCTAATAGGTGCGACCTACATAGCCATGCTACCTGCCAGATTTCTATCATTTACCGGTTGATGAGGCTTGAGGTTACGCCTTATCATCACATCATATTCACTTCGAATGCCACATTGTCAGACCCATCGAAAATCACTAATTGACGTCTACAACAGTACATTACGTGTCAGCTAAAGAAGTTTCCTTCTCCGCTTCCACTCTTGGTACAGTTGAAGAAATCAATGTACGTGACTTTTTTGGAAATACTCTGTCAGACATTCATCCATACAAGTCATCCAGGAACAGGATGAACCGAAGGCACTATTCAGTACAACCATCTTAGGCACTGTTATCTAAGACTTATACAATAGCCCTTGCACTTTACTCTGTCTTCAATTTTCTTTGGCATATATGACCATTCCACAACTATCAGACTCTAACTGTAAACTAATAAGAGAACAATTCTCTAAGTGTGAACCCCGAAGGCCGAAACCAACCTCAGATCGATACTCAGAAAACTATTCAACTTAACTAATCTCTAGTCAGTTTCTAATCTCATTTAACTCTATTTGATTTACTCTGTTCGATTAACTCGACTCGATTAACTCTTCTATTTATTTTCTAAATAGAAAATCCTTTATTCCATTTATTTTGCTTAACATCTCTTTTATAACTTGTTTAATTTCTAAGTCAATATCCCTTTATCATAACTTATTCATTTCCTAAATAAATAATCCGTTTAATATCCTATTTATTTATTCTAAATGTTTCCTTTAATAACCCTATTTATTTAACAAATAAATATGTCCTTTCCTTATTCTATTTATTTAACAAATAAATAAATCCATTATCTTATCCTTTTTATTTAACAAATAAATATCTCACTTATTACCTCCTATTTATTTTATAAGTAAATAGTCCATTTTATAACATCTTATTTATTTATCCTAAATAAATAATTCACTTCATAATTATTCCAATTTATAAATATTTCTTGTTTATAAGTATTCAAATTTATACATATTCTGTTTTCAATAACACGTTGAAAATCTCCTTTTCCCATTCCGATATTTTATGGTAATTAACACATCGAATCACGATAACCAATATCGTCCAAACACATATAATCAACCATGGATTATAAACCACATCATATATCATAATATATGAAAAACAATAAAATAACTGTTGAGGAATCCAGTCGGATTCCTCCAACCTGTTTCCCTGCATCCACAGATGTTACACAATAAAATCAACATCAATTTCAGTTCCAAATGATATATTCTGTTAAACAGAATCAATATAGAAATTCAACAAACTGACTAGCAGTTCAATCAAGCAGTCAACACACACTCAATCAGCCAATATTTAACAGTTGTAAAAATACAACATGAAATTATAAACTATTCAGAGTTAGTGAGATTTACTCACTTTGGCAGTTCATTGTTAAAGAACGATAAACTATTTGTTTGATTTGAATCAAACAATTTATTTCTCTATAAATTCGAATAAGCTTCAATCCATTCCCAGTTAGTTCCAGTGCATAGCCACCCTCTATACGATCCCAACGCAACTTACAGTTCGTCAATCTGATACCGTATGATCAAGTTATACCATTACGAATTTAATACACTTTTAAATTAAATAAAAACCAAATTCCCTTATAAACTTTTAACTTCGGGCCATTACCATTCACATTCCGGCCGATTCAAAATCAAGCCCGCTCCACAAAGCTTCTTCCCCAAACAAAACTTGCGACTCCAGACATCCACGAAATCCATGGCTGTGATTTTCAACCCGAACCGCTCCCTCTCCTCTTGACATTTCAACACACAGCTTTCACCATCCTTCTTCTTTTGTCGAGTCCACTCTCTCTATCACCATTAGATGAAACTCGCACCTGACCTTTGGATCCCGTCCTCTACCATCTCGCGCACGCATACAGTACAACAGCGACATCTTTGATTCCCAGAAAACCTAAAAATTTGTATATGAACTCCATTTCTCACAAACAATAACAATACGATATCCATTTCGCTGATTATTTCTTCAATATTTCAAGAATCTTAGCCCTAGCACCATAAGGTGAGCGCTGGAAAATTATCGGACCTCCCAAAATCCATCGAACGGAATTCTAGAACTACTGGCATAAAGCTCTTCCTTTGCTGAATCGATATATATACGTATTATGATTTATGTAATTTTATTTCCATTTTTTTTTGAATTTAGAGGATTAATTTTCTCACGTTTATAAGAAGAAAAAGAAACTATGGCAGAAAATGAAGTTTGACTTTCGAATGAGGAAATTTTAGGGTTTAGTGAGAATGTGTGGGTATTTATAGGCTAAATTTATTATTTTTATATTAAATTTTATATTAATTTTTAATGTATTTCTGCTTGTGTTCGTCCTTTAAAAATCGCTATGGTCACATACAATATCCAAAAATCACAAAACTGGACATGCAGCTATAGTTTGACATTACGGTACCAACAAAACTAGTTTCGTCGAATTCCGACTTCGTTTGCTCACACAACATATTTTTAACCGTCAAAATACTAACTGTTTCTCACATTAAAAATCCCTACAGCCACACACTGACTCTAAAAAACACGGAAATTGAAATCTAACAATAATTTGACATTGCGGATCCAACAAAATTAGTTTCGTTGAATTCCAACTTTGTTTGCAAAACCGGCTATTTCTAAAGCTCTGAATTACCCATTTAAATATATAAATATAATTAAACATAATTAAATTAAATATAAATAAATTTATATTATCGTTTATACTCACAGTGGAATACCATGCAGCTCCAGAAAAATCCTGTATGGATTCCTAACTCGATATTTCAAATCCCGGTTAAATCGATATTCGATTTATAATGAAATTCCTTTTTAAAATATAATTAATTCCTTTATAAATTATAAAGGAATTCCACAGCGACTTTTCTGAAATTAGATTTGGACATAAATCAAAATCTATACGATGAAATCCTGATTTTTCTCTTCCACTAGAGAAATGTACTTCACCAGCTCCTAACGTTTCTTGTTTCACAGAAATCCGATTTAAAACGAATCCTGTACCTTCAGTTGAAGTTCAAATCGACAAATCGCGAACTGCAACGCCATTTCAAGCTCGATTTTAATTATATTATAACTCTATGTTCAAACTGTCGTTTATATAATATAATCGTTATTCAAATTCAATTGCAAGCTGAATTAAATATCACAGATGATCCAGTTCACACCATATTGCCATTTTAGCCAATTATGATTATTTCATAATTAATATATTTTTTAATTTATTATTTTAATTAAATATTCATCATTATTTAATTCAATGACCATTGAATCCTTTAATCACCTTTTTAAATAATTAAATTAATTAATTATTATACCGCTGAAAACGCGGGTCATTACAGATTGACCCCCCAACAACACTTGATGAGGTTCTTTTGGTATATGGATACCGCAGCAGACACTAACGCAATAAAGTGCAAAGCTTTCCTTATCTATTCTCGATGGGTGGCACTCATGTGGTTCATCTGACTTCCTCCCCGATCAGTTCTGAATTTGAAGACTTGAGTAGAAAGTTTTTAAACTAGTTTCGGCTACCCGCATCTAAGTCAAAACACGTCACGACTCTCTCCCAAATAAACCAAGCTCCAAGAGACACACTTAAGGATTGCCTTGACCGTTTCAACATGGTTATTGCTGAAGTTATAAATCCTAACATTGAGATGATCTTGTTTGCATTAGTCGATGGCATAGATCTCGACTTTGGTTTTGGGAAGCATTTGACTCTATGTAGTTAAAGCACTTAGCTGTTCTATAGCGGTAGAGGTATAAAAACCTGTAACGGGGATAAAACAAGGAAATAGTGGGGGAATAACAGAGATGCAAAAATGTTAATTAGATGTAAATTTGTGTAATTAAAATTAATTAATTATCATTCTTGCATCATTTGTATAGAAGAAATGAATATTAATTAATATTATATAACAGAATAAAAGAATATATGGTTAGACACACTAGATTCGAGCATTACTACATATTTGTATCTTATATAAGGCACCTATGACTTAAAATTAGCTCTTCACATTAAATTTTTTGGTTTATTTTAAAAGAAAACTGGTCAAATCATCCTCTGTATATTAATATCACTAAAGAGGGTGCGAAAAGCGTCAATTTAGCAGGTGCAGCGGGAAATTGCGGGGATTAAAGCGGAACAACTGTTCATCGGCACTAAATTGAAATAGCATAGCTGCCGGAGAGCGTTATGGGCAATAGCGCAGATTTTGCGGGGCTTTAACTACATAGGTTTAACTGGGAAGCCTCCTACGACACTTGATGTATTTTATGAAAAAGCCACTGTGCACTTGTGAATCGAGAAGACAAGATTGAATCAGAAGAGTTAATGATACCATGAATGAGGGCATTCAGAGTAACATCACAATAAAGCAATCCAAAGAAAAATCCGTGAAGGTTCAAGTGATTGTGAGGATCCTAAATAAGAAGAACTATAACCAGTGTAATAATGGTGCTGAAGGAAGCCGTAACCAAAAAGGGAACGCTCAGAAGCGTCCCAACTTTCAAGCTTTTGACAATTGCACTTTGTTGAATGGTACCCTTAAGAGCATCTATTTGGATACATGAAGTACAATGCAGTATAAAAAGCCATCTCCATGAGAGTCGACAGAGAAGGAGGTTCAGACTAGACAATTTTGCTTATTTCACGAGATATACAGCCACATGATGAATGAGCGTCAGCATCTCCGGGATATCATTGAGAAATTACTTTGTGAAGGAAAACAAATGAGTATAAAGTCACCTCGAGGGACAGGGGGCATGGGACTTCGGCCCCAAACAAGGTCATGCAGCTCCTAGAGTTGTTGCCCAGTAAAGGGACAAAGGTAAAGGATCGTAATCAACACTATAGTCCAAAGACCGCATCTTGCAGATTTTAGTATCTAGATAATGAAACAATATGTGAATGTAGTAAAGCACGTGGAGGTTGATGAGTGCAATACTACAAAAGAAGCTGGTCTGGTAAAGCAAAGGAGGATAGTGGAAGATGATATTGTCTTTCGAAACATAGAAGCAGATGGGGTGGAAGGCCCTAGTTCTGATCCTTTGGTTATTTCAGACGTGATTGGACTGGCCATAATACAAAAAATCCTTGTGGACTGCGGAAGTTCCGTAAATATTTTGTTTAAGAGAGCTTACGACCAGATGAGTTTGGAAGCAAAGGATTTGAAGCCTTATAGAGGAAGAATACATGGCTTCAATGGCTTAACAAACGAACCAACAAGCATGGCCGAACTATTGGTAGAGTTAGTGCAAATTCTTCCATTTCTTGTTGTGGATGTTGACTCTCTATACAACGCCTTTCTGGGCCACCTGCCCTAGCTGAATTCTGAGCATGCATAGCTCCTTAATGATTTCTCTTGAAGTTTCCGATGGAGGAAGGTGTCAGACTTGTATGAGGAAACCAGGTAACAGTGTGAGAATGCTACTTAGCTGAATGGAAGAAGACTCGTAGCAAGGAGAAGGGAGAGGATACAAATAATTCCGCTCCCACCAAGGAGGCTGCCGCATACCAAATAATGGAGAAGTCCTGGCCAGAACAGTCTAGTCGCTAATTCGATGATATTGATCTGAGAGAGGAAGAGGATTCTGGATGTCGATGGTCGAATCTTAATGAAACTATAGTGGCGATTCTGATTGATAATGATGACCCTTCTAGGGTCTTGAAGGTCGAAACCCACCTTGACTCCCTCTGGACGAGGGAACTTACCGATTTTCTCTATGTGAACCTTGACGTGTTTGCGTGGACCTATGTTGACATGTGTGGGATGTCACTAGCTGTAACGACCCACATTCTACGCATCGGAGGATCGTAGAATATTTATTTCATTCACATACGAAGTCGTATGGTCGTGCAACTTTGGCAAATGACTACTGGGGTCATTTCCCATGTTCACGATTTTTGTCGATTTTTAAATGACCGTTTTGCCCCTAACGAATCTTGTTTCATCTATAACTTTTGATTGTTAAAGAGTTTTGAAATAAAACCACTTCCATTCGATTCGGATGATGGTTTACTTTCCGTAGAGTGGTCATATTAATCAAACGAACTTACCATTTGGGAGATATGGCTGAAACAAGGTTTAGAAGGTGAAAAACAGCTTAACCGAGCCAAATAGGGTAATTAGCAGCTAGGACCATTGGGGGATTTCGGGATTAGTGTTGCATAAGGGCTGAAAAGGGTTAGAGAAACCATTCTTTCTCATTTTTACAGCCTTCAATTACCTCTCTTCAACCCTAACAATGGCCTCCACCTTCTAAATCACCCCCAAATCACTCTCTAATCGCGTATTAGTTTATTCTACACTAAATCAAGGAATATTAGTGTCAAATCAGAGTTGGAGCTGCTGTGTTGCATTGGAAACCACGCCAAAATAGTAGAGTTTCATATCTAAAGTTTTATTTGTGGCTAAGGTGAGTGATTTGCGTTGTTTTTCACTAATTACGGCTAATTAGGGGTGATTAGTGTTAATTAGCGAAATTATGCATGTTAAAACTCTGGGAAAATATGTAAAAATTCTTAAATATTATTTTAGGGCTCTGATAGAAATTTGGGCTAATCTAGATATGTTTTTGCTAATCCTATCATTAGTTATGATTAAACACGATTAAGGGAAAACCATAGGTTTTGGGTATGTTTGATCCATATTGACATGTTAAATCATTGTTTTGGTGTTTATGGTCGGTTCTCTATGTTGCTATTACTATTTAGTATGGTTTTTGTTTGCATAGAGAAGTTAGAATGGTCAAAAACGTCGTCGTGTGGCGTAAACAGTTGCTGGAAATAAGTGTAGGAAACCGGATCGGATCGGCGGAGAAGGACCGGGTCGAGCCGTATAACCACCCACGAACCACATCATATACCCGATCCAATGCCAAGACCCCGAACCCACTCGTGAAGCACCTCCAAACCAAACCTTTGTGAACCACGTCTCATGAGACGCCTCCCCATGAGCAGGCCACGCACACCCGAACCGGAGCCATCACGAACCGATTACCCCGAACCGATAAGGGAGTACTCAAGCCGCCTACAACATGAACGCAAACCACGAACCGATGCCTGGAGGAGTCATGAACCGATGGTAGGATGCAACCCGATGCGAATCAAGTTGGTGAGCACGAACCGAACCACCAGAAAGAGGACTTCACAAGCCGAGTGAGCTGTTTTCCGAACCGATCCGAAGAAGACAAGAACCTGAAATGCAAAGGTAGTCCAGATGAGAAGTTGTAACTAAGGATCCAGATGGGAACCAACGAGTTAACTTCATGAATTGTACTTTGCTGCGGGACGTGTTCAAAGGGGTTATCGATGTCTATAGCTTGACTCACCACTGAGAGACGGATTATTGGCTATGGATCAGTGTAGTGGAGTTTTATGACTCCATGGGGAAGAATGATCATAGCAAGGCTATAAGCCAGTGTAGTGGAGTTGTCATGACTCCATGGGGGTAGAGTGGACATAACATAACATAGTATTAGTGGTTACAGATCACTGCAGTGGAGCCGTCATGACTCCATGAGGCAGAGTGATCGTAACAAAGAATTGGGTGATCAAAGTGGTGGATATCGTATACTTTACGCACTAAGTGAGAGATGTGAGGATGATTGCTATGTTTGATGTTTTCTATCACCATGACATGCACACCCCCTCCCTATTATTTTCACACCTTGTGTTAGTGTCACCTTAGAGTATTGTACATCCTATTATGCTAACTCTTTGGTTGTAGGTCCAGGTTCAGGTATGGTTATGTTTACCTGTTATTGTTCTGTTTTTCATTGCTTATCGCTCATACCAGACTTTTGTGTGACCCCAAGTTTTATGTCTCTTCTTATCACTCTGGCTGCTCCTGAACGAGCAGACTAGAGACAGGTTAGCTGGTTATGCACGAGTCGCTCTCTGGAGACGAGCAGGAGGTTTATACGTATCATTTCCATATATTATCCTTGCATTGCTGCTAGTCACTGCTTTGGGCATTAGTACTATACCTTCCTATTTTGCTTTAGAGTCAGTTTTAAAAATTGTAATAAAGGTAGTTTGGATCATAAGATGTATTTGGAATTTTTCAGCTTATACACTGTCTCGCTTGTTTTATATCAAGTTATGTTATTATTATATTTTGTTCCATGCGCTATGAGATATACTACATGTTCCTCGATGATTCATAGTTTCAAATTCCTTTTCCTTTGACGACCGTCCCATGCTGGTTGGACATCGGCATAGCGCATTTCATTGGAAATGTCAGCTAGCGCGGGCCGGGCCATCACACTTAGTATCAGAGCTTTAGGTTGCGCAGTTAACCTAAGAAAGACACCAAGAGAGATAGTATACGTATATGAGGGTGCGTATTTGTGACATTTTGGTTTTCAAAAGTTATATATATATATATATATATATTGTTAGTATATCTAAAGATGAAGTCGCACTGCACTGGCACCATGAAGAGATAGTTAATCGTTTTCTCTTTACAGATTGGACGATGAACCGATAAACGAAGGGTATGGGTTCAGGGGCCAATAATAGGAATGTCCCTGACGTGAGGACAATGTTAACTACCTTCATGCGAGAGATGCTTAGAGATGTTCAGGGAGCAACTCCTAATGCTGCAAATGGTGGTGGTGCAGTGGTGGAGGTGCCTAGGGCCGATTTCTCCAAGCTTTGTAAGGACTACACAGGTCTTGGTTGGAAGTCGTTCCACGGAAAGGAATCGACTATAGAAGTTCAGGATTGGCTTGATAGTTTTGAGTGTATCTTCGTGGATCTGGGAATCGAAGACGCAATAAAGAGAAAGCACTACAACAAAACCGTCCTTTTACAACGGGCAAAAATCGTTGTTATATGCTTTTTACAACGGGCAAAAGCCCGTCCTAATATGAACCATCGTAATAGGTCCTTTCTAATTTACAACAGTCACTGACTGTTGTAAAAGACCGTTGTAATAGTGTGCCTCTATCACGTGCACGGGCTCTATGACAATGGCTATAAACCCGTTGTAATAGCTGATTAATTACAAGCGGCTTCTGCCCGTTGTAATACAGTATATAACAACTGTTTTTGCCCGTTGCGAAATAAATGCAGATTTAAATATAATTACTGTGATATACATCCATAATAATAATGAATATTTTAACATGCAATAAATACTGTAATGCAACAATCAAAATCACATAATAACACATACTAAAAGACGAAAGCAAGTCATATAATTCCAACACATTTCAAAGAATTCAATAAGTTTACACTCCAAAAGACTAGATAAGTTTACATTACAAAAGGTTAGATAAGTTACGTCGATATAGTTCTAACATAAATTACATAACTAGTTTCATAAGCACTTACACTAGACCAAGGAAACGTAATCTTTGTGCTACGTGACGGTAGATCCAACGGCATGTTTAATAATATCTATTACACTTTCGAACAGTACACATACTGTTTTCTCACTATTACACAATCAATTATACATACTTCCTCGCTACATTTCACTCGTATACATTGGCTACTTACTACATACTCATTCACTCATATACATGTATGCGTCACTCCCACTCTCACTCTAGTTTTAATCATCAAATAAATAATTATACCGGAGAATACACATTGGGCATATCTTGAACAATGCACCCAGAAGTGAAAAACTTGCCTAACACCAAAATAAGAGCCCAATCAACCACCATATGCAAATTGACTTGTCTATAATCACTCAATTGACATCCATAATGCACAAATAGGAGATAAACATAGCAATATAGAGAGAGGATATGGACTTGTCACAATAGTCTTTATGAGCCCCCTAATCTATTTTTGCAATATAATAGGAAGCTCGTGACTAAAGTAGTGAAAACATAAAAAGAACAATCAATTTATTTAAGACAACCTAATCAGGAAAATTACACAAATACGGAACCAAATGAAGGAAGCCTAGGCAATCAAAAGAATCATAGCATTAGTTCTAGAATTGCAAAGGAACTTAATGATAAAGGCGAGCAAGTTGCTGAAAGTAATTGTGTATGGCACTTCAGAACGTCAAAAAAGGAAAACAAAAAAGGAAACATAACATACCCTCTCAACATGCATGTAAACCCCTCAATATCACATAACTTCATACCATTTTGTCTCTAATAGGCCACAATCCTAAAAAGAAAATGATCGTACTGCATTTTTATCAACAAACACTTATTTTAGAAAGTGCAACCAATAAAAACCAATATAAAAACCAAAGATGCAAACTAAAAAAAGACCTTCAAATTTATTGAAACTAAATTATGCACATACAATAAACTTCTGTTATACCAAAAAAAATTGTACACACAAATGAATGGTTACATTATATAAACATATAAAAGAAATACTTCACGATTTGCTCTAAATGCCTTAAGCAAAACAAAAGAATCTAGCATATTTTAAGACATGCATATGGTAATGTTGTATTAATGAGTTTGTTGAAGGCGCTGTTGTTGAAGATATGTGACAACTATGACTGCATACATGTTACCAGAATCCGAATTAAAACCCATCTTTACACATGCTGTCAAAAATGTTGTACGAATATTCTAGTCTACAAAATTATGTACGTGTTCTATAGTACAGAAAACTGAAAATTGAAAAGTGAATAACAACGTATGATTTTATTTTTTAATGAATGTCAAACAAAACCTAAATGCCACAGATACAAGAATAACATTTTAATGTTTCTTTTTCATTGTTGGCAGTAAACAAAGAGCATCGTCAAGCCATAGAATAGAAAAATAGATAATGTTTTTTGTAGGTTTTAATAACATTGTTGATCATTCAATAGCATACATGAAAATATTTTTACTGATAAGAAATTTAAAGTGCTTACTGGTAAGAAATTTAAAGTGCTTTTGTCCTTAAATATACAGAAAAACAACAAAAGTGTGAATAATAATACTCAAGTTGATTCATGGTTGTTTCAACGAACATATTAGAATTAGTATTCCCTTACTACTTGAAGTTCACTTTTGGATCCGACAAGAATCAGTTTTGAAAATCCTGATGGAATTGGCTCCATATTTACTCTGTTTCTCTCTTAATTTTTATTATTTCATACTTTGTAACTCATCCAGGTCACTTAGCAAAACATTATAGCTGCTTATACCAGTGCTAAAATTCTTCATAAACACGGACTATTATGATCATTTGTACTGATGCTATAATATCCAGATATTAAAAGCGGTAGTCGCAACAAATATTAAATACAGCTTCCTTATCTTTATGTAGAAAGTATAAATTTCTAGATATCATACCAAGCACGAAACATACCATTAGAACATAATCACAATCTAGATTTTTTTTCCTTTTAAAAAAAGCAGTAATAAGACTGTAAAAATAAAAACAATGACGAGTCTGTTTACATCATACCTTCAACTTTTCGGTGAAGAAGACATGAGAAACCATTCAAGAAATTGCAGCATATGGTATAGTGTAAATGGAATAGATTAAAAATTTTGAAGTTTAACTTTGAAGGAAATAACAAATACAAACCTTGATTGATTAGAGCAGCAAGAAGGGTCATGTCGCATCATGTTTCTTGGAAGAGGAACCTCATGAGTAATACAAACCTTGCATGAGCTACAAAAAGGGAAAATCTTTTTGGAAACATGTCATGAAAAGAAGGCAGCGACTCCTCAAAAGAACGTACATCAACAAGCTTTGCAACATCCGAATATAATGAAAGACGCTCCCCCTCTTTCTTTTTTTCCCTTTTGTTGGATGCTTGGATGGTAGTATACAGTACCACAAGTCTTACGTCATGACGATATATGTTTGAATTACGCTCCATAAGTTTCACGTGTTATATTGCATTAAAATCAAAGTTTCTAATGATTGATACATCAAAAATGTATATAACATATTAAAATGAGAAACAGGGAAAATGAATATAGCCCACAAACGAGTTGTTGTGTCCAAACATGTGGGCAATGAGGTCAGACAATATGATGTGGGTTTGGAGCAATGGTTCTGTTGGATCACATGAGTTGAAGTCCTAATGTTATGTTATTTGATTGCCATTATTACTTGATGATGATGGTTTTGGTAGCATGGATGTCAACAAATACACTATCCCCAATTTGCATGGTCCTATGGATCAAATAGATTTCCACCTTTTGTTTTTCAAATTTAATTTATTTTTGAAATTAAAAGAATAAAGATGAACAGGCGAATTTCAAATGATATATGAGGTCCATCAAAATTCGGATCAGGTGATTTGTTATCAAGATCTTCACGCTTGCAGGATGTACGAGATAGCAAGTTGTGAGTGGTCAATGTTTCTAATGGGCAGTATAGTTAGCTGCTCATGTGTTATTATTCTGTTTTTGTTGAAAATTGGATTGTATTGATTAACTCATACAATTTGAGTAAAAAAGAACATATTTTCTAGCCTAACCATATTAATCTAATTAAGAGGCAATAACATCCAACAGTGGAGCAGATAAATTAAGCTAATGGATCAGGTTTTGTTTTCGTATACCAAATTAATTAGCATAATCATTTATTCTATTTAATGAAATCACCTAAAGAATGAAATCACATTTATACCCTAATAATAAGATTGAATACATCCAACAATAACGTAACAATATCTACGGTCAAAAGATACAAGTAACTCCATTAACAATCAATGGACCCTTTCCCCTTTTTCCCCACGTTGTAGACTTGAAGGCATGGTGGTAAATATATGATGCAAAACCCTAATAATAGCAAACGCATATCCGTCAAAGAAACAAAAGCACGATACATTACTGAAAGAAGCAGCCAGAAGGGTCTACCTAATAAAAACTGTGTTGTGAAATATTCCGAGTATTTTGTCCACAAGTGCCTGAAAACTATTCGTGAATTGGCAAACCCATCATGTTTCAAATTTTTTAATCTATTCAGCATCCAATAAAGACAGAAGGTTTGTGTTATAACTTTGAAGGTATGTATTCGAGAAAAATCATACCTTGGTTAATTAAAGAGCTTCAACTTTGAAGTTCGACTCAGGCGAGATATCAAAGAAACGCAAGAGGCGGATTTGATGGAATTATGAGTGAGGGCGAGATCGAGAAACGCAGGAGGCGGTTTGAGAGATTTTGATGTCGCCATTTTGAAGAAACGATGTGGAATTTAGGTTTTTCGTGTTAGTGGGGTAGCAGGGTTGAATTCGGCGGCTAGCGGGTACTGAACGAATGTAACAAAGCGTATGAATCAGTCCATCCTATCCCTTCTTTAAACGAGTTATAAATATTATAATATTATTAATAATTATTGGTAATTAGTATTATAATATTATAATTATTAATATAGTATTATAATTAGTAAGTAGGAACATATGATTAATATAGTGTTATTAAAAAATAATTATGAAATAATTAATAAATAATAAGTATTAGTTTTAAGAAATCACTGTAATTATCAATTATTCATTGTCACCTATTACAACGGGCATCTTTAGCCCATTGTAAAATTGGAGCATATTACAATGGGCATTATGACGTGCATTTTGTGACCATTGTAAATTTGGCATCTATTACAACGGGCATTGTATGAACGTTTTAAATTTGGAATTTTTGCAACGGGCTTAGAAAGATCGTTGTAATAGAATTCTATTACAACGGGCTGCCATTGCCCCTTGTAAAAAGGGCGTTGTACATAGCATCTATTACAACAGTCCCGTAATGACCGTTGTAATACCCATTTATTACAACGGGCAGTTAATGCCCGTTGTAAAAATGAGGTTGTAACAGGGTATTTTTGTTGTAGTGAAGCTAGCATCCCGCCAACTACAAGGACGGGCTATGAATTGGTAGAACACTATTAAGGCAGCTACCCCTGCGGATCAAGTTACTTGGAATCAGTTTAAGGCCCGATTCAGTGACAAGTTTATCCCACCTGCTCAGAAATTAGAATTGTTTAGGGAATTCTTGGAGCTTAAGTAGAATGGTAGGGTAGTCTCAAAGTATATTGCTGAATTCGATACTTTATCGAAGTATGGATTATCCCTTATTGACACTGCCGAGAAGAAGAATGAGGAATTCATAACAGGCTTAGATTATTACTTGGGGGAAATGCTTATGAACCATATTGATGAGACTTTTGAATCGATTGTTGGAAAAGCATTGAGATCAGAGAGCCTTTATCCTAAGCCCAAGACTGAAGTCGATGTTGCATCTACAGAGGGGCCAAAGCTGCGGGCAAGCGGTGGAGGCAAGAATAATTCTTAGAACAAAAGGAAGAAGAATCATATCAAGCATGGTCAGAAAAAGAAAGACAAGAAAGATGTAGAGTGCTTTAGCAGTGGCAAGAAGGGCCACTATGCTAAAGAATGTCGAGCAAAGCCAGCGGTCAGGAAGAGCCTCAATTGTGGCCAAGTAGGGCATCATAAGGATAAATGTCCACAACCTCCTAAAGAGAAGCAGATTGTGAAAGCGTATGCTATTAATGTTGTACATTCTTCGTCAAATGCCCCAACTGCAGCGGAGAAAGGAAAGAATGTCGTCATTCAAGGTATGCGTTCTGTTTATGATGTTCCTGTTCGAGTATTGTTTGATACCGGGGCTTCCCATTCCTTCATATCTAGTGACCTGGTAGATAGGTTGGGATTGGAACATGAGATTGTCGATAGAACTTTAGTGGTGATGAACCCGATTGGTGGTTCGACTAGCCTTAGTATGATTTGTTGAGATTTGGTCTTATCGAGTCATGGATGTATGTTTGCTCGTGATTGATTTGTTTTGGGTTTTACCGGGTATGGAATTATTTTGGGTGTCGATTGGCTCCAAAGGTATGGGGTGGTGGTAGACAGTGAGGGATTTTCGGTGACTATTAGGGTGGATGATGGGCGGAAGGTAGTGTTTGGTGGTCGTCCTAGTGATGAGGTAATGGCTAGTTTTCTAAATTCCCTCGACGTTCAGCAGGACGAGTTATTAGGGGTTCCCATTACTGACCAGTATCCGGATATCTTCAAGGAAGTGAGCAGACTTCCACCACACCGAGAGATTGAGTTTCGTATTGATTTAGTGAAAGATGCCCAACCTATAGTGATGCCACTTAGTCGTATTGTACCAAGGGAGCAGCGAGAGCTTGGGGTGCAAGTAAGAAATCTTTTGAAGAAGGGATTTATCCGAAGAAGTGTCTCTAAGTGGGGAGCACCAGTTGTATTTGCCAATAAGGCAGATGGTTCCCTTTGTTTATGTGTGGACTACCGCGAGTTGAATAAAGTGACTAGGAAGAATAAGTATACTCTTCCATGGATAGATGATTTGTTTTGATCAATTGGAAGGAGCAAGAGTGTTCTCCCAGTTGGACCTCGCGATAGGATTTCATCAGCTCCGAGTTGCAGCTGAGAGTATTTCCAAAACGGCGTTTCGGACGCATTATGTATTCTATGAGTGGTTGGTCATGCCATTCGTGTTGACCAATGCACCAGCATATTTCGTGGATCTTGTGAATAGAGTTTCCAGAGATCAATTGAATAAGTTTGTTCTTGTATTCATGGACGATATCTTGGTTTACGAGGACAGAGGAAGAACACAATGAACGTTTGAGGACAGTGATGGAGGTGTTGAGGAAACACCAACTGAAAACGAAATTTTATAAGTGTCACTTCTGGAGGAGGGAAGTGAGATTCTTGGGCCATGTCTTTTCAGAAAATGGTATTGCCGTGGATCCTGCGAAAGTGGCTACGGTACAAGATTGGTCTATGCCCAAGAATGCAACGGATGTGAGAAGGTTCTTGGGCTTGGCTGGATATTATCCTAAGTTTATTGAAGACTTCCCTAAAATAGTGGCACCGTTAACTCAGTTGACCCAGAAGAATCAATCTTTCGTCTGGGACGGAAGGTGTGAAAATGCATTTAAGAGTCTAAAGGAAAAGTTGATGCGTGTGCCAGTGTTAGTCATTCCTGTAACACCCCGAATTTTCTGAGAATATTAAAATTAACAAATTCAAGAACACTTAATTTTTAGAAGAAGAATTAAGTGAAATGGGTTGCGATATTACGTTCGTCTCAAAATTTTGGTCAAGATAGACATTTGGTTTGCATAAAACGGATACCTTATGAAGAAGTTATTAAGCCTTGAAGTTTATATGCATATGAGATATATATATATATATATACAAAAATAAAATAAATAAATATGCAAGAAAGTTCAAAACAGCGAATCAGGAGGGGGAATAACCGAATCGGCCCATTTTTGAGGTCGACCCGAGCCCCGCTGAGTCGACTAGGGATTGATTCAGGGGTTTGGCTGTCAATCCATGGGCCGATTCGCTCTAAGGCAGATGTGGCATCTGATTGGTTCTGATGGACTCCTTGCTGAGTCATTAGGGCTGATGTGGCTATTCTATCTTGTCTGAATGGCTTTGATTTGCTCTAGGTTAATTTGATGGTTCCTATTAAATCAAACTTCTATATAATCAACCTAATAGCTCAACCCTAAATCATATTAAAAATCAAACCAAGAGCCGTCATGCTGCCGTTGGACAACCTCGAGTAGCCGCCGTTCAACTTGACGCAAATTAAAAGAGACGAACCAAATCAAATCAAAATTAAACTAAAACAACGATTGTCTACATCAAAGGAGAGCATTTCAACTTCAGAATACATATTCCAGAAATCAAGATTGTCTTTTGTAAGTGTAGTTATCTTTTAGATGTAAATAAATTTAAGACGTGATTTGATATAAAGTGAAAAATAGAAATCATACCATGTTGTATAATATTGACGATGCTAATTAATGTTTGTTTCTTGTGATGATTTTATCATGAATTGTCTTGGAATGTTTGTGGCTTATTGGACTTGGTGTTGGATCTATTAAAGATTGAGAATGAAACTATCAATATCATATGCAAGTTATATGTTTCATGTTAAGATCTACATATATATGTTTATATGATTAATGCAAGTTGTATGTATTATGTTAGATCCAAGTCAAGATCTACATATATATTCATATGCTTTATGTTAGATCCATATGCCTATATATATGTTCATATGTTCATATGCAACTTACAAGTTTTATGTTGGATCCATGTCAAGATCTATCTAGGTTCATATGATTAATGCAAGTTATATGTTTTATGATAGATCCAAGCCACGATCTAATTATGCATATGTTCATATGCTAATTACATGTTAAATCCAAAACTAGATCTATATTTACATGCATGTTTGTAAAGTGGACTTATGCAAGTTCATCTTGTTAGATCTAGTTCACACCAATATGTTAATGTTAAAATTATACATGCCTTGGGATTGGACATGTCATGATTATGTCATATGCTAGTTTATAATTGAGGTTATGTTCACACATGCCTAGATCTACATATTAACATGTTTTAGGCTTATGATTATCTAAGTCTAAATTATATGCAAGTTCATGTGACATGTTAAATTATATGAATAAAGTTTTGTGCAAAATTTACATGTTTGTTTAAATCTATATTATGCATGTTCCCTTCTTTACCTCTTGTTTATAAATTGGGCTAATATGCGGGCCCAATGACTTTATGTGATTAATACGAATGAACAAACGGGGGTAACGTTGGGATAGTTATTAAATCAAAACATGTTAATAATGTAGGTGGGCCCAAAACCATGTAAATGGTTAAGGCCATGAATGACATAATTTATACCATTAGTCTTGAACATAATTAAAATATGTGACATGAAACACTTGTAGAAAATTCACATATATAAAATGTAAAAGATGAATATGCCTAACCCGAGGATAGACTGAGTTGTGGTGTAAACCTGCCCGGAACCGACCGGCACATCCAGTAACCACAACAATACCTGTCTAATGTGAGAGGTTAGTGCTTCAAGCCTAGAAAGACCCGAGGTTAGACTGAGTTGTGGTGTAAAACTGCCCAGAACCGACCGGCACATCCAGTAACCACAACAATACCTGTCTAATGTGAATGGTTGGTGCTTTAGTTAGTTAATTAAAGCTCATGAAAAATCAAGCTAGAAATGGTGAGGTTAAGTAATTAAGGGAACACTTAACCAACTTAACATGTTAACAAGACAAGATTGGTGGGGGTTAAGTAATTGAGGAAACCCTTAATCAACTTGACATGTTAACTAGACAAGATTGATAGGGGTTGAGTCAAACCAAGGACACTTAACCAATTTAGCATGTTGACTAGAAAAACCCTAGTAACGGGGACTCGTTTCAATAGTAACCCACATGGATGTATCAAGGTACTCTGAACTAGGCAGGATGGGGCACGATTACTGGGATGAATATAAGCAGTCAAAAGGGCGGCGGTTAGGTGCGTCAGTGTAGGTTCCAATGGAGTACGGGCGTGCACGGGCTCCGGAGTGGAAAAAACAGGCACTAGGCACCAGGTGTACAGTTGTGCATCTTTGAATCGTGTTAGGGTTTCCATTATAGCACTTGATACACCCTATACCGGAACCAGCACAAGTAATTAAAAAATCACGTGGGGCCGCATGACACCGGGAATACATGAATGCAAGTAGAAGCCGATCAATACATGAATGGGATCACTTTATCATGAACATACATTGCTATTTAAACAGCTCTTAGTGGGTGCAGAGAAGTAAAAGTGGGTGCGATAGCCAAATCTAGTTAAATCTTACTTTACCTCGTTTTAGGACTACCCTATCCTTGTGGTATCATTCTAAGTTCAGTTTATTCATGTCATAGTCTTTTACTTATTTACATGTTATTAAATAACTAGGCTTACCAGACTTATGTCTGACCCATTTTCCTTTCGCTTCTTTTCTTCCGTCCCCCCTCCCTCCCCCCCTCCCCCCGGTCCACAGGGAGGAAACACTTCTGCTTAGTCCATGTTAGCCAAAGCTTGAAGACCGTAGATGTAAGGCTTGGAATTTCCTTTTTGAGCTATGGCTATGGTCCAGCACTTATTGAGGATTTATGTCATTTTATTTTCAGTATTGCTTCTTTATGTTTTCAAGACAGATGAAAAGTTGTAATAATTTGGAAGGTTGAAACATTTGTTGAATTGTTGTGTTGAACAAGTATTTATGAAATAATATTGATCTTTTTCCGCTGCATAAATTTTCTGTCTTGTAAATTATTAGTATCTTGTACCTTAAAACGCTCCACCGAAGCTAAGGCGTTCCCTTTGAGAGTGACCTTAATGGAGGTGGGGTGTTACACTTGGTATCAAAGCTAAAGGTTACCAGATCGGATAAAAATTTTGAAACTATTTTTCAAAAAGAAGTCATAAAGAAGCATTTTCAAGAAGAAGTGTTAATTTAAAAAGGCATAATCCCCAAAGCCATATGCACTATCTTTATTTCCTTCGTTTTGAAACTTTCCTTTTTGTTTCAGCATGTATGGGGATCTTAACCTTCCAGAGGGTGTACAGATACCTGGCCGGTTCAGGAGTTACCTAGAAGCTAGGGCCAATGACGCGGGCCCAACAGACATTCCTCCACCCCCAGCTGCAGCTCCTCCTCCTCCACCGAGAGAAAATGCTTTCTCAAAGATCTGTAGAGACTTTAGATCCTTGGGTGGAAAAGACTTTAAGGGGAGCGAATCATTCGTGGAAGCTAGAAATTAGCTCAAGAAGACTGAGGACTTATATGTTATCTTTGAAGTAGATGAGAGGCAGAAACAACAGTTGGTGATGTGGTTGCTAAAAGACGAGGCCTCCTTCTGGTGGGAAGTCACTAATGCCGAAAGACCAATAGAGACTTGGGAGGACTTTAGGGCGAGATTTGAAATGAAGTTCCTTTCACAAGCTGAGCAGAGTCTGTAAATGGAGAAGTTCCTATCATTTGAATAGGGCAGCTTGTCGGTCAAAGAATACGTCAATAAATTCAACCAGCTTACTCGATTTGGACTGGAGTTAGTAAACACTCCACACAAGAAGGCTCTCCGCTTTGCCAAAGGACTGAATGAGCCACTGCAAGGTTTGGCATTATCCTATATACCTATGGAAGCAACTTACGAGAGACTGGTGGACATGGCTCTGTTGCAAGAGGAGAACAAAGATGGAAAGAAGGAGGTGAAGAAGGAAGAGCCTCAAAACAAGAAAGGAGATGGATCTCAGAACAAGAAGACTGACCCCAAGAAAGGCGGGAAGGATAATAAATCCTGTAAGAAGATGAAGTGCAATTTCTATGGGATACCTGGACACTTGGCTAGGGACTATAGAAATAAAAAGAGGAAATTGGGCGCTTGTTTCCAGTGCGGGGATACTGGACACTTGTCTAAGGACTGCCCAAAAAGGCAAGGGCAGGGACAGAGGACTGGATCATCTTCTGGAGAGCAGGTTCATGCTCTCGTTGCACCTCTGCAGGAACGAGGTAGACATATTTCTGTCGAGAGTTTAGTTTATCTGTTTGATAATCCTGTTCGTACTCTCTTTGATTCTGACGCATCGCACTCTTTTATATCTACTGCTTTAGTTGAATCTCTGCACCTAGACACCCATATAGTGGAGGATCCCTTGGTTGTTTCAAATCCAGTTGGGGGTTCAGTTTATTTGTCAATGATTTGTTTGGATTTGGAAATCTCTATTTTAAGCGTTGGGTTTAAATGTAATGCTTATGTTTTGGGATTCACAGGCTATGGGCTGATTCTAGGCATGGACTGGCTATCCAGTAAAGGTGCCATCCTCGATTGTGAAAAGAGAGTGGTTAGACTCATGATTCGCCTCGGTAACACTCTCGAAATCTCTTGTAATCCCATGAATTCTGTTATGCTAAGTTATCTAGAATCTCTTGATGCGTCTGTTGAGAATTTGTAGTCTGTTAGAGTGGTTCGTGAATACTCGGATGTGTTTGAAGAGGTAAAGAGCATACCTCCGAAACGGGAGATAGACTTCTGCATATACCTCGTTGACAATGCAAAACCCGTTTCTTTACCCGTTAGACACATGGCTCCAAGGGAGAGAAAAGAACTCAGCAAGCAAGTTAAAGAGCTGCTTGAAAAGGGATTCATAAGACAGAGTATTTCTGAATGGGGTGCTCCAGTAGTGTTCGCGACCAAAGCCGATGGTTCACTCCGCCTATGCGTGGATTATAGGGAGCTGAAAAAGCTAACCAAGAAGAATAGACACCCACTCCCAAGAATTGACGATCTGATTGATCAGCTCGTAGGTGCATCCATTTTCTCCCAACTAGAACTGGCTACCGGGTTTCATCAGCTAAGAGTGGCTGAGGATAGCATTAACAAGACTGCATTTAGGACCCCGGATGGTTTCTTCGAGTGGCTTGTCATGCCTTTCGGCTTGACAAACGCACCTACCTATTTCGTGGACTTGATGAGCAGGGTGTTCCAGGAATTCCTCAATAAGTTTGTGGTGGTCTTTGTGGATGATATTTTGATCTTCTCGAAGAGTGAGTTAGAGCATGCTCAGCACTTAAGGGAAGTCATGGATACTCTCCGTGCACATCAGTTGAAAGACAAATTCTCCAAATGCCATTTCTAGAGAGAAGAAGTTAGATTCCTTGGACATGTGGTGTCCAAAGAGGGGTTAGCCGTGGACCCCGCAAAAGTGGTTGATGTGCAAGATTGGAAGATTCCACGAAACGCAACTGAAGTCCGAAGCTTTCTCGGGCTAGCAGGCTTTTACCAGAAGCTCATCAAAGACATTGTGGAAATATCAGCTCCACTTACAAGGTTGACGAAGAAGAACCTGGTTTTCACTTGGGATTTGGATTGCGATATTGCTTTCCAATGCTTGAAAAGGGCTCTAACAACAGCCCCAGTTCTGACATTGCCTGATGGGAGCAAGATGTTTACCATGTACACGGATGCATGCGGGACAGGATTAGGCGCTGTCTTGATGCAAGAAGGGAAGGTAGTAGCTTATGGTGGAAAGCAGTTGAAAGTACATGAGAAAAACTACCCAACCCACGACCTAGAATTGGCGGCCATCGTTTTCGCTCTTAAGTTTTGGCGCCATTATCTCCTAGGTGAGAAGTTTGAATTGTTTACTGACCATAAATCGTTGAAGTACCTTTTCTCGCAGAAAGATCTCGACTTGAGGCAGCAAAGATGGATGGAGTTTCTTGCCTCATATGATTTTGAGATTTCCTATACTCCTGGCAAGGGCAATGTGATAGCAGACAATCTGAGTAGAATGAAGATGACCTTAAGCCCTCTCTTTGTAGAAAGGCAAAGCTTGGAGTACATAGCCAACTTTGACTTTAGACCCTCCTCTGAATTTGTACCTGGCTTGTTAGCAACACAGGAAGTGCGGCCTACACTTTTTGACTCAATAGGAACCACACAACATGAAGACCCTCAACTAGTAGATGTGATAGATAAGCTGATTAGGGGTGAGACTTCGAGTTGCCTCAATAGATACTCCATCGATGATAAGGGATGGTTGAGACGGGATGGAAGGCTTTGTGTCCCAAACGTAAGAGATTTAGTGAAAACGGTTCTAGAAGAAGCACACCATTCAAAGCTGACCATACACCTAGGCTAAGACAAAATGTATAAAGACATCAAAAGAGTTTTCTTTTGGAATGGCATGAAGAGGTACGTAGCTGAATTCGTTTCTAAGTGCATGATATGCCAGCAGGTCAAGGCGGAGAAGAAGAAGCCTGGTGGTTTGCTTCATCCTCTAGAGGTCCCACAGTGGAAATGGGATAGCATTTCGATGGACTTTATTGATGGGTTGCCTAGGTCAAGAAGGGGCAATACCAGTATTTGGGTAATAGTGGACCGGCTCACAAAAAGTGCTCACTTTATACCTGTCAAAAGTAGAAGGACTGCCTCATCTCTAGCATCCCTATATCTTAAAGAGATAGTTCCATTGCATGGGATACCATCCAGCATAGTAAGCGATCGAGACCCTATCTTCACAAGTGAGTTCTGGAAGAGTTTGCAAGAGGTTGTAGGCACACAACTATGTTTAAGCACGGCCTACCACCCCCAAACCGATGGACAGATGGAAAGGGTGAATAGAGTCTTAGAAGACCTTATGAGATTGTGTGTTCTTGACTTTGGAGGGACATGGGAAGATCATCTTCCTCTGGTGGAGTTCGCCTACAACAATAGCTACCAAGCTACAATTGGCATGGCACCCTACGAAGCCTTATATGGGAGACTGTGTTGATCACCAACCTGTTGGTGGGAATCCACAGATAAGCTTATACTTAGGCCAAACATGATTAGGGAAACCTCAGAAAAGGTGGACCTAATAAGAAGACGAATGAAGACTGCTCAAGATAGACAGAAGTACTATGCAGATAAAAGAAGGACCGACCGTGAGTTTGAGGTTGGAGACAGAGTGTTCCTTAAAGTATCTCCTTTGAGGAATGTTGTTCTCTTTGGATACAAAGGGAAATTGGCACCTAGGTTCATAGGACCATTTCCTATCATTGAAAGAATTGGGACGATGGCCTACAGATTAGAGCTACCTGAAAATTTGGCTGGATTTCACAATGTCTTTCATGTTTCTCACCTACGGAAGTGCTTACATGAGTCTGCGGAAGTGGTGGAACCAAAGATACTAGAAGAGGTAGAAGTGGAACAAGAAGCAACAGTGATAAGAATCCCAACTCGTATCTTGGGAACGGAAGTTAAAAAGCTACGCAGCCGTGAAGTCAAGCTTGTTAAAGTACAATGGAGTAACAATGAAGAAGACGCGACTTGGGAGACCGAAATCAAGATACGCGCAGCCTACCCTTATCTTTTTGAGGGTACATCTTTGATCTCTCCTTTATCATAAGTTTATTCATGCTTAGTTATCTTCTCGGTCCTATTTCTTGACCCTTAGTAGAAATCAATGGATGTAAACATGTATTTGAAACATGTTATGGTTGATGGTTGCAAAGTGGTTGCTACTGATTGCTCATGGATGCATATGCACATACACATTAGGTTCTAGATCGGCTCAATCACTTTCATATTTCATTTGCATATGAACGCATGAAATTGTATGTGGATTGAAACTTGATGTGTTATCATATGGACGTTGCATTTGTATGTATGATTGTGCACTCATGTAGAATTATGAATAGGAAAAAATTACATACATAATGGACTCATGGCACTCTCATGCGTCGCATTAAGGAGTTAAACTGGATCAGTAGACTGCCTGATTTTGCACTAGATAAGAGACATATACACACACTATGCATATGATCATATGGCATTAGAAGTCTTTTAAGGACAATGGATGCTTGTGGATGATGGATGAGTAGATGGATGATTGGATGTTAAGATGCATTCTTCTTAACTTGAAGATTTCGGGGACGAAATCCTTTAAGGAGGGGAGAATGTAACACCCCGAATTTTCTGAGAATATTAAAATTAACAAATTCAAGAACACTTAATTTTTAGAAGAAGAATTAAGTGAAATGGGTTGCGATATTACGTTCGTCTCAAAATTTTGGTCAAGATAGACATTTGGTTTGCATAAAGCAGATAACTTATGAAGAAGTTATTAAGCCTTGAAGTTTGTATGCATATGAGAAAAAAATATATTTATAGATATATATATATATATATAAATTAAATAAATAAATATGCAAAAAAGTTCAAAACAGCGAATCGGGAGGGGGAATAACTGAACCAACCCATTTTTGAGGTTGACCCAAGCCCCGCTGGGTCGACTAGGGGTTGATTCAGGGTGTTTGGCTGTCAAACCGTGGGCTGATTAGCTCTAAGGCAGATGTGGCATCTGATTCGTTCTGATGGACTCCTTGCTGAGTCATTAGGGATGATGTGCTATTCTATCTTGTCTGAATGACTTTGATTTGCTCAAGGTTAATCTGACGGTTCCTATTAAATCAAACTTCTATAAAAGCAACCTTACTACCTCAACCCTAAATCATATTAAAAATCAAACCAAGAGCCGTCATGCTGTTGTTGGACAACCTCGAGTAGCCTCCATTCAACTTGAAGCAAATTAAAAGAGACAAACCAAATCAAATTAAAATTAAACTAAAACAACGATTGTCTACATCAAAGGTGAGCATTTCAACTTCAGAATACAGATTCCAGAAATTAAGATTGTCTTTTGTAAGTGTAGTTATCTTTTAGATGTAAATAAATTTAAGACGTGATTTGATATAAAGTGAAAAATAGAATTATACCATGTTGTATAATATTGACGAGCTAATTCATGTTTGTTTCTTGTGATGATTTTATCATGAATTGTCTTGGAATGTTTGTGGCTTATTGGACTTGGTGTTGGATCTATTAAAGATTGAGAATGAAACTATCAATATCATATGCAAGTTTTATGTTTCATGTTAAGATCTACATATATATGTTTATATGATTAATGCAAGTTGTATGTATTATGTTAGATCCAAGTAAAGATCTACATATATATATATATATATATATATATTCATATGCTTTATGTTAGATCCATATGCCCATATATATGTTCATATGTTCATATGCAAGTTACAAGTTTTATGTTGGATCCATGTCAAGATCTATCTAGGTTCATATGATTAATGCAAGTTATATGTTTTATTATAGATCCAAGCCACGATCTAATTATACATATGTTCATATGCAGGTTACATGTTAGATCTAAAACTAGATCTATATTTATATGCATGTTTGTAAAGTGGAATTATGCAAGTTCACCTTGTTAGATCTAGTTCACACCTATATGTTAATGTTAAAATTATACATGCCTTGGGATTGGACATGTCATGATTATGTCATATGCTAGTTTATAATTGAGGTTATGTTCACACATGCCTAGATCTACATATTAACATGTTTTAAGCTTATGATTATCTAAGTCTAAATTATATGCAAGTTCATGTGACATGTTAAATTATATGAATAAAGTTTTATGCAAAATTTACATGTTTGGTTGAATCTATATTATGCATGTTCCCTTCTTTACCTCTTGTTTATAAATTGGGCTAATATGCGGGCCCAATGACTTTATGTGATTAATACGAATGAACAAACGGGGGTAACGTTGGGATAGTTATTAAATCAAAACATGTTAATAATGTAGGTCGGCCCAAAACCATGTAAATGGTTAAGGCCATGAATGGTATAATTTATACCATTAGTCTTGAACATAATTAAAATATGTGTCATGAAACACTTGTAGAAAATTCACATATATAAAATGTAAGAGATGAATATGCCTAACCCGAGGTTAGATTGAGTTGTGGTGTAAACCTTCCCGGAACCAACCGGCACATCCAGTAACCACAATAATACATGTCTAATGTGAGAGGTTAGTGCATCAAGCCCAGAAAGACCCCAGGTTAGACTGATTTGTGGTGTAAAACTGCCCGGAACCGACCGGCACATCCAGTAACCACAACAATACCTGTCTAATGTGAGTGGTTGGTGCTTTAATTAATTAATTAAAGCTCATGAACAATCAAGCTAGAAATAGTGAGGTTAAGTAATTAAGGGAATACTTAACCAACTTAACATGTTAACAAGACAAGATTGGTGGGGGTTAAGTAATTGAGGAAACACTTAACCAACTTAACATGTTAACTAGACAAGATTGATAGGGGTTAAGTCAAACTAAAGACACTTAACCAATTTAGCATGCTAACTAGAAAAACCCTAGTAACGGGGACCCGTTTCAGCAGTAACCCACATGGATGTATCAAGGTACCCTGAACTAGGCCAGGTGGGGCATGATTACTGGGCTGAATATAAGCGGTCAAAAGGGCAACGGTTAGGTGCAATAGTGTAGGTTTCGATGGAGTACGGGTATGCATGGGCTCCGGAGTGGAAAAAGCAGGCACTGGGCACCAGGCGTACACTTCTGCTTCTTTGAATCGTGTCAATGTTGCCACTATAGGACTTGATACACCCTATACTGGAACCAGCACAAGTACTTAGGGCCGCATGGCACCGGGAATACATGAATGCGAGTAGAAGCCGATCAATACATGAATGGGATCACTTTATCATGAACATACATTGCTAGTTAAATAACTCTTAGTGGGTGTAGAGAAGTAAAAGTGGGTGCGATAGCCAAATCTAGTTAAATCTTACTTTACCTCGTTTTAGGACTACCCTATCCTTGTGGTATCATTCTAAGTTCAGTTTATTCATGTCATAGTCTTTTACTTGTTTACATGCTATTAAATAACTAGGCTTACCAGACTTATGTCTGATCCATTTTCCTTTCGCTTCTTTTCTTCCGTTCCCTTCCCCTCACCCCCAGGTCCGCAGGGAGTAAACACTTCTGCTTAGTCCAGGTTAGCCAAAGCTTGAAGACCGTAGATGTAAGGCTTGGGCTATCCTTTTTGAGCTATGGTTATGCACTTCTTGGGGATTTATGTCATTTTATTTTCAGTATTGCTTCTTTATGTTTTCAAGGCAGATGAAAAGTTGTAATAATTTGGAAGGTTGAAATAGTTGTTGAATTGTTGTGTTGAACAAGTATTTATGAAATAATATTGATCTTTTTCCGCTGCATAAATTTTCTGTCTTGTAATTTATTAGTATCTTGTACCTTAAACCGCTCCGCTGAAGTTAAGGCATTCCCTTTGAGAGTGACCTTAACGGAGGTGGGGTGTTACAATTCCTAAACAGAATGAAGAGTTGATTGTATACACGGATGCATGTATTACTCGACTAGGTGCTGTATTGATGCAAGGAGGTAGGGTTGAAGCTTAGGCTAGTCGACAACTAAAACCACATGAGAAAAGATATCCTACCCATGATTTGGAATTGGCAGCGATTATGTTCGCGTTGAAGATTTGGAGACATTATGTCTTAGGAGAAAGATTCGAGTTGTTTACCGATCATAAATCGGTAAAGTATCCTTTCTCTCAGAAGGATCTAAATCTCCGTCAGCAGAGATGGTTAGTGTTCTTGGCTTCATATGATTTCAATATAGCATACACACTCGGGAACGGCAATACGGTAGCTGATGCATTGAGTAGGAGACATGCCGGTTTGGGAGCTATGTTTCTGGAATGGAAGCAACTGGATTATATCGCGGGATATGATTTCATACCTAAGTATGAATTAGATCCTGCAATGTTAGCAAGTTTGACGATGAGACCAACTTTGATTGAGCGGATTGGTTCTAGTCAGAAGGACAATTCGAATCTATTGGAAGTCATATCCAAGGTAGAGATGGGTATCGACGACGAGAGAATGAACGAGTATGGTCTGGATCGAGATAATGGCTTCGAAAGAATGATAGACTACTTGTACCCAATGTTAGTGGATTGAGAGATGAAGTGCTCAGAGAATGTCATCACTCGAAACTGACTATACATCCCGGTGGTAACAAAATGTATCGAGACATGAAGCAGACCTACTACTGGGAAGGGATGAAAAGAGACGTTGGTAAGTTTATATCCAATTGCATGAATTGCCAGCTAGTTAAAGCCGAGCAAAAGAAGCCTAATGGTTTGCTGCAACCATGGGAAATCCCATTTTATGGGAACAAGTCTCAATGGATTTCACTGATGGGTTACCAAGGACTAGATCGAGCCATGATAGCATTTGGGTGATTGTGGACCTATTGACCAAGAGTGCAAGGTTTATACCCGTCAAGTCAAATAGAACAACATCTAACTTAGAAGAATTATATATGAAGTGGGCGGTGATATTTCATGGAATACCCAAAAGCATTGTGAGTGACCGAGATCCGTTGTTTACTAGTGGATTTTGGAAGAGCTTACAAGGGGCTTTAGGGTCAGAATTACATCTCAGTACCGCGTACCATCCTCAAACCGACGGTCAAATAGAGAGGGTGGATCGAGTATTAGAAGATCACTTTAGAGCTTGCATATTAGATTTTGGAGGGTCATGGGATGACCATTTGCATCTGGTTGAATTTACATATAATAATAGTTATCAGTCCAATATTAGTATGGCTTCATTTGAAGCTTTATACGAAGACCGTGCAACTCACCATCATGTTGGTTAGAATCCGGTGAGAAATTTGTGCTTGGACTGATGTGATAAGAGAAATCTCAAATAAGATCAAGGTTATCCAACAGCGAATGAAGGTTGTCCAAGATAAGAAGAAGAGTTATGCTAATAAGGGACGAAGAGAATTGAAATTCTCCGTTGGCGACTTAGTGTTTGTCAAGATTTCGCCATTAAAGAGCATGATTCGATTTGATAAGAGAGGCAAGCTAGCATCAAGGTTTGCCATTCCCAGTTCTCAGGAAAGTTGGGAATTTAGCGTATAAAGTTGGATTATCTAACAAGATGGTAGGAGTTCACAACGTATTTCATGTTTCCCAGTTAAGGAAGTTCGTGCATGACCCGATATGACTATTTCATCGGATCAGTTGGATGACTTCGAAGTAGAACCCGAGGCGGTAGGGAACCGCGGGCCGATCTGTATTGTCGAGTACAGTACGAAGCAACTTTAAAGGAAGGCAGTGAAACTGGTCAAGATTCAGTGGGGTGGTAATGAGCATGACCGTACTTGGGAAACAGAGGAGAGCATAAGGGAGTCGTATCCAGAACTCTTTGCCTGGTAAGATTTTAATTGCAATTTAACTATTCCGCATGCTAGGATAGACTTGTGTTATTATGTGTGTTTGATCATTTATAAATGGCTAATAGGTATGCGGGACCTATTGTATGTTTTGGTTAAGGAATTTCAGAGGCGAAATTTCTTAAGGAGGGAGAGTGTAACGACCCGCATTCTACGCATCGGGGGATCGTAGAATATTTATTTCATTTACATACGAAGTCGTATGGTCATGCAACTTTGAGAAGCGACTATTGGGGTCATTTCCCATGTTCACGATTTTTGCCGAATTTTAAATGACCGTTTTTCCTCTTACGAATCTTGTTTTGCCTATAACTTTTGATTGGTAAGGAGTTTTGACTAAAACCATTTCCATTGGGTTCAGATGATATTTTATCTTACTATAGAGTGGTCACATTAATCAAACAGACTTACCTTTTGGGAGATATGGCTGAAACAAGGTTTAGAAGGTGAAAAACAGCTTAATCGGGCCAAATAGTGTGATTAACAACTAGGCCCATTGGAGGATTTTGGGATTAGGGTTGCATAAGCACTGAAAAGGGTTAGAGAAATCGTTCTTTGTCATTTTTACATCCGCCACTTACATTTCTTCAACCTAACAATGGCCTCCACCTTCTTGATCACTCCCAAATCACTATCTAATTGCGTATTAGCTTAATCTACACCAGATCAAGGAAGATTAGTGTTAAATCAGAGTTGGAGCTGTTGTGTTGCATTGGAAACCATGCCAAAACAGTAGAGTTTCATATCTAAAGTTTTATTTGTGGCTAAGGTGAGCGATTTACATTGTTTTTTTTTACTAATTACGGGTAATTAAGGGTGATTGTGTTAATTAGCGAAATTATGCATGTTAAAATTCTGGAAAAATATGTAAAAATTCTTAAATATTATTTTAGGGCTCTGATAGAAATTTGGGCTAATTTGGATATGTTTTTTCTAATCCTATCATTAGTTACGATTAAACACGATTAAGGGGAAAACCATGGGTTTTGGGTATGTTTGATCTATATTGACATGTTAAATCATTGTTTTGGCGTTTATGGTTGATTCTTTATGTTGTTGTTACTGTTTGGTATGGTTTGTATTTGCATAGAGAAGTTAGAATGGTCGAAAATGTCGTCATGTGGCGTAAACAGTTGCTGGAAATAAGTGTAGGAAACCGGATCGGATCGGTGAAGAAAGACCGGGTCGGGTCGTATAACCCACCCACGAACCACATCATATACTCGAGCCGATGCCAGGACCCCGATCCCACTCATGAAGCACCTCTGAACCGAACCGTTGTGAACCACCTCCCACTAGCCGCCTCACCATGAGCAGGCCACGCACTCCCTAACCGGAGCCATCACGAACCGGTTACCCCGAGCCGTTGAGGGAGTACTCAGGCCGCTTGCAACATGAACGCAGACAATGAACCGATGCCTGGATGAGTCACGAACCGGTGGAAGGATGCAACCTGATCTGAACCGGGTTGGTGAGCGCGAACCGAACCGCCAGAGAGAGGAAATCACGAGCCGAGTGGAGCTGTTTTCCGAACCGATCCGGAGAAGACTTGAACCCGAGATGTAATGGTAGTCCAAATGAGAAGTTGTAACTCAGGATCCAGATGGGAACCAACGAGTTAACTTCATGAATTGAACTTTGTTGTAGGACGTGTTCAAAGGGGTTATCGATGTCTATAGCTTGACTCAGCACTGAGAGACAGATTATTGGCTATGGATCGGTGCAGTGGAGTTGTATGAGTCCATGGGGCAGAGTGATCGTAGCATGGCTATGAGCCAGTGCAGTGGAGTTGTCATGACTCCATGGGGCAAGGTGGACATAGAAAAATATTAGTGGTTAAGGATCAGTGCAGTGAAGCCGTCATGACTCCATGGGGCAGAGTGATCGTAACAAAGAATGGGTGATCAAAGTGGTGGATATCGTATACTTTACGCATTGAGTGAGAGATGTGAGGATGATTGCTATGTTTGATATTTGCTATCACCATGACATGCACACCCCCTCCCGATTATTTTCGAATCATGTGTTAGTGTCACCTTAGAGTATTTTACATCCTGTTGTGCTAACGCTTTGGTTGCAGGTTCAGGTTCAGGTATGGTTATGTTTATCTGTTATTGTTCTGTTTTTCGTTGCTTATCGCTCATACCTGACTTTTGTCTGACCTAGAGTTTTATGTTTCTTCTTATCACTCTGGTTGCTCCTAAATGAGCAAACTAGAGACAGGTTAGCTAGCTATGTACGAGTAGCTGTCCGAAGACGAGCAGGAGGTTTGTACGTATCATTTTCATATATTCTCCTTGCGTTGCTGCTGGTCACTACTTTGGGCAGTAGTATTGTACCTTCCTATTTTTCTTTAGAGACAGTTTTAAAAATTGTAATAAAGGTAGTTTAGATCATAAGCTGTATTTGGAATTTTTCAGCTTATGCATTGTCTCGCCTGTTATCAAATTATGTTATTATTATATTTTGTTCCATGCACTGTGAGATATACTACAGGTTCCTTGATGATTCATAGTTTCAAATTCCTTTTCCTTTGACGACCGTCCCGTGCTGGTTGGACATCGGCACAACGCATTTCATTGGAAATGTCGGCTGGCGTGGAGCGGGCCGTCACACCGGCCTTCATGAGTCATTAGCGCAACATCACCCCAAAGTAGGTCCCAGTGAAGCAGAAGAGTGATATGCTTAGTCCCGAGAGGACGACATCTTTTGAAGGAAAAAGTGGAAAGGGTAAGGAGAAAACGATCGATTCGAGACTTGCTATACCCTAAGTGTATATCAAATCCAGTCCCTGTGAAGAAGTCCAATGGAAATTGGCGGATGTGCATTAACTTTTCAGACTTAAATAAAGCTATCCCTAAAGACAGCTTTCCAAATTCCAGGATAGACCACCCCATCGACTGAACAGCTTGACGTTAACTTCTCTCCTTTATGGATGCTTCTTCCTGATTCAATCAAATTGCAATGCATGTTTTGGACCAGCAACATACAAGCTTCATAATGGATCTTTGTCTCTATTTTTATGTAGTCATGTCGTTTGGACTGAAGAATGCTGAAGCGACCTATCAACAAGCTGTTAACCGCACGTTCCAGACCCAAATTGGAAGGTCGATGGAGCTGTATATTGATGACATGTTTGTGAAATCAAAACAGTTTTCTAACCACATTGTGGACTTAGCGGAAATGTTAAGTATTCTCCTTTAATATGGGATAAAGCTCAACCCTTTAAAATGCTCTTTCGACGTTGCATCGGGAAAGTTCATGGGTTTCATCTGTAGCCCTTGGTGCATTGAAATAAACCCCGACCAGATTAAGGCTATACGAGAAATTTAGGAGTCTCCAAAGATCACAGATGTGCAGAGCCAGAATGGAAAAGTAGCATCCTTAGTTGGATTCATATCCAAGGCTACATACCAGTGCATTCCTTTCTTCGACTTGATAAGGAGAAGGAAGCACAACTTCGCTTGGATGTCTGATTGTGTCAAAACCATCCAAAACTTGCTGAACCATCTAGAGAGACCTACAATTCTATCAAAACACATTGATCACGAAGACTTATTTGTGTATTTGAAGGCATCACTACATGCAATCAACTCAGCATTCGTTCATGAAGAGAATCGAGTTCAACGGTCAATGTACTATGTAAGCAACAGATTAACGGGAGAAGAGCACAACTACTCCAAATTCGAAAAGCTCACTTACCAGCCTTCTGATAGCCTCAAGAAAGATGTGACATTATTTAAAGGCTCATCCTTGGCTGATAGGTCCTTCGGCGACTTGATACGTCTTGAAGGTTACTAAAATGGAATATTAAACTAAGTCGGTTAGACCTAAGTTTGGAATTTCCAGCTACCAATATGAAGCCAAGTATGAAGCCCCGATTTCTAGTTTGAAACTCGCAAAGGAACTTGGAGTAAAAGAGGTTGACATTTTCTATGACTCACATGTTGTTATATTTCAGGTCAAGAGGGAATTCCATACAAAGGGGGTACGACTTGCCACCTATCTCAACTTGGTGGAAGAGCCGTTAGACTGTTTTGACTACTAAACATCTCTTACATCCCACGAGAGCAAAATGAGAAAGCTGACTATTTGGCAAAGATGGCTAGTTCTGATGATCCAATATAGTTGGTGTTGATCCCGATAGAGACATTGATAATGTTCAGCATCGATCAGATGCAAATTGATAAGGCACTGGACATCAGGGCCTAAAAGAGAATCATGAATGACTTCAATCAAAAACTTTTTTATGAATGGAACCATTCTTGAATTGAAGAATGAAAGGCATGCTGCAGTACGTAAAGCTTCAAGATACATCATCTAGGGGAAGCTTTGTATCAAAAAAGCTTCTCGGTTCCTTTGCTCTAGTGTATAGCCAAGGACGACGCCAAGCGAGTGTTGCGGGAAGTTCACGAGGGTGAATGTGGCAATCATACCATGGGGTAAGCCTTAGCAAAGAAGATACTCTGATATAGCTATTTCTGACCTACCGTGAACCGAGAAGAGCTGATTACTCATGATGCTGCGACAAATGCCATAACACCAAAACAGTTATTTAGTGACACTTATTTTTTTAGACGCCAACACTTATTCGCATTGTAGATTAGTCACTAAAATAAGCGTTGCTAAATTAAAAAAGTGTCACCAAAAATACATATCCACAATTCTTTTTTAATCATCGCATATATATATATATATATATATATATATATATATATATATATATATATATATTGATAAATTTCGTTCTTGGGGGCAAAATTCTAAAAGACATAAGTAACCCTGATCTCCAGCTTTGCAACACTTGTAAACACTTCTTCCATTCTTCGACTGCACAAACATCAAATTAGATAGGGCTGTTATGGTAATGGTAACCGCTACCGATACGTGAGAATCATTACCATATCAGTACTATTGGTAAGTCAAAAATAGATTCTGATAATTTACCGTTACCAATGGTAAAATATTCATTAGTATACCGATAAAATGGTATATCGTTGGCTGGTAATGGGAAATTTACCAGTACAACAAACATTCAAACTTTGTTGCACTAAAATTTGATAAAGCAGCATTTATCTTGCTTTTTATTATTACTGTATGATATTTATATTAGTATTGCGACATGTTTTAGTTGACATCTAAGTATTTCTTAATCCATCATAGCTTATTTACAATAATATGAGATAATAACATTTATAATCTCAAACTTTGAGCCTTACAAAACTAAAAAAGAATCATCATCATAAATAATACTACAAAATCTTCTTAAAAACCACGATGTATCGTTAAAAGTATTTATGGTTAAGGTTTGATCTAATAGTGAAAAATAAATTTAATACGATTGGTAAATTTACCGTTACCACTGGTTTTGACTTTTCTTTACCGCTATATTTACCGTTAACAATGGTAAATTTACCGTTACCATACCGATAGCATTGATAAACCGAAATGGCTCAAATTTTTTACCAATTACTTTCTCCTTTAATCAAACCAGCGTCCTCCAGTCCTTCAGGCGATGGAATCAGGTTCTGCTTCAACCGATTCTCCTTCAAGTGAATCGGCTTCAAGTTAAGGCAATTCGATATTCTTCTCTGGCTTTTTGTTCCTTCAACGATAATCCTCGTTCTAAAGTTTGGAATCCATGGGTGCAAAGTGAAGGTTAGTTTTGTCGTTCTCATAGCTATCCTCTTTGGAATTATTCGCGCAGCCTTGTGGACGGAGTCCTCATACTTCTGTTGATATTGCCAAGATCTTCATTCCCTGTGAATTTTAATATAATAAAGTAGATGGTAAGATTAAGTGTTAGTGACCTTTCATTGTGAAAGTATACTAAACTAGATGATAGGATATTAACCGATTTTGATGCACAATGACTGCTTGATATTTCTTTAACATACAATTGTTTTCCAAAAGTTCTTAATTAGTATGCATTATGCTTCGGTTTTCAGCATGGTTGGATATCCCAATACCTTATTGTCAGCTTATTATACAAATTGTTAATACTCCTTTCAACATTGCTAGGAAGCTTTTAAAATAGTCAATATTTTTTTATGTTTTTTATTTATACAAAGGGAGAATCACTAGTTTGAATCTTTTGATCTTAGATTTTTTTAAACTAAACAAGTGTACTAGCTGCCGACATAAGCATGAAGCACTTAAGATTAAAAAACTAAATTGTTATGGATGAACTGTGAGTGTTTTTGTTAATTCAGCATCACTTTGTGTGAACAACAGCCTGTTTGTATATATAATACACTTGATATTTGATCTCCAATCCAACTGAGTGATAAAGTAACAGGTAGACGAGTATTCATATAAACTAAAATGGACATTCAAAGCTTTTGAATAGTAATTTTGGCAGTGTATGTTTTCTATTAAGTTATACATTTTTATATGAACTTATCATATATTTTCATGCACATATACACTTATATATTCATGTCTTGGTAAATAAATTCAAAAAAAATCACCTGTACTCAAAATTGTTTGTCTCTCTATATCCAACCAATCAGCACCCCTGAATTCCACCTTTTTGCAATTAAACCTTCTTTTTTTCTTAGATTTAACTGTAAAAAGGTGAAAATCAGGAATCCTGATTGGTTAGGTATAGGAGAACAGATAATTTTGAGTACAGAGAATCAACTCTAAAATAAATTAAGTTTGGATTTCAAAACAGCCATATATATAAATGAATATGGGTATTTAGCAAATGGTTTTATAACCTATCAAACTCCTTTTATTTTGAACAACTGAACATACTGTTATACGTCTAATATACCAAAATAGAGAATAATCAATTATAAACTTGTCGCACAAGTTTATAACTCGAATTTCCACTATACTGGAAATTAATACTATTTAATAATAGCAATAAGAATGTTGTAATCAAGTTACAACAACAACAACGTTATACTATTTTAAGAAATAGCACAACGTATAGAACGGAAAGATTATAAAATAATGTATATAAATATACAAATAAATTAAAATCTAACCATATAATGTCGTCTGAGGCTTGTCATAACAATTTCCTTAAGAATTTTATTTCAAAATTCTCCCAAGATACAACAGACGTTTTCTGCACGAGATCGTAGTGAGTATGTCACTCTGTGATTATATATAAGAGTATTAGAGAAGAGAAAAGGAAGTTCAGATTGGAATTAGTTTGGAAAGTGATAAAGTTTCCTCATTTATATTTTATCCGCATCCCTTCGAACGGTCGCACCTGTACCTCTTCATACGGTTACATCTCTTCCGAACAGTCACACCTGTACCTCTTCGTACGATTACATCTCTTTCGAACGGTCGTACTACCTCTTCGTACAGACGCATCTCTTTCTATGAAAGGAAGAGTCTTTTCGTGAAGTGTCTTTTCGCTGAAATGTAACCATTTAGCAAAATGAAGTGCCTTTTCACGAAGTTTCTTTTCGTGAAGTGTCTTTTCGCTGAGATATGACCGTTGGGAAAAATGACTGTTGGTGAAAGGAAGTGTCTTTTGGCGAAGTGTCTTTTCATGAAGTGTTTTCTTCGCGAAGTGTCTTTTTGTGAATTGTCTTTTCATGGAAAAGCATGCTTCTAATAGTCACATCCTTTCACTTAGCAGTCGCACATGTTCGCTTAATGGAAAAAGTATATTTCATTCAATACTTATGAGTTCGAACAATCCCCCACATGAATGAAAATATTATTTTCCCCCACACAAAGAGAAATATCACAGAGTACATATGGAATAATGCTTTATCGTGGATAAGTAGATATTTCACTTTGAACTTTCCCTAGTTAAAACTTATCGGATCTACTTGGCTAATTGGTGAATTATTTCATCTTGAACCGTCAGCCATTATTGTATATCCAGACAATAAATTTTACGAAGCATCGGTTCCCATCTCATCCAATGTCTTAGTTGTGTTCATTTTGTTCCTGAACACTTACTTGGTTCTACGAGTGTTATAAAGAATAAAAGCCTTGAATATTCTCATAGACCCGACCCAGCTCACACTACCATAGGTGATCGCAACCATTAAGAGTATCCTACATATACTCCACTTGTTATTTACCAGATATGGCCATCATTAAAAAACATAGTTTTAACCTATCAATTCTTCTGTAGGCATGCATTTATGTTGTGCACCATAGGAATGGAATAGGACTATGTCTAAACAAATGCATTATGTCTTGAGTTAATCATAGCTGGTTTGCCAATTGATCCTAGCACGTGGGATCTCAGTCGCTAGGATAGGTTTCCGTATAAGGTAACTCTTGTTGGTTTAGGCTTTTAAACCCATTCCCCTCGATGCACAGTTAATTTTCTCTCTTGATAAACCTTTAGTAAACGGATCCTCTAGGTTATCATTTGTTTTCACATAATCTATGGAAATAGTTCCATTTGAGAGTAACTACCGAACTGTATTATGACGTCTATGAATATGTTGTGACTTTCCATTATACACAAAATTATGCGCTCTACTTAGTGCTGCTTGGTTATCGCAGTGTATGCATATGGCCGGTACAGGTTTAGGCCAGAATGGGATATCTTCTAAAAAATGATGAAGCCATTCTGCCTTTTCGCCTGCTTTGTCTAGTGCTATGAACTCTGATTCCATAGTGGATCGAGCTATGCATGTCTGTTTAGAAGATTTCCATGACACTGCTGCCCCTGCTAAGGTAAATACATAATCACTCATTGATTTTTATTCCTCCGAATCAGCAATCCAGTTTGCATCACTATATCCTTCTAATACGGCTGGATTCTTTCTGTAGTGTAAGGAATAGTTTGTAGTATTTTTCAAATATCCCAGCACTCTCATTAATGCTTTCCAGTGTTCCTTACCTGGATTGCTTGTATACCTACTTAATCAACTTCTGCATAAGCTATATCTGGTCTTGTGCAATTCATGAGATACATGAGACATCCTCTTACATGAGAGTATTCCAGTTGCATCACACTCTCATTAGTGTTTTTATGCAATACTTCTGATGGTTTAAAAGGTGTCAGTACTTCTTTAATCCTAAAGTTTTTGAATCTTTCAATCACTTTGTCTACATAATGTGACTGAGATAATTCAATTCCATTAGGTGTTCTCATTATTTTGATTCCCAAAATAACGTCTGCAACTCCTAAGTCTTTCACATCGAAATTGTTAATTAACATTTTCTTCATGGACTCTATTACTTGGGTATTTGGACCAAATATTAACATATTCTGTATATAGACAAATCATTACATATGATTGTCCAACTTGTTTATAATAAACACACTTATCCCATTCATTTATATGAAAAACATTTTTCATCATGACACTATCAAATTTTGCGTGCCATTGTTTTGGAGCTTGTTTTAGTCCATATAATGGTTTTACTAATCTACAGAATTTGTTTTCATTTCTTTTTGAAATGAAACCTTCTGGTTGCTCCATGTAGATCTCTTCATCGAGATTGCCATTTAAGAATGTTGTCTTTACATCCATTTGATGAATCTCTAGATTATAAATGGATGCAATTGCTATTAGCATTCTTATTGAGGTTATTCGTGTAACCGGTGAACAATTATCAAAGAAGTCTACACCTTCTTTTTGACGATATCCTTTGGTTACTAATTTAGCTTTATATTTATCGATAAAGCCATCCAGTTTCATTTTCTTCCAGGTGGAATATCTACAATTTCCCAAGTTTTATTACTTAGAATTGAATCAGTCTCACTTTGCATTGCTTCTTTCCAACATGCAGATTCAGAAGATGACATTGCTTCCTTGTACGTTTGTGGTTCGTAACAAAATTCTTAAGATGTTATACGTCTAGTATAACAAAACAGAGAATAATCAATTATAAACTTGTCGCACAAGTTTATAACTCGAACTTCCATTATGCTGGAAATTAATATATTTAATAATAGCAATAAGAATGTTGTAATCAAGTTACAACATCAACAACGTTATACTATTTTAAGAAATAGCACAACGTACAGAATGGAAAGATTATAAAATAATGTATATAAATATACAAATAAATTAAAATCTAATCGTATAATGTCGTCTGAGGCTTGTCGTAACAATTTCCTTAAGAATTTTATTTCAAAATTCTCCCAAGATACAACAGACATTTTCTGCACGAGATCGTAGTGAGTATGTCACTTTGTGATTATATATAAGAGTATTAGAGAAGAGAGAAGGAAGTTCGGATTGGAATAGGTTAGGAAAGTGATCAGGTTTCCTCCTTATTTATAGTTTATCCACATCCCTTCGAACGGTCGCACCCGTACCTCTTCGTACGGTCGTACTCGTACCTCTTCGTACATACGCATCTCTTTCTATGAAAGGAAATGTCTTTTCAAGTGTCTTTTCGCTCAAATGTAACCGTTTAATGAAATGAAGTGCCTTTTCGTGAAGTGTCTTTTCGTGAAGTGTCTTTTCGCGAAGTGTCTTTTCGCTGAGATATGACCATTGGAAAAATGACCGTTGGTGAAAGGAAGTGTCTTTTCGCGAAGTGTTTTTTCGCGAAGTGTCTTTTCACGGAAAAGCATGCTTCTAATAGTCACATCCTTTCACTTAACAGTCGCACCTGTTCGCTTAATGGAAAAAGTATATTTCTTTCGATACTTACGAATTCCAACACATACATAATGCAGATTGTTTAAAACAGATTTTCAATTCAGTAAAGTAATAAATAAACTCTTAGTTATGTAAATCTACGATTAGTAATAAAGTACGTGTGGATTTCAAAGGAATTGATAAATATGTATTTCTATGATATGCATGAAGAGAATTTTCAACATCCATTTTACTATTGTCATGTTATCTTCAATGTTTGGGGTTTATTTTTGAATTTTTGGGTTATAAGAGCGATTTTGGTTATAGGAGTGACTTTGTCCCTTGCACGTTTCATGTTTGCCTATAACATACACTCAGCATAATTGAATAATAGTAGCTCAATTTTTGAACTCCGTTAGATAAATTTGTCTATAACATACACTTGGCTTTAGGTTTAGATTTTAAATGAGGGTACGGGTTTGATAGAAGCTGGTGAAAGGTTGGGTAGTAGCAAGATTCCATCAACTTTGTTCGATCTTGCATGGTCATTTAATAGTGTGGTGATAACATGCAATGGTAATGGTAACGGTACGATAGCTACCGAAAATTTACCGTTACCGCTAACGATACATTAGAATCATTATCATACCAGTACTACTGTTAAGCCAAAAATAGCTACCGATAATTTACCGTTACCAATGGTAAAATATTTATTGGTATACCGATAAAATAGTATACCGTTGGCTGATAATGGAAAATTTACCAGTACAACAAACATTCAAATTTTGTTGAACTAAAATTTAAAAAAAAAAAAGCAATTATCTTGTTTTTTTATTATTACTCTATGATATTTATATTATTATTACGACATGTTTTAGTTGTCATGTAAGTATTTCTTAATCCATCACAGCGTATTTACAATAATATGAGATAATAACATTTATAATCTCTAACTTTGAGCCTTACAAAACTTAAAAAGAATCATCGTCATAAATAATACTACAAAATCTTCTTAAAAACCACGACGTATCGTTTAAAGTGTCTATGGTTAAGGTTTGATCTAATGGTGAAAAATAAATTTAATATGATCGGTAAATTTACCGTTACCATTGATTTTGACTTTTCTTTACCGCTATATTTACCATTAACAATGGTAAATTTACCGTTACCATACCGATAACATTGGTAAATCAAAGTGGCTCAATTTTTTTTACCAATTACTTGGTATTGGTAAATTTACCATTACCATAACAGCCCTAAATAGGAGTATGTTGTTTATTAACTAAAACATTATTCCCTTTAGCATTTACAGCATAAACAACAATTTGATCATATGTTTCAATTTGGTAGAGCTTTTAGGATTGCTGTCATAATTAACATCTAATCCCTTAGTAATTTTGCTACCTTCACTTCCCACAATTTGAACTTAACCATTTTGTAAAATAACAGTGGTTGCACTATGTAGGAATGCACTACCTGAGGCCAAGACATTAATAGAAATGCCAGAATCCAAGTATCCAACACTACTTCCTTTGTTGATTGTTAGAATATCATTCTGCTTAAGAGAACTGCCCGTTAAGGTGTCACCACCAACAATACTGCTTTTTCCTGTTTCTTTCGTATTATAATTGTTAACATCATCATCATGGAGTGCGATTCCGCCTACGTCTATTTCACTCCCCTCTATTTCATCTAGTGCCTGGAATGTGGTAATAATAGCAATTGTCCCTTTATACAGTGTGTTTTTTATTTTATGGCACGCTCAATGTCCTTAACTAATTAGTCAGGAGAGACACTATTTTTCTTAACAGCCTGGAGATCATCAACTTTGTTCACACTGCCACATTTCTCGTTCCCTTTAAAGGCTTCTTATACAATTTTGCTTCAGTATCAATAAAAGAGTTACTATTATAACATGAAACATGTAATTATATCAATAAAAGAGTGATTCTAGTTATAAGGGTATTGTTGAATAGTATATTTTTTTTATATTATAGTGTCCATTTAAATTCAATTAAGTGTTCTCAATTTTGAATTGAGTTTATAAACTCAGTTCCAACTGACTTTATACACTCAGCATGAAACCGAGTTTATAAACACAGTTAAACTGAGTTTAACTCAGTTCGAAACTAATTTATAAACTCAGTTCGAAACAAAGTTTACAAACTCAGTGCCAAACTAAGTTTACAAACTTAGTGCCATACAGAGTTTACAAACTCGGTATGCAACTGAGTTTAGAAACTCAATTTAGAGCCAAGTTTCTGAGTTTCGCCTAGTTGTAATCCATCTTATGTTATTTTATGGATGCCCTTCTGTAGCATAAAATGATTTTTTATGGTCTTGGTACATTTTGATATTTTGTTGAGATAATTCTATGCTTTGATGTTAACATAGGATTTAGATTTGAAATGAGATTCAATTAATATGGTTCTAAATTAAAGTTTTTACATCTTGATAATGTTGTTGTTTATTTATTTATTGCAGATGTCCTACTGTAACGACCCAAACTTCCCAGTAAAGGAAAGACTGGATTGCTTTGAGAACAACACACATCAGAGCACAAACTGAAGAACATTTTATTGCTGATTACAACAATTACATCAGAGTACAAGAAAATCACAGAGTATGAATACTTATTACACAATTGAAATACACTAATATTAGAGATTTAAATTACACTTAAATAGCAGCGGAAAAATATTACAAATATACAACTGAAAGGAATACACGGATACAGAGCTTTCCAAATACCGCTTCAGCTGTGAACCGGGATCCTGTAAATATATCTGCAAAAAGCTACTCGGCTGCCCGTGTGGAAAATATGGGCACCCGAGTTTTCCAGTGAAACAAACTACAGGTCAGTCATGGGACTGGTATGAGAAATCTTAACTTAACTAATCTAATAATAAGGCGAATCACAGGACCACGCCGCTAACGCGGAACGGGTTTACTCCATTGGATTGCCAGTGCATAAAATAAACTAGAACGTTAAACAACGCAATGCTCTTTAGGAAAATGAAACCATTATAAGACTCAAGTCCTATCACACAATGCAACGCAAACCGGAGGATAGAGTTTTACCTTATAATGGTCAAAAATGCTTGATACGATAAAAATGGATTTGATATTATCATTAGTGTATATATGTTTTAAAGACATTTTCAATCACAATCTATCAATCATAGACGGCATGGATACCATATATCATGTCGCCATACTAGTTCTACAATCAAAACTGCATGGTGTCGTATTGGAAGTTGGTATTCCATCATGAAATCGAGGCTAGGGATCGTCCTCTCCGATTCGAGACACTGTAGCAAATGCCTCAGGATCACACCTATGGGCAACCCTTGGATGCGGTAGGGCCGGTCCCCACCTAACGGTAGTGGATTAATTATGCCTGAACACACGCTTACCGGTTCCTTTGAACCTATAGTATAGCCACTAATGGCCTATAAAAATCCGAGGTGCCTCAATCCATCATCCACATAAGTAAAATGCCAGTCAGTTTAAGCACTGACACTCCCCTAGCTAGAAAGAAACGTGTGCACTCCCTACGGTCCATATCCCATTTTTGACTCATACCGGGGTGTGAGGCTCGCGAAGTCACGCTATACACAAAGCTTTGCCATGATAGGCTATACTTTGATCATCCCACAAGGCCCTGCTTTTCAACAAAAGCCTTGATCAATTACATCTTGGCGTGCCACATTGACAATTCACGCAATGCGATCAATCACTATTAATATATACCGGGGTGTTAAGCAGAGAATAAATTCTCTACCACCAATCAGATATACATTAATAAAAATCAATTTAATTCACATGGAACAAAATCCAATGTCAGACACGCATCCATTTACAAGTCCGTTTTGGGTCTGAACGAAACCGGAGGCACCTGAGAGGTCCTCGCATATCCGAAACAATCAACAATAGTCCGGACGGCTACCACTGAAGCCCCTTCAAGGTAGCTACTTGACACGACCCGAACTTCCCCGTGAAGGAAAGCACGGATAGCATTGAGAACAGGACAAAATAGAACGCATACGGAAGAACATTTCATTGTTATTACAACAATTCCATCAGATACAAGAATATACAGAGTATAAACGAATAAATTACATTCGACAAATATCAGAGATTACAACAAATTACATAGCAGTGGAAAAATATATATAAAACACAACTAGAAGTGATGCACGGATACAGAGCTTTCCGAGCACCGTTCCAGCTGTAAATCAGGACCCTGTGAATATAAACCTGCAAAACCAAAACTACTAGCTGCCCGTGTGGAAAATAGGGGCACCCAGAGTTTAGGTTAAAACAATAAACTCCAGGTCAGTCATGTGACTAGTGTGAGAACTAAAACAGTTATAATTCTTTATTTTAAAGTTCGGTAAATCAAGGGACCACGCCGTATAACACGGAACGGGTTTCCTCCCAAGGATACCAGTGCATAGAACAAACAACGCAATGCTAAATAAAGAAAAATGAAGCTGTTATAAGACCCAGGTCCCATCACACAATGCAACGCAAGCCGGAGGATAGGGTTTTTACCTTATAACAGCCAAAGCATGCTTGATACGTTTAAAACACATTATTTGATACTATTATAAGTGTATAGTGTCAAAACAATTTCAATCATAAGTATCAATCATAGGCGGCATAGCTACCATCTACTATGTCGCCATACTAGTTCTACAATTAAAACCGCAATATCACGTATTGGAAATTGGATTCCATCATGAGCCGAGGTAAGGGGCAAGCTCCTCTCCGCGTTCGAGACACTCTAGCAAATGCCTCGGGACCGCACACAGCAATCCCTTGGATCCTCCAAGGCCGGTCCTCTCTTACTTTTGAGGATTGGCAATTCCTGAACACACGTTTCCCGGTCCTTACAGACCTATATCCGAGGCGCCTCATATCCAACAACCACACAGGTGAAAAGTATATAAATGTCAGGGCTGGTAGGTCACTGACACCACCCTAGCTAGAAAGAAACGTCGTGCACTCCTTGGGTCCGTATCCCGTTTTTGACTCATACCGAGGTGTGAGGCTCGCGAATTCACGCTATACACAAAGCTACGCCACACAGGCCGTGCTTTGATCATCAACCACAAGACTTTGCTTTTCAACAGAAGCCTTGATCAATTGCCACTTACGCATACCACACTGGCAATTCACTCCATGCGACTGATGTCCATCGATATACAACCTCTGAGCTCGTACGTCTCAGAGAAGGGCGTTAAGCAAGAGAATAAATTCTCCGCCGCCAAACAGATGTATATTTAATAGAGATCAATCAACACAGAATAAAACCCAGTGTCAGACTCACAATCCATTTACAAGTTCGTTCTGGGTCTGAACGAAACCGGAGGCACTTTCCTCGCATATCCATCCATCTCCAAGTACGTCTGGACGATCACCAACTGATTCCCTCATCCTGGGTGTACAGCCCAATCAAGATCATCAGTAATCACCCAAACGATGTGAAGACTTCCGGTCTTCAACCACCGTCTTCATCTTCGACATCTCGTCGAATCGGTTATTCAGAATGGGTATAACCCGGCCTTCCTGAATAACCCACGTATATGATAAACAAATGTTACACAAACACAACGAACGCCTCATTCCAATTCAGAATATTCTTTTATTCACAAAATCACATTCTTAGGGAAAGGTTCCCATTAATTTTATCCAAGATAAATTCTTCTAAATCTATTCTTTAATCCTCCTATGGATATCATTTCAAACCATTTTATGGTTTTCCAAACTAGTCGGGATTAACGAACCACACCGAAGTAATTATTTATTTTATTTCCCAATCCCAACCTATATATCCCATGGAGCAAAACTGGTGATACTCCATATCTAACACCACGGTGTTATCGGTAAAATTAATTACCATTTCACGTTCAAATCTAATTAAAGATTTAACTATCGCTTTGGAGCAAAACCGGTGATACTCCACTCTCGATCACTTTTCAGATTTGATAATTTAAATTATCAATTCACATTTTAATCTAATTAAAGATTCATTAAAACTCCACTTAGTTTTAATCTTTTCAGAAATCGATATCTTGCCTTTAACTGGGTTAAAGAACCAATGTTATCTAAAACACGATTCACGATAAACCCAAATCACATTTGATATTAAATACAAGGCTCTGAATAGAAAATATACCGGCTTATATTCAATATCAAATTCTGAAACCAACAAATATCGTATTGGAAATAACGATATAAAATATATCTTTCAAATTCCCATAACAATATCTGTATGGTCACGAAATCCAACATCGAAATATTCCGAAGATAATTTCGATTCAACTCCAGTCCAATCCACGTATTGGGAATATTGATTATTTTTAAAATCACTTTCAAATTCAATTTATTTATTTCAAAAATAAATTGATTTTAATTCTAGTTCAAAACTAGTTCATTTCGATAAAAATCTATTTTTACCCTCTAATGTGGAATTTTCCAGCCCAATTCTTTCCAATTCACATATTATAATTTTACACAAATTATAGACATTTTTGATAATTTTATCAAGGCCCGTACAGTCGATTTCCAACGACGGCCATCGAACTGCACTTACAGCGACCTTTTTCAAATTTGATTTGGACATAATTCCAAATCCAACCGTTAGATTTCAAATTTCTAATATTCATTGGAAAGCTCTTTTCGATACGAACCCAACGGTTCCGGTTTTAGGAGAATCCGACGGTCGGATCTCCCGTAATGTCCGTTTGAAATAAATGGTCGAAATTCACGAACTGCCGCGGCGCGGCGCGTTCTATTCAGGCCATTATATTATATATATAATATATATATAATATATATTTCGTCGATTTCTATTTAAAACGAATTTTATAAATCGTTTTAAAATTGTTTCAAAAGCAATTTCAACTTTCTTTTCAATTCAAATCAAAATTGAATTCTTCTTTATAAATTCGTTTTAAAATTCATTTCTATTCAATTCAAATTTTAATTCAATTTGAATTCATTTCAATTCAATTTGAATTTGTTTTCAATTCAATTCATTTCGAAATCGTTTTCAATTCAATTCATTTCGAAATCGTTTTCAATTCAATTCATTTCGATTTTATTCGAATTCAAATTCGCTTTCTATTCAATTCGAATCGAATTCATTTTCTATTCAATTCGAATCAAATTCATTTTCTATTCGATTCGAATTCATTTCAAATTGATTCAATAAAATTTCCATTTGAATTTTTAATCTAATTCAATTTGAATTTCCTTTCAAAATATTAAATTTTGAAATCACTTTTCAATATTCATTATAAAACGAATAAAATCGATATAAACATCGTTCGCGTCAAAATAACGCATCTCTAATCAACACGGCTTTATATTTCAATAATTCGTTATTCTATTCAACAAATGAATATTTGTTCTATTCAACACATGAATCTATATTTCTTTCAACACACGACTAATCTCAACACATGAGTACTGTCGACACATCACTATTTTTGTTATGTAAAATATTTTATAAAACTATGGTATCTATCGTTTGATTTTTAATTAGACTCCTACTGAGAAGTAGTTCTAATTTTAAATATGATAAAGATGTAAATTTCATTGTATAAAATATTTCACTCAACACCTGGACATCGTCAACACATGACTATTTTTATATTCAACACATGAATTTTCTTTTATAATATTTATTATTTTCCCGATTGGAATGAGGCCCAATCAATCACCATATAATGTTAATTATACGGATTCCATACAACACATGTATATAATAGCATTGAAAAATAATCAATCATCAACCAAAGTGCACTACACTGTATAAGCATCAAATATAGATATCTGACGCTTATAACAGCCTGTCAATCAATCGATCGACATATTTAATCAATCAGGATGAGTGAACTTCAAATTTCATCCCAACACCCGTGTGGGGTTTCAAACAATCAAACACAGATTTTATTTGTGCAGTTGGGCGACGTGTAAAATTTATCGACCCAATCGATATCAGTCAAATCAGTGTATACAAACAAATCGGCCGATTTGTTTATAAATATTCATTTATTCACTTTCACGTTAAAAATTATATTTTTAACGATAATATATTTTATTTTAACACACGAATTTCTATTCAGTTCATTTATTCAATAAAAATGATATTTTTATTTTTCTAACATATTTTAGAAAATTTCGGCGGCATAACGGCACGATACTAGAAACGGGACAAGGCCTAGCCTTATCCCCGGTCTAGTGAAGGCCCACGCCATTCACACATCAATCATATTCACCAAACAACCAAATTCAAATCAAATCTTCAAACTAATCTATGCAACCAAACAAACAAGTCCATGGTCTGTGGACGATTGTGTCGGGTGCTACTAAGCACCGTCTGCATCCTAGTATATATATATAACTAGAAAAAGAGAATTTAGAGTGAGAAGTTCTCACCGATAGCTATCCACTTCACGACACTTCATTAATAGAAATCTTCTTCGTTATCCCATCTTCGTCATCTTCGTTGCCCGTAGTCACTATATATATAAAAATCACATTTTTATATTTTGATGTCTTTAAAATAAAAATCACATTTTTATTTGTTCGTTTTCAATTTAAAATCATATTTTTATAATCACTTCATATATTTAAAAATCGAATTTTCCACAACGCTACTGTATGGATAAAAATTATATTTTTATCTCGCTATTCTTCATATAAAGATCTCGCCTTTTCAAAAATATAGATTTCGCCTTTATAAAAATCATATTTTTAATATTTCTATATGGTAAAGATTATATTTTTAATACTTTAAAAATATAAAAATCATATTTTTATCACTTTAAAAATATAAAGATCATACCTTTTCTTTCTACAATGTAAAAGATTATATTTTTACTACTTTAAAAATATATAAAGCATATTTTTATAATCTCTATATAGTAAAGACTATATTTTTAATACTTTAAAAATATAAAAATCGTATTTTTATTACTTTAAAAATATAAAAATCATATTTTTACTTCCACAATATAAAAGATTACATTTTTATAACTTTACAACATAAATAAAAAAACAGTTTTTATGGTAAATAAAAATCAGATTTTAAAGTAGATAAAATTCAGTTTTTTTTAAAATAAAGAAAATTCAGTTTTTAAAATAAATAAAATTCAGTTTTTAAAATAAATAAAATTCAGTTTTCAAGTAAAAAAAAAAAATTAAAAAAAAAAACAGTTACTTACAGGGGGGCTCGGTTTGGCGTTCGCAGGCTAAGGGGGAGGTGGGCTTCAGGCGGTCGGCGTCGGGTCTAGGCTGTGGCGGTGGTCGGGGGTTCAGGGGATGGCGGCTAGGGTTTCCGGCGATGGGGGTTTGGGCGTCGGTCTTCAGGAGATTCGGAGGGAGGGAGAGCTGGAGATGGAGCGGAGGAGGAAGGCGTCGCGTGGCAGGCGGAGGCGCTCCTCCGATGGCGGCTCTGGCATCGAACCTCGCGATTCTTTTTTTTTTCTTTTTCCTGTAAAATGGAATTCGATCGGGGGGGGGGGGGGGCAGAGATAAAGAAAGAGGGGTTCTATTTTTTTATTTTAATTATTTAATTTTCTAAAAAGTTGACTTTTACACACGACCCCTGAACGAGGTCCACCGCCTGTCGTCCATAGCGTTTTACCCCCATTCCGAACACAATGGGATATGTATCGCAAGCTGATTTGATCGTTTGAATCATTTTCCGTTAAATTTACATTTAAATCACTTTATTGAATTTTAAACGTACATTTCGAATTATCGGGGTCACATACTAACTAGAAAAATTCTCGAAAAATATTTTCTAGCTTCGTATTGACGATACGGTCCTAACAAAACTAGTTTCGTCGAATTCTGAGACCGTTAGAAAAATGGCCAATTTCCAGTCGATTAAAATCAACTGAAATGGTCAAACACGTTTTCCTTTGCCACGCTCACATATTGATTCGAAAAATTATGAAATTTGAAAGCTAGCAATAACTTGACATCACGGACCCAACAAAAGTGGTTTCGTCGAAATCCGAGGTCGTTTGCAAAATGTCCATTTTTAAGGGCCTGAATTCCATAGCGACTATTCAGAATTTTCAACTGGACATATCTTTTGATTCTCGCTACGAAATTTCGATTGGTCGGATTCAATGGAAAGATATTATCAATTAGATCCTATCATTTTTGGTTTCACTAAAATCCGGATTGTTTTGCACCCGGTATGTTCAATTGAAGTTTGAAATCGAATTATCGAACTACCGCGCCATTTTCAATTCTATTTATAATTATTTATAAATATTTATATTCTAACGACGACGCGTATAATATATACGTTCGAATTATATTCAAAATAAATTTCACGTCGTTTTTATTTAAAATAATTTATTTTAAATATTCAAACTTCGCTAAAATTGCTAAAATAAAAATTTCAAACTGGCTCACATTTTACGGGTTATTACACTACTCCCATCATGGGTCCCAGTAGCAACTCATCCATTCGATGTGAAGATCGTCGGTCTTCAACCACCGTCTTTGTCTTCGACTCTTCATCATCGTAGTAATTATTCGGAATGGGTTAAACCCGGTCTTTTTGAATAACTCGCGTATTTTTATAAATAAAAATCAAGTACTATAAAAGCACATCCAACATCTCATTCCAATTCAGAATATTTCTTTTAAATAAAATATTCACATTATCTTATCAAAGATAAATTCTTTAACTTATCCTTAAATCCTTTCTTTAAAGATTTATCAAAACTCCAATTTGGGTTTAAATACCAAAAATCATGATTCAATGATTACTTAAATTTAAGAAATTAATCTTATTTTAACTAGGTTAAAGAACTAATGTCATTTAAAACATAGTTCACGATAAACCCAAAATCGTCTCCCATAAAATATGGAATCCTTACAGAAATCATATCAATATATAATCGTAATAAATTTCTGTATCCAACCAATAATATAAATGGAATAACGGCAAAGCCTCTTAAATTCCATATGTAGTATCGGTCTTCTTTTACAGAAGCTTATCTCGGTTATTATTAATTCGAATTCCATTCAACTCCCATTTAATATATTAAATTGGGAAACTTGGCTTTTGGAAAAATTCCCCTTTAAATCTTAATAAAAGATTTATAAATTCCAAATCATATTTTTTTTTTCACTGTCAGTTGAGTTAAAGAACAAATGTCGCTCAAAAACATAGTTTACAATAAACCCAACTCACATTTCATCTTATTTCAATCACTAAATATAATTGAAATTTTTAGTAATCTAAATTAAAAGATTATTCTCTTCATACGGGTTTAAGAACAGTGTTATTTAAGACATTATTCACGACAAACCCAAATCCAATTTATTTAATTTAATTTCAATTAAATATTAACAAATTGGAAAACTTCATTAAATCTAAATCTAATGATTAATTCTAGTTAATAACTAGTCCATTTAAATAAAAATGTATTTTCTAAAATTTATTCCTTTTTCTAAAATATTTTCTGAAAATATCCTTTTTCTAGAATATTCTTTGTTGGAATGTGACCCAATCAACAACCATATATTGCATGTAACGTCCCGCCTTTTTGACCGCTTCAAAGGGGTAATTAAACCCACTTAAAACGTCCAAATTGACGGATCGTTATTAGCTTACAGAGTTTAAAAGATAGAATCAACACACAGAAAATACAGAATAAATAAATGACACAGTATTGAGCAACAAAATAAATCTTTTATTTATAAATCAGAGTTTGAGTACACTACTTTAAAATATAGCGAAACTGAAAATACGGTTTATATACAAGATGAATATAATTACTGGTTAAAAACATCAGAGCGCGCCGTCTTCGGAATCCCCATCTTGCAAGTCTTCGAATCCTAAGCTGGAATCTTTAAATCTATATTGCTCGGGTCTGACCCGAGCATTCCATGCAAAACATAAAATACTCGAGTCAGGATTAATCATAGTTCAAGTAAATTAACTTCAATATAAATTGAAATATAACTGTTAATCCCAACACCGTTGTCATATATAAAATAAACAATGGTATCTGTTCATATCAGTGCATCTATTTTCAGGGACGAATGGTATCAGGCGTTTGCGAATGTTCACGTGTATATAATATACGCGTGTATACCGCCTCAATGTCCCTAACCGAATATTAATAATGACATAGGTGATTCCAGGAGCTTGCACATACACACATGTACAAGTACATGTGTGCACTGCCTCAGCATCATAGGAGCCGGAATGAGATTACCAAAATAATGGCCGAATACTAACAGACAACAATGATGCAAAATATCGTGCACACAATTAACTAGATAACACAACAACTAGGTTGTCATCACCATGATAGTTCATGGACAAAGGGGACAAAATTTAATGATTTACGAAAAAGGCAGGATTGTTCAAACTCAATGGGATTGCAAATAAAAATGGCGCAGCAAGGACCTAAACCAGTCCAGTATATGACATTGCAATATAAAAATGGAGCAGCAATATGTGCAGGGTAGCCAATTCCAAAGAACTGAAATAGTGCTAAAAATATTACCCTACTAATGTTTATATGATAACGGACAGAAGACAAACATATATACTATCAAACCTGTGCATTACTAGCTTAAACCTGAAAGAACCCAAACATCATTTAATGTTTATATGGTCGTGTGCATTCGATTCAGGTATGTGCTAACAGATTACTATTTATAAAACATACTCATATAAAAACACTACTTAGTCCTGTGAGCCCAAGTCAAGGTATTCATATAGAAAAGGAAAATGTCAACTAAGTTTAATGGCACAATTATGTATGAAATCGGTGAGACAATGGTGCAGAACTTCATAAGAAATAACCAAATCAATGCATGTCTTCCAGTCCAGGAAGGCACAATAGTCAACACAACATGGAAAATATTAAATGCATAGTTTGAAGATGACTTGGCAGGTAGTCCACATATATACACTCTTTTGCCTGCATAACAACTTAGGGTAATTGATTATTTATTGTTTCATTCATGTGATACCTATTACTGATATAGGTAAATATTCGATCTTATGTTAAATCCTATGGGTTAAAACCAACAACTGCTCAAGGCAAAACCACTAATTAACCCAACTTCCTGAATTAAATAATTAGGCTCTAAACAAATCATTTTATTCTAGCCCAACTTTTAGTATGCCAAACAAACTGGGTTTCAGTGTTAGTGTCTTCTGGATCCTAAATCTTATTCCACTGTCCAAATATGTCTTTCAGGTTTTTTATTGTAGCAAGGACAACAGTGCTATTTTTGTTTCAAACAATGCCAAAGACAGCCTATTATACATGTAGATGCGAATTGAAACTACTTGCTACAGGAAAGTGCATGCATGAAGCAACACAGTAGGGTACGGCTTACACTTGCAAAAGAAAGTGTAGGTACATAGCTAGAGTTCTTTCCTTTTTCCTTTCTTTATGAATGTATAAAACTAAAGTGGGTATCTTGGTGTAGATAATTCACTCTTACATTCCCAGCAAAGACTAATATATGTGCCTTTACTCACTAGCATGTGTCAGGAATATACATAATAAGGCCGACAATACGCAAATTCCGCATACATCAGTGGATTTTAACATGCAACCGTATAGATAAGGTGTTCATAATATACATAGCAAGGCTACAACTGTAACTGTCACCACCACTATATATCACCGTGTTGATTAAATCTGTGATAACAATTCGCATATGAAATCAAGTGTTTTATTGTTGTATATACCCCATCATCAAACAATATTGAGTATCATTTATTCAGCGTCATTTGATCAGCATTTGTAACTATAGATCAAGCATTTTCAAATAATGAAGACAGGAAGTTGGGAATTAAGGCAGCCAATAAGAAGAATAGGCTATTATATTCAGTTTATTGAGGTTAACACTTGAATCAATGACCAATCAATCGTGAGTGAGTACTCACCGTGAATCGACGAAGAAGAAGCAGGCAAGCGGTGAAACTCACAGTCAAGGCGTAGTGGGGTTTGGGCCTTTGGATGGTCGGTGCCTCAACGATGGTGCTGATGTTGACGCGCGCTGGTCTAGCAGGCTCAGAGGTGGCACGAATCGACGATGGCAGCCAGGACTGGTCTTCGATTTGTAGTGGCACAGATCTGAGTCGGAAGCGGCTTTGAGTTGATGAGTGGTGGCTCCGATTTAGGACAAGGGGAGGAACGACGAAGCTGATTTAAAGTGGCAGCCAATTTAAACACAATTTGAGAATAGAAAATCGACTTGAGGAGGATGAGACATTGAAGAAGTCAGTGGTGTGATTAAAGACAAGAGGGAGACGACAATGAAGGGCTTCGGCCATAAACATTGATTTAGGGAGGAACAAAATTTTGGATTTTGGGAAAGATTTAGGTTTCGGCCATTGAAAGAGAAAGGAATGGATGTATTTTTTTTTAGCTGAAGGGAATGAGGGATTGCGTTAATTTTTATAGAAGAGAACCCGTGGGACGCAAGTAATTTAAGTAGGCTGAATTTAGGAAGGGTGATATCTGCGCGTTTCAGATAATACGTCGGCGGAAAAATACATGGTGAAGGTAATATTTGGTTTAGTTTAATATTAAACTTTACCGCGAATACCCCCGAACGCTTTTATTCCGTATCGTCGACACATTTTTCAAACGCGACCAAATTTATATGTACCTCTAAATTTTTTCGTTCTGAATTCATAAAAACTATTATGTCTGTAATCCGACTCTGGTTTTATACGACGTTATTTTGATTATGGTTTATATTTATCGGTTCACCGTTATTCACAATACAACTTCGTCGATAACGTTTTATATTTTCAACCATTCATATTTTCTTGTCGAATTCAATTCAAATACCCAACCAGATTCAATTTAACTATTCAACAATAATTATTTGATTTCCAACCAACCGTTTCGAATAGAGTAATTGGTTCAAATCATATACAAAGTCATATATTCGATAAATTTATCATTAATCACTAAACTTCAGTTAATTCCATATTTCAAATTGTCCAAATTTCTGGGTCGTTACATTCTTCCCCCCTTTAAAACTTTTCGTCCTCGAAAAGGAGAAATCGTTGGAGTTATACCAACGCACGCTTCAAATTCCCATATTCGTGGGTAATTTCTCCACAACTTATTTAAATATCGATATTTAAATTATCGATCTTCTTTGTTTAGTCATCATACTCAATTAACTCGGAAAAATCAATTTCTTCCCAAATTAATCCCTTCTCCCACTATTTTACTTATCCATCGTTTCACAAGTTCAACCACATCTCCATATATTCAGTCTATTAATCTTCTCCTCGTTGAAGAGTGTGATTATCATTTTCCTTTCAAGTCACAAATTTCCGACTTGAAAATATCCAAAATCTAAAATATTTGTATTATTACAAAATTCTCTTTCTTAACTTATTAGTTTAGATATATTTTAAATCTCAAATTATTTATTTGAAACACTTGATAACTCGAAGTTTGACAAGTCTATTGTCGTTCTTACAGATGTTAGGCATACGCTGGCCAGACGCACGACTAAAATCTCTAAGTACTAAATATCTTTGCTTCAACTCCCAGTGGAAATATTTCAAAAATATCTTTGTAAAAACAGATACGGAAAGTACCAATGTGATATTGCTATGTTGATTGTTCATGAATCACAGATACCCAATGGTTTCGTCTGGATCCCCCAGAAAACATCCGTACCCGTAGGAAATCACTTCCCTACGAATTTCGTCATGAACAGATCAACGAAAGATATTTCAAGAATCAAAAGACATTCCGAGGTCACTGAGCGTTGATTGCTCTGTCTCAGAATCACGGAAAAAAATCAAGGAATTATGAAGATACTTCAAGTCATGAGAACAAAACAAGTCCCAAAGACAAACCAGGTCACGAAGACCAATCAAGTCACGAAGACTAACTGCTGCATCAACATGTGGCTCACTATCATTAAGATATCTCAATTACTATGGACCGCAGGTACACAATGGTTACGCCTGGGTCCCCCAGGAAACATCCATACCCGTAAGCTTTCACAGCTCTGCGGATTACGCCCTTTTAACCCGACTGTAGATCGCAGCAGTCACAATGGTTACGCCTGATTCCCTCAGGAAACATCCGTCCGCCTTAGGCTATCTGCAGCCCTGCGAATTTCGCTACACGATCGAATTCCCACGACTCTAGATCGCAGCGATCACAATGGTTACACCTGATTCCCTCAAGAAACATCCGACCGCCGTAGGCTATCTGCAGCCCTGCGAATTGCGCTAGCAGTCGTGCTCAATGGCAACTCATGAGTTTTATGTCCGGACAACCTACCGCCACCAGCAGCACTGCAGATTGCGCTATCTGCAGTCCTTTTACATAAGCTCGAAATTCAAAGAAGAAGGATGGTACTTCCCTTATCTTGACTTGAAAACATATAATACTATATACATATAGTATTTTATTTCAAAATCCTCATAAATCATACTTATGTCAACTTACATAAGATTTTCTTTCAACTCATATTTCAAACATCTCGTCTTATATAAATTTCGTTATATAAGATTTTATCTTAATCGATTACCTTTCAAATCAATAGTTCTTGACTTCGCTATATACTTATGCATTTCTCCTATAAGTTCTGAAAATTTCTATATCCACTATCTCACATCGAGCATCCTCAAATCTCCATTCAATTTCAGTTTTGATCTCTTATCCAATTCAGATATCTAATATTTCCTTTAACTCGAATTTATGAATCTATTGGTTATAACCAATTCTTCTTTCAATTTCTAATTATAAAATTCATCACTTCATCAACATCTTTATTTGCTCAAAACTCCGGATTTTTTCCTTCTTATCACAAATTTTTCCTTCACGCATTATCACTTCTTCACATTCATACTTCGACCGTCAATTAGTAAGCGAACAACTTCCTAAGTATCAACCCCGAAGGCCGAAACCAACATCAGATCAACACTCAGGAAATTATTCACTTAACTAACCTCCAGTCACTTTCTAAATTCCTTAATTCCATTTCTAATTCTTTATCAAATCATCGCTCACGAAATTTTCGAATTCGAATTACAATTCCATTTCTCTTACATTCTGTCGCCCTTCATTTTCCACGTGCGGCTCTTTGTTGTTCAGTTCTCATTATTCTGATTTGTCAAAACCCGTTAACTTCTCACAATTTTTGAAAAACCATTCGTATTCATTTTCTATAATTCTAGAAAATCTCCTATTTCCTTTAGAAAACAATTCCATATTCTTGCAGGTCTTTAATAGAAATATACTTTATTCATTGAATACATAATTAATTACTTAAATATTAAATTTAAAAGGGAACATAAATAATATTTTCCTGAAACTCGACATAATCGTCCCCCATAAATAACTCCTTTTCGAATAATCTATTATTCAATACTATATTCCGAACTTCAGAAAATATTCTGAACTTCAGAACAATCTCACCGTACTGGTTAACTTTATCACCTCCATCTCTAATTTCAATCGCAACATATTCGTTTTCAAATGTTATTTACTTCTAAAAAAAAGTAAATATTTCTTTTATCAAAATCTAAACTCGTTACATCCAATTAGCTTTCATTTCACTTGAACCTCGATTCAAAACCTCACTATCGAATCCATGTATTCGATTATAAATGATTTTGCCAATAAACTTCGACACAATTGAATTATAATTATACCCTTTTCAATTTTATTATTTTATACTCCAAATTCAAAATAAAATTCATCGTCTCATTTCCGAAATGATTCCCAATTTCCTCTCCTCAATCAAATTCTTATCTGAAATTTTATTCCAATAAATTTCAATTATCTTTTTATCGCCAAAACACACAATTGATTCATCGATTCTATTATAATTATCTTCCTTAAATGTCGTTCGATGATAGGTTCGAGATTCAAATACAAAGGAATCTTATCGAAGCATAATTCTTGCAAACCTGGATTCGAAGACTTCTGAAGACTGGGGATTCTGAACAAAATTTCAAATCTCAAAATAATTTTTTTATTCCCGCTGTATTATTTTCAAAATACTCGTTCTCAAAATAGATAATATTTCCAAAATATTTTTTCTTCCCCAATTTATTTTAAAATTATTTACACTTTTCAAAAATTATATTTTGAAATCTTTTTATTTTCAAAATCCGCTTTTCCAGTATCGATTCTATTTCAAACTCGATAAGCTATGCTTTGAATAAACCAAAGCTCTGATACCACCTGTAACGTCCCGCCTTTTTGACCGCTTCAAAGGGGTAATTAAACCCACTTAAAACGTCCAAATCGACGGATCGTTATTAGCTTACAGAGTTTAAAAGATAGAATCAACACACAGAAAATACAGAATAAATAAATGACACAGTATTGAGCAACAAAATAAATCTTTTATTTATAAATCAGAGTTTGAGTACACTACTTTAAAATATAGCGAAACTGAAAATACGGTTTATATACAAGATGAATATAATTACTGGTTAAAAACATCAGAGCGCGCCGTCTTCGGAATCCCCATCTTGCAAGTCTTCGAATCCTAAGCTGGAATCTTTAAATCTATATTGCTCGGGTCTGACCCGAGCATTCCATGCAAAACATAAAATACTCGAGTCAGGATTAATCATAGTTTAAGTAAATTAACTTCAATATAAATTGAAATATAACTGTTAATCCCAACACCGTTGTCATATATAAAATAAACAATGGTATCTGTTCATATCAGTGCATCTATTTTCAGGGACGAATGGTATCAGGCGTTTGCGAATGTTCACGTGTATATAATATACGCGTGTATACCGCCTCAATGTCCCTAACCGAATATTAATAATGACATAGGTGATTCCAGGAGCTTGCACATACACACATGTACAAGTACATGTGTGCACTGCCTCAGCATCATAGGAGCCGGAATGAGATTACCAAAATAATGGCCGAATACTAACAGACAACAATGATGCAAAATATCGTGCACACAATTAACTAGATAACACAACAACTAGGTTATCATCACCATGATAGTTCATGGACAAAGGGGACAAAATTTAATGATTTACGAAAAAGGCAGGATTGTTCAAACTCAATGGGATTGCAAATAAAAATGGCGCAGCAAGGACCTAAACCAGTCCAGTATATGACATTGCAATATAAAAATGGAGCAGCAATATGTGCAGGGTAGCCAATTCCAAAGAACTGAAATAGTGCTAAAAATATTACCCTACTAATGTTTATATGATAACGGACAGAAGACAAACATATATACTATCAAACCTGTGCATTACTAGCTTAAACCTGAAAGAACCCAAACATCATTTAATGTTTATATGGTCGTGTGCATTCGATTCAGGTATGTGCTAACAGATTACTATTTATAAAACATACTCATATAAAAACACTACTTAGTCATGTGAGCCCAAGTCAAGGTATTCATATAGAAAAGGAAAATGTCAACTAAGTTTAATGGCACAATTATGTATGAAATCGGTGAGACAATGGTGCAGAACTTCATAAGAAATAACCAAATCAATGCATGTCTTCCAGTCCAGGAAGGCACAATAGTCAACACAACATGGAAAATATTAAATGCATAGTTTGAAGATGACTTGGCAGGTAGTCCACATATATACACTCTTTTGCCTGCATAACAACTTAGGGTAATTGATTATTTATTGTTTCATTCATGTGATACCTATTACTGATATAGGTAAATATTCGATCTTATGTTAAATCCTATGGGTTAAAACCAACAACTGCTCAAGGCAAAACCACTAATTAACCCAACTTCCTGAATTAAATAATTAGGCTCTAAACAAATCATTTTATTCTAGCCCAACTTTTAGTATGCCAAACAAACTGGGTTTCAGTGTTAGTGTCTTCTGGATCCTAAATCTTATTCCACTGTCCAAATATGTCTTTCAGGTTTTTTATTGTAGCAAGGACAACAGTGCTATTTTTGTTTCAAACAATGCCAAAGACAGCCTATTATACATGTAGATGCGAATTGAAACTACTTGCTACAGGAAAGTGCATGCATGAAGCAACACAGTAGGGTATGGCTTACACTTGCAAAAGAAAGTGTAGGTACATAGCTAGAGTTCTTTCCTTTTTCCTTTCTTTATGAATGTATAAAACTAAAGTGGGTATCTTGGTGTAGATAATTCACTCTTACATTCCCAGCAAAGACTAATATATGTGCCTTTACTCACTAGCATGTGTCAGGAATATACATAATAAGGCCGACAATACGCAAATTCCGCATACATCAGTGGATTTTAACATGCAACCGTATAGATAAGGTGTTCATAATATACATAGCAAGGCTACAACTGTAACTGTCACCACCACTATATATCACCGTGTTGATTAAATCTGTGATAACAATTCGCATATGAAATCAAGTGTTTTATTGTTGTATATACCCCATCATCAAACAATATTGAGTATCATTTATTCAGCGTCATTTGATCAGCATTTGTAACTATAGACCAAGCATTTTCAAATAATGAAGACAGGAAGTTGGGAATTAAGGCAGCCAATAAGAAGAATAGGCTATTATATTCAGTTTATTGAGGTTAACACTTGAATCAATGACCAATCAATCGTGAGTGAGTACTCACCGTGAATCGACGAAGAAGAAGCAGGCAAGCGGTGAAACTCACAGTCAAGGCGTAGTGGGGTTTGGGCCTTTGGATGGTCGGTGCCTCAACGATGGTGCTGATGTTGACGCGCGCTGGTCTAGCAGGCTCAGAGGTGGCACGAATCGACGATGGCAGCCAGGACTGGTCTTCGATTTGTAGTGGCACAGATCTGAGTCGGAAGCGGCTTTGAGTTGATGAGTGGTGGCTCCGATTTAGGACAAGGGGAGGAACGACGAAGCTGATTTAAAGTGGCAGCCAATTTAAACACAATTTGAGAATAGAAAATCGACTTGAGGAGGATGAGACATTGAAGAAGTCAGTGGTGTGATTAAAGACAAGAGGGAGACGACAATGAAGGGCTTCGGCCATAAACATTGATTTAGGGAGGAACAAAATTTTGGATTTTGGGAAAGATTTAGGTTTCGGCCATTGAAAGAGAAAGGAATGGATGTATTTTTTTTTAGCTGAAGGGAATGAGGGATTGCGTTAATTTTTATAGAAGAGAACCCGTGGGACGCAAGTAATTTAAGTAGGCTGAATTTAGGAAGGGTGATATCTGCGCGTTTCAGATAATACGTCGGCGGAAAAATACATGGTGAAGGTAATATTTGGTTTAGTTTAATATTAAACTTTACCGCGAATACCCCCGAACGCTTTTATTCCGTATCGTCAACACATTTTTCAAACGCGACCAAATTTATATGTACCTCTAAATTTTTTCGTTCTGAATTCATAAAAACTATTATGTCTGTAATCCGACTCTGGTTTTATACGACGTTATTTTGATTATGGTTTATATTTATCGGTTCACCGTTATTCACAATACAACTTCGTCGATAACGTTTTATATTTTCAACCATTCATATTTTCTTGTCGAATTCAATTCAAATACCCAACCAGATTCAATTTAACTATTCAACAATAATTATTTGATTTCCAACCAACCGTTTCGAATAGAGTAATTGGTTCAAATCATATACAAAGTCATATATTCGATAAATTTATCATTAATCACTAAACTTCAGTTAATTCCATATTTCAAATTGTCCAAATTTCTGGGTCGTTACATTGCATGTAATCAATAATCATGACAAATAATTATCAAGCATCCAAATAACAACCAAAGTGGATTCTACACTAAATATTGGGACTGGTGTAGATCAAATATCATCCCAACACCCGTGTGGGGTTTCATCTAACAAGCAATTAATAAATTATTTGTGCACTTGGGCGATGTGTAAAAATTATCGACCCAATCACATAAACAACTCGGATAACTTGTAAATGGAAGTGTAATATTCAGTTTGAATACACAAACATTATATTTAACACAACAAACATTTCAACATCATAGACATATACTCCAAGCCATCGCTAATATCATATTTATAACGTGTGATCTTTTTATTGTAACTAATCGACAATAAAAATATTAACTTTTATTTCTCTGATCTTTTTATTGTAACTAACTGACAATAAAAATATCAACTTTCATCTCTTTTGTGTAATCCCCTTTCAATGACCAAAAATGTATATTTTGGTATAACTCTTTTTAATGACCAAAAATGACTATTTTGGTTAAACTCTTTTTAATGTAAACAAAACTATATATTTTGATCTACTTCTTTTTAATGTACACAAAACTATACATTCTGATCTACTTCTTTTTAATGTACACAAAACTATACATTTTGATCTACTTCTTTTTAATGTATACAAAAACTATACATTTTGATCTACTTCTTTTTAATGTACACAAAAACTATACATTTTGATCTACTTCTTTTTAATGTGACAAAAATGTCCATTTCTAATTCCTTCTTTTTATTTTGCCAAAAATGAGCATTACATATTCATTCTTTTTAATTCTTGTTTTATTTACATGAAAGAATGTAAATAAAAGATCAACCTCTATTCTACAAAAATGCATATATTTTTGTGTCTATTTTAAGGTGACAAAATGACAAATTTATTTTATAAATTTAAATGCAACAAATGACTAATTTCGTTGATAACTTCAATACAACGAAATGATAAATTGGTTTGTTAACTTCCAATATATAAACAAAGTGAAAATTTGTTTGTTAACTTATGATGCAGACAAAAACGATGATTTTGTTTATTTACTTTTAATGCAAACCAAAATGATGATTTTGTTTATTTACTTTTAATGCAAACCAAAATGACGATGAAATTTGTTCTTTTAATTACAAACAAAATGACGATCAAAATTTGTTCTTTCTAGTTATAACAAAACTAAAGATTTTAGATTGACAAATCAACTTCACAAAATGGTATGCTTTGATTCAACCATTTGGTTTCAACAATTTTATTTTCAACACAATAATCATCACACCAATAATTTCACATAACAACATCAATCAATCTAGATTTCACGACATACTTATGTGGAATTCACATAGCAAAGAATAATTAAATTTTAATAATAAAATATAGAAATCTCACAAATGTTAATCTTAACTGATTGACAGAACACACAAATCACAGATCAAGCCATATGTGGCATTCAGCAAAGTATTATAGCATATGAGTAACACTACATTTATTATTAACAAATTTTAACTAATAAATAAAAGAATAGAATTTCTCACCAATTTATCGAATTATTGATTAGTGAAGGGAACACCGGCCATCTTCGTCTTTCTCCTTGGATTGTTCGAAATAAACCCAAAACGCACGCTCACGTTACCCCGTCGCACGCCCCAAGACCACCGAGTCCACCATCCAACCCCGCCACTTCGAAGCCTTGCTCGTCGCCATCCTTCCCCTACCATAGCGTGAAACTCGAAGCTCCCTTGAGCCCTAGAAATGCCGGTTAACGGCTGAGCTTGATTTCCATGTTGAATACTTCTTGAAACTTAATCATCCCCGTAGAAAGATCTTGCTTTGCACTTGATTATTTGTCTTGATTTCATATTTTAATTTGTGGTAGACTAGGAGGAATTAACGATTTGTTATTGTGCGTTTTCAGCCATTGAAAATGTAAAGGGCAGCGACTACGTATTTTAGAATAGGGTTTTGTGTTTTGACCGTAAACTTATCCTAACTAGTATATATATGGAAAAAAAACTTTAAGTTTCTTTCCCTTAAAGAAGTAATTAACTGAATACATAAATTCTACAAAATGGAGAAAGAAACCTTTTATATTTTGCTTTAACTTGTATTGATTGATTCATAAATGCTATTAATCAAAATTATTCATGGTATAAATTGATACCGTATTAGCATGCAGGTAAGTGTAATAAGAAGGCATATCGCATAAGTAAACGAAATAAATAAAGGACAACATGTATATTGATTTAGTTGAAAACTTGAATGAAACTTAATTTATGGTATTATAAAGGTGCATCAAATACATCCATTTGTGTGAATATATAAACAGTGCTGAGATATGGAAAAAAACTTTTTATTTATTTATTTATTTTATTTATTTATATATATATATAGCAAATAGGTTCATTCCTCAATTGTGTGACATAATAGTTAATAGTATGCAAGTATGGTTAATTGATAACTCTGTACATATGAATGAATTAGAATTAATTTATAGGAAATTTTGAAATATGACAAATGAGAAAACTACTAATAAATACAAAAGGTAAAACAGTCAAATCTTATAATATATATGTCATGGTATTAAATTCATTAGCCTACATATATTAAAATTATTCTCATTAGTTTCATTAATACACAATTAAAAGAAACATAATGTGACTGCTATTACATAGCATACAGATAAATGTGGACTCTAAATCCACACGCTAAAAATCATGTGTTTCCTTAGTTCATGGTTTCAAATTTAAATCAATTAATTTTATTAGATTATTCTTAGATAGAAATATCTTAATTAAGTTAATACAATTAATGGCAATATCACAATTAATGTCAATACTAAATTTAAATTAGACATAATTATTTCATACATACATTTAATAGGTTCAATGTTAAATCAAATTAATATATATATAAATATAACGTATATATATAAACTATCCAGTCTGATGTTACACTTAATTAGGAAAGGTAAAACATGGACCACCAATTTAACATTTAACTAATTGAGCATAAAGTTCAAATAAATCTTTAAGATAAAATTTTATTTATTAAAATGAACACAGAATCTTGGATCTATAAGTTAGACTCTAAATTAAACTTATAAAACCAATGGCCTAAAATAAATCATTGCGATATAACTTATACAAATTTAGTTTCAATTTAACAAAATGAAGAAAACAATATGTTACTTGAAACAGAAATTCAGGCGCAAAACTTCCTAATAAATTTTTAAACTGGTTCTAATTTTCCGAGTTGTTACACCTACTACTCAAGGTGATCAACCGATTATCGTGATTACTTCCTATGGTATTGTTCGTCAGTCTATTTAAATGATTAGGGCGATCCTCCTCAAATTGTTTGTTTATCTAAATCTCAAACGTCAACTCTTTTTAGCGTCTACGAGAGAACAGAGTCGACCTTAGAAAGAGATATGACATTAGAATGATATGGCACCGCCTACCAGGTCGACAACGCTAAGAGAATTGACTCGCCTACAAACGACAACACCAACAAGATTGTCACCCCCGACTAACATTTTACAATGGAGAAGTACAATCTCCAAGCTTGCTATGTCATTGCAATATTGAACCAATATTCAGAGCATGCTATTTGAAATTGGTCATCGATATTTTATTTGTGCGGACACTGTAACTCTTAGAGATTATGGATTCATCCACTGGAATTACGAACCATTACATGATCGTGGTATGGAATTTGCATTGGAGGTTCTTAAAGAAAACAAAAGGCTTAAAAAGGAGTATGAATTGTAAGACTTCATCGAATTCAGTAGACAAAATATGTGTCAAAAGTAGAAAGGTATGACTTTGAACTTATAACATTAGTACTATATTTTTATAAGTGCAGCGTTGATTATAAGTACATGATATATTAGGGCTATTTGAAATTTAATTGATATTATTTAATTGAATACACATAGGAAGAAATAGAAGAAGCAAAGAAAGAGAGAAAAATTGGTGGTACAAGCTACACAAATTTTTGGATGTAAGGTTCGTTATATGGCTGGTATTTCGCATTTGGTGTTGTAGATTTCAAATATGAAAATGTCTTGCATTTTGTTAATTCTATATTGTTATTACTATGGAATTGGTTATTGTTTTTTGATGTTTATTTGATTATAGTTTGCCTATATATTGAATTTAGTATCGTTATGTATTGTATTTTTTTGTTAGTTCATACTTTACTGTTGTCACAAATATGGTTTTTTTTTCTTATTGATTTTGTTACATGTTTCTATGTTGAGATAATATCATAGTTGAATGCATATTAAATAGAGCTCATGATATCTTGTATGCAAATATATGTGTTTCATATTACCAATGCTTATAAGTGTTGCAAATATAATGTTACCAACGCTTATAAGCGTTATGAATGAATATTTGTTGACGCTTATAAGTGTTGCAAATATTCCCGATGCCCCTACAGTGACACGTATAAGTTCAATAAAATTACTAATGATGCTTATACTCGTCGGAAATCCAAAGTTTTGGTGTAGTGCTCTGGGGGTTTACAAAGATTACCATAGCTTCATCAACTCAATTTACTCATGAGGTTAGTCCTTGGACGTTTGCGATATCGGAAGCCGTCTGATTTCCATGGTTGGAGCTAAGTATGTGATCGTGGCAGTTGACTACTTTACAAAATGGGCTCAAGCTGAACCATTAACCCCGATCTCGACGAACCGGGTTATCAACTTCATCGTCACAAATATCATATGCCAATTTGGACTTCTTAAGACTATCATAACTGATAATGGACCCAATTCGGTAGTATGGAGTTTAAATATTTCTATTGATGCCATTGCATCGAGAACAGATATATTACAGTTATGCATCCGTAATCAAATGGACAAGTTGAAGTTGTGAATAAAATTATCAAGTTCGTTCTAAAGAAGAAATTGGAACAAGCAAGGGCGAAGTGGGTCGATGAAACACCATTAACCCTATGGACATATCAGACTACCCATAGATCAGCGATTGGCCACACTCCATTCGCGTTATCCTACAGCTTTGAGGTGGTCATCTTACTGGAGCTTGAAGTCCCCTCTTACAGAACGACCTATTATAATCCTTTGACTAATAAGACGCTTGTCCTCGAATCACTTGACGTGATTGACGAGAAGAGAGAGGAGACTGACTTGTAGGCTTCAGCGCATACACATCGAGTCGTCTAATACTACAGTAAGATGGTTCGGCCTAGATCCTTTGAGATTGATGACCTCGTTGTGAAGTGTGTCTTCCTGTCTGTAACGACCCGGAAAATCTGAACCAATTTAAAATTTTTAAATTGGCTAAAATAGTGGATTTTAAATATTTAAAATAAATATTTTAAATAATAGCAATGAAAAACGGAGTTTGAATTGACAATTGAAAAGGAATATAATTAATTCTAATTATAAACAAGCCCTGAAATGGCGCGGTAGTTTCAAAATTTGAATTCAAACTTTGACGGACTGTACCGGGTGCAAAACAAAATGGATTTGAGTGAAACCAAAAATATTTAAATCTGTTAGTGAATACCTTTCTAATGAATCTGAAAAATAGAAGTTTCATAGCGGAAAGCAAAAGTTATGGACAAATGAATTTTCAGAAAGGTCGCCATTGAATTTATATAGCCCGTGAAATTGGCCATTTTGCAAACGACCTCGGAATTCGACGAAACCACTTTTGTTGGATCCGGGATGTGAAGTTATTACTAGGTTTCAAATTTCATAATTTTTGAAGCTAGTATGTGATCGTGGCAAAGGAAAACGTGTTTTGGTCAATTACAGTTAAATTGGATCGACCAGAAATGGGCCTTTTTGCAAACGGTCTCAGAATTCGATGAAACTAGTGTTGTTGGGACCGTATCGTCAAAACATAGCTAGATTTATTTTTCTAGAATTTTTCGAATCAGTTTGTGGCCCCGGCAAATTGAAATGTACGTTCAAATCGAATATTGAATGTTTTATATTTTAATTTGAAGGAAAACTGACTTAAACAGTCGAATGGGCCTACGAAACATATCCCATTGTGTCGGAATGGGGGTAAAACACTAGGGACGACAGTCGTTGGGTTTGAATTGGTGTTCGTGTGTGGAGGAGGGTATTTTAGAGATTTTAAAATTTATAAAAAAAAAAAATCATTGGTCATTGCATTCTCTCTCTCCCCGTAACCTACCCAGATCGAACGGCGGCTCCCCTTTCATACCTTCTCTCCTCTTTTTCTTTTGATCCGCTCAATGAAATCTAACGCCACAGTTATGGTTTTTGTAGTACTTCTCATGATCTTCAAATCCATATAAGTACTGGATTTTTTCATGGCCTGAAGGAGGAGGATCGCCCTCGAGAAGTTCGCCCGTTCATCACCCGATTCCGCCGCAACCGCCAGTTCGAGTTCGCCGCCGTTCAGGGCGCCGTTGCGCCTCTCCAAGCTCGACGACATCGTGTAGGCTGATCGGCATATCGTGCTTCGGATTGTGAGAGAAATCGAAACCTAGTTTCGAGCAGCTTTTGAAGGTAACAGATGTGTTTTATTTAATCTGATTTTAACACCTTTAAACCGTTGCAAACTTTGAAAAATCATATCTTCTTCGTTTCTTGACGAAATTCAGTGAAACAAGAGACAGTGGACTCGTGTGTACGTCTTCTACCTTCTAGAAGAGACCGCATATTTTTCTGAGCCTTCTGCTATTTTTGGTGGAGTGGAACCCAATGTGAGATTTCTAATTATAAACGATATGGAAAACGACGATGGATAAATTATATAGTCGATGTATGAGTTATATAAGCGTTGTACACCTCTTGTATAAGTGTCGTATAAGTTGTACGTTCGATGTATAAGTTATATATGTGTTGTAAAAATTATATATATGTTGAAATAGAAGTGAAATGATATATAAAAATATATATATATATATGCCCCTCATCCACAAACCATGGACGATATTTATTGGTTGTGATTGGTGTGAAAATTGATTGATAGCGAATGGTTGATTGGAATTGTTTGTGGTTGGAATTGATTGATTGTGGTTGAAAAATACTCGTTTGTGGTTGAGAAATATTTGGTTGAAACCACATAGGATTAGTTTGTGGAAATGAAATAAATATACATGCCGCCTGCGTGCGAACTAGATGCATGATTCCCTATTGTAAAAAGCTGTGAGGCTTTAAGGTAGAGCGAGGAGTCGTACTAGGGAAGGTCCCGATTTTAACTACCCTGCCGTTATGCTGCCGAAATTTTGAATAATATTCATGTGTTAAAATTATTTCTATTTGTTGAAACTATATTTATTCGTTGAATAGAAAACCTTCATGTGTTGAATTGAAATTCATTCGTTGAATAGAATTCATGTGTTGAATGGTATTCGTGTTTTAAATATAAAAATCACATTTTTATCTATATATATAAACTATAGAAAACCTTCATGTGTTGAATCGATATTCATTCGTTGGATTGAAATTCATGTGTTGAATGGTATTCGTGTTTTAAATATAAAAATCACATTTTTATCTATATATATAAACTATCGAAAACCTTCATGTGTTGAATCGATATTCATTCGTTGGACTGAAATTCATGTGTGGAATGGTATTCGTGTTTTAAATATAAAAATCACATTTTTATCTATATATATAAACTATAGAAAACCTTCATGTGTTGAATCGATATTCATTCATTGGATTGAAATTCATGTGTTGAATGGTACTCATATTTTGAAAGAAATTGTTTGATAATAAAAAATTTATTTTCATCATCAATTTGAACTATATAAAATAATCTTGTTTTGAAATAAATTGTTTTATAATAAAAACCCTATTTTTACCACCTATATTAACTATATAAAATAGTTGAGTTTTGAAATAAATTGTTTTACATTAAAAATCACCTTTTTATTATATGCATGTATTGATAAAAATAATGAAGTGTTAAAATGGAAGGCAATTAGATAAAAATATATTTTTTATCAAATGTATGAAAAGAATATAGTTTGAAATCGAAGAATCGATATATATATATATATATATATATATTGAATTAAAATATATCGAATAACGAAGCTGCAGTTCGTATTTTGAAAACGTGATTTCAAACGATTAGTGCGGGAGATCCGACCATCGGATTTTCCCGAAACCGCAACCGTTGGGTTTGCTTTGGAAATATCTTTCCAACGGCACCAACTTTGTAAAAATCCAACGGTTGGATTGTCTGGAATGTTTAATTCAAATCTGAAGAAAAACAGTACCAGAATCGATTATATATATATATATAATTATATATAATCGAATAACGACGCTGTAGTTCATATTTTGAAATCGAAACTTCAAACGATTATACCGGGAGATCCGACCGTCAGATTTTCCCGAAACTGGAACCGTTGGATTCGTTTTGAAAAGATCTTTCTAATGATGTAAATTTTAAGAGGATCCAACGGTTAGATTTTCAGATAGGTGTAAATCAAATCTGGAGAAAAACAGCGCCACGGCCGCGTTATGCCCCGAAGCGTCGTTTGAATAAATTGGCTATTTTTAAATAAATAAAAATAGTGATAAATCGTTATAAAATATTATAAACGATATGGATGTGAAATTTAGAAATTAACTGAAGGTTGGCTGAGCCGAATGGTTTCCTGGGTGTTGATCTGATGTTGGTTTCGGCCTTCGGGGTTAATATTTGGGAAATCGTTCTCTTACTGATTCACGGTTAGTGACTAATGAATTGAAATGATGCGTATGTATGTTAGTGTTGCACTTGTTTATTATATACGCGAGTTGCTCAGAAAGACCGGGTTTAGCCCATTCTGAATAACTGAATCGACGATAAGAAGTCGAAGATGAAGACGGGGGTTGAAGACCGATCTTCACCTCGTTTGGATGGTCACTGAGGTCCTGATTGGGAGGCATCCCGAAATATGGATAATGAGTAGTGATCGTCCAGACGTACGTGGGGATCGATGAATATGCGAGGTATTTAGTACCTCCGGTTTCGTTCAGACCCAGAACGGACTTGCAAATCGATAGTGTGTCTGACATTGGAATTTATTCTGTGTGATTGATAGCTATCAGTTGCACGGTGTGAATTGCCTGTGTGGCATGCTAAGATGCAGTGATCAAGGCTTCTGTTGAAAAGCAAAGCCTTGTGGTGATGATCAAAGCACCGCCTGTGTGGCGTAGCTTTGTGTATAACGTGAATTCGCGAGCCTCACACCCCGGTATGAACCAGAAACGGGAGAGGACCTCAGGGAGGACATGCGTTTCTTTCTAGCTAGAAGTGGCGTCAGTGGTTTTACACGCCCTGACGAGTTTGACTTATGTGGATGTTACTGTTACGAGGCGCCTCGGTTAAATCGGACGATCCGGGTCCGATGGAGTCATTCGTTGGCTCATTTACGCCCCAAAGGGCGGAGAAATGTAGTGTTCAGGCATTATAATCCACTCCGTGTGGACTGGCCCTGTCGCTCCAAGGGTCGATGCGCTCTGACCCTGAGACATGGGCCAGATTATCTCGAAGTCGGTAAGGACTATCTTTTGCCTTGGTTTATGACGGAAATCCAATTTCCAAATACGTGACTGTGCGGTTTTGATTGTAAATATATATATGGCGACATGATATATGGTACCCATGCCGTCTATGATTGATATTTATGATTGAAATTGTTTTTGAAACTTATAAACACTAGTAATAATATCAAATGATTTTGTTTTATTCGTATCAAGCATATTTTGGCCATTATAAGGTAAAACTCTATCCTCCGGTTTGCGTTGCATTGTGTGATGGGAACTGAGTCTTATAATGGCTTCATTTTTATAAAGAGCATTGCGATGTTTAAAAGAATGATTTGTTTTAAAGCACTGGCAATCCAATGGAGTAAACCCGTTCCACGAAAGTGGCGTGGTCCTGTGATTAGCCATATTTTAAATGTGTTGAGTAGATTTCTCATACCAGTCCCATGACTGACTCGTAGTTTGTTTCACTTTCAAACTCGGGTGCACCTTTTTCTACATGGGCAGCCTTGTATTCAGGTTTTAGCTGGCTTTCTCTGGATAGCTGGAGCTGAAGATGGATTCTATCATTTATCTCTTTTTATGCTGTTCATCTCCTATTGTACATTAGTTTGTTTTCCGCTGTAGACATATATGTATAGCTGAACTGTATTTGTACTAAGTATGATCCTATATACTGTGTAACTCTGATGTTTATGTTTATCCAGTGTATTATTTGTTCATTATCTGGTATATTTATTTAATTCTGTTCTTCTATTATCTGTTTATGTGTTATATTCCAAGGATTACCCTTGCCGCCGTCGGTACGGGGTTTGGGGTCGTCTCACTGTCCCCTGTCCATATAGACCCGAAGTAGGATAGATCCTACGTCATCCAATGGAGTCTTGATAATGAACCTTTCAGGCTAACGACTGTTGATGTCGACTAATTTCCAAGTGCTTGCAATGTCGAGCGTTTGTGGCACTATTTAACTTAGGCTTTTATTTCTCTATTTTTGTAATTATCATTTCATTTAATGACTATGTAAAAAGGTGTATCCAATTCTGTTATAAATAAAAGCTTTTTTCCATGCTCTGTGGCTATGTCTAATAATTTGGCTAAGTGCTATAATTCGACTGGCCTATACCAAAACTAAAACGAAGGGAACGAATAATTCCCGACGATGTTCATTCGCTCATGTTTCGATGATTTTACTCAACTCCACGGCTAGCCTGATAAGGGTTAACGAAGTTCGAGCATGACTACGACGCTTGATATGGCGATCCTCACTTTAAGAGTAAAGTGAGAGAACGATGCCTAAGTGAATGGAAGACGACCATTCGCGTACTAAACTCTAACTCTCATGACTCGTGAAAGAGTATAAACCAACTAGATTAGCGTGAATGGTGCACCATGACGTAAGACCACCGAACCCGCAACTCTAATCCGAAGTAATGACGGAAGAGCATAAAACATTTAAGGACCGGATGTCCAATCGACTAAGCCCGGGCTCCACCTACGCTGGTGGCATGGGTACAAACTTATAAATTAACTTCGAGATGCGACTGATGATTCAAAGTTAATTGGGGGGATATGCACTATACCTCCGGACTATAACACTTATCGTTATAACCGAGACAGCTTGTAGTGTAAGCAAGATAGGTTGCGAGTTAAGTTCTTAAATGAGACGGCTTAATACTTCACTTTTCAAGAAAGAATTTCGTATGACTTAAACTTGACTTAGTAAAAAATTAAACCAAATCACAAGCATAATGTAACACCCCGCACTTTTCTGAGCCTAAATTTCATTAAAAATTGAAACTTGAACACATCCAAGCATGGAGCGTGCAAATCTGGTACCTATAGATAAAAGAACATGAGCATAATCAAAGTACAATAAGATAACTCACAGCGGAAACAAAACATGATAAACTAGTATCAACCAAAGTAACTACCTTATAAAAGTAAGTCACCAAGTCAATACCGAGCATGAGAGAGAATGAGAACCGAAAGCCAAACTTAGACACCTGTGAGAACCCAACCTTCTCTAAAGAAACCTTGGAGGTTGTAATGAGGAGGAGGTCAGAACAATAAGTTCTAGTGAACAAGAAAGGTACAACACAGATTACAATACACAAATGTATCCCATTTGATTCAACCCAAGATGTATGTCTGCCAACTTTAGTAATTCAAGCCTAACCTTGTAAACATTTATGCACGACTCGAACTACCCTTCCCAAGATAGCATTCCCAATAAATATGATACCGAGATGGAACGTTTATAATTATGAAGCCTTTAAACTAGAACTTAGCTGGTTATCAAATCAAGAGTGAACTCCTAATTACGGAGTTTACTTATTCACATGCACATCCTTAGCCACTTAACGCCTTACTATTAAATGATAGAAATGGTGGATTCTCCCGATCTCTTAAGACCCTAGGCGGACCTGTTGGTCACTCAATACCTCTCAACGATTTGTTCAACATTAATATAAACTAAGGGCATAAGCTACGGGGCCCTACTAGTTAAAGCTTTCGTCATTTACGAATATAAACTCATTCCCCGTGTAAGGTGAGAGATGGTGTAAGGGGAGAGATGGTATTTCACTTTACCATCTAGTTGACCTTATGGATAATCTCCTTATCGCTTAATACTTCCCGTAGGATAGGCAGTCCTATGGAATGACTATACTGGGCATTTTTAAATTTCTAGGTTTGGGTACACCTCACACACACCATTAAAAACCTCAAGATTGGAAGACTGACTCATGTGGGCTCCTCGACCCAAGTCGCTTAGAACCCAAGGAAGCGGACTGTACGCGAAGATTATTAAGTCCATACCTAATTAGCCTTTAATGCTTTTCTTATGGGAATAAAGCGGGCTTCGATATTGAGTTATTCCCGTTTAGTTCCTCTTTACGGAAATACCATACGCACACAGTTAATTATCATCACGGGTTCCTATGGTTAATAATGGTCCACATCATTAACATACTAAGTAAATTCTAACTTTTAGTTATAAGTTTATTCTCTCTATCCTAGGGTATTTGATTGATTATTTTTCTTTATTGGACTTAGTAAATTAAACGACAGTAAACACCCATAAATCCCTTTTTTATTTCATTTATTTATGTTCATAGGTTTATTGTCATTTATAACCATAGCGGTCATATTTTCCTAAGGAAACAATCAAATCTTTAATTCATTTTTATTACCATTGATTATAATTAATGTCGTTTATGAGCCTACGGCCATAATTTTCCTAAGACATTAATTAACAAAGGATTACCCTTAACTTATCAGTCCTGAAATATCTATTCGTTGTACCCCAACAGACATTACTAATTTTATTTACCTATTTACTTCATATTATATATATATATATATATATTTGTGCACCAAACCACTCACATTAGACTAACCACTCGTGGATGTTGGATTTGTCGGTCTGTTCCGGGCAGACTTTTACGACAAGTTGAGCTTAACCTCGTGTCTTAATGCGGTTCTAAATTAAATTGTCTAATTGGAGTTTACAACATTAGTCCTAACTAAATTAGGAATTTTAACCATTAGTCTTAATTACCTAATTAAATTTACTTTCCCCAAATCAACAACGGTTACAATGGTTATTTATTTACTTATTTATTTGTAGCAATTAATTATATTAATTACTACAATGGTCACCACAAATATATTCATTTAATATGGATTACAACTACATGTATGGTTCCATAAAATGAATACCGTTCAAACATTTAAAATAACGCATATTTTGTCATTTATGTAGACTCGGACGGATAATGCATGTGTATATATTTCTGTTTATATTTTTGTGTGGTTAACGTAATTATCTTCTTGTATTATTATTATTATTGTTAAGTTTAATAATTTGGTTCAACCAATAACCAAACACTTCTTTTTGCATTCAATCTTGTCATAAGATTTCAAATCTTACAAAAAGACCATTAGCTGCAATTATTGCTAGTTATGCCTAGTTATTGGAATAGACATATTTCAAATCACAGGAAATATATATTTATGTGTATTTTGGAATAGTTGATGCAAACTATGCACAAATATGTATGTATGTGTGTGTGTGTGTATACGTAAATTTACACAACCTTTCCCATTTTCAATCTTTTGTCATACTTCTTGTTGGTTCCAAACTAATGTTTTTTTGTTTAGAAAAAAGGAAAAAGGCATATCTATAACAACTAAGCCAAAACCTCAACAACATTGAACATAAACAGATTTATGTCTTTTCAGTCAAAATTATAAAATTTATTAATTAACAATAAAACTTGGGATCTTGAATATAACTACATCTTAACGGTGTTTAATAGGACTGATTTTCAGATCTACAGTGTTTTGAAATAACCACAATATAATTTCAACACAATCATAGGCAATAATATAATGAATCAAGTAAGCCTACAAATAATATTACTTATAACCACAAATCTACACTTTTAGGTTTTATCAACATTCATAAGTAGATCTGATAGGTATGATTTCAAATCTAACAACCTATAAACAGATCTGATAATATTAGGCATATATTTTGAGATTTAATCTTTAACGACCCAACTTTCGAACACATCGGAAGTCGTGCCATTAGTAAGAATAAGAATAGATAGAAGATAAAATAATAGAAAACATAAGAATCTCACAGCGGAATTTTTCAAAAGATGATACTTCATAATATTACACAGCAGTATATATTACATCACAGCATCATAGATATAGTGATACAAGCCATTCATAGTACATCTTTATTTATACATATCATTGACGACAAACTTGCAAACTTAATTATACATTAGACATGGATCAGCACACAGAAAGTTCCATTCCAGCTTTCCAAGTTTTATCCAATCCTGATTCACTTGTCTATTCATAAGAAGTGTTATGAATACCCAAAAGTTTAAGGGAAACACAGAAAAATAACTCCGGGTCAGTCAGGGGACTGGTATGAGTAAACGATTTAAAATACTATAAAGGAATAAAAATATCTCATAAGACCACGCCATGAATACGGAACGGGTTTTTACCTTATGAGATCAAAACACTTTGTATACTTTAAATCATATATTATCATAGTGTCTATAAGTTTTCAGAAATAATTTAGAATCTAGAAGAATGCTTGCATCTCACGTTCTCCTATATAGTATACAAATAAAACCTCTTGGCGCTTGTGGAAATGGGATTTCCGACTATGCCAAGCTATGGGACCACCTGCCGATAGTGTATCTCTAGAGGCGAATACACCTTGGTTCAATAAGAACTTCTTGCAACCCGGTCCACACATAACCGACCACTCATTTCGCTTGAGTGTATTGAATGTATATCACCAACGGTTGGGCTCAAACCACCGTTTCCCGAAAAGGGACAGCGTCAAAATAGATTAAAGAAGGAAAATGAAATTTCTCTAGATAGGTGATTATACACCCTAATGGGAGCGACCCACATAGCCATGCTGCCTGCACGATTTTTGTCATTTCCCAGTTGTGAGGCTTGAGGCTAGACTTACCTTTTCATCATCACCGTTTATTTTCTTTGAATGCCACATCGTCAAAACTCGCCAACCACTAATTGACTTCCCCAAAAATATATTATGGGTATACAGCGAGAGAAACGAATTCCTCGGCCACCATATAAATACGTTTGGAGAGATCAACGTACGTGATCATTTAGAATTACTTTATCAGACATTCATCCAGACAAGTTGTCCTGGGATTGGACAAACCAAAGGCATTATTCAAGAATAACCCTTGTATATCGCCGTCTTCAATTTAAAAATCTCTGACGCGCGGCGTATAATCAAATCAAAGTGAAATGTTTATTTCGGCCTCTTTGAAATGATTAGCAAAACATTTCCTTTTTAAATTATTAATCTAACATGATTATAATCTAATTTACATATATAATTACAGTCAAACTAAACAGTATATAATCCTCTTGCTTATATCAGGTATTTTGATCATCTTTAAAAGTGGACAATTTCAGTGTGCGCATCGCACACTGGTTTTCCTTCCATTTTATTCATAAATAAATACTTACATTATTCTTTTAGAAATTTATTACTCATAATTATTCCTAATCTAATTATTCATAAATGAATTAAATTTATAATTTACAATTTATATTTCAGCTGTTACACTTTATATTGTTTTCTTCAAATTTCCCTTTGATCCCTTATACTCGATCCACTTCTTCTTTCTATATACAAATAAAATTTCTATTTTTATTTATCAATCTAAACACGAATAAAAATATTATTTATAGTTCTTATTTTATAAAATACAGAACTGTACATGATTAGTTGCTTGTACCAGAGAATTTAGATTACAGTTTAAAACTGGCAAATTTAGCGTATGTGTTGCATACGGTTTCTCTTTACCTTGTTTGTTTAAAATTTAAATATTTCACTAGAAAAAAAATTCTAATTTAAATTATAAACTAAATTTACAATTTACTAAAATTACAGCTTCTACACTTTAATTTTAACTTTTGACAAAAACTGCACTTGATCCTGATTCACTTCTTTCTCTACTTGATAATTTAAATAAAAATTCTATGTTTATTTTATTATTTATTTCCACTCTATGTTTTTAATTTATTATTTAATTAAAACCCGGTTTTAGTAAAATTTATTTCAAGAATTCCTATTTAAAAAGCAAATATAGCAAAGTACCAATTTTCACAAAGTACCAATTGGAAATTCATGGTGTGCGCATGTGGGATCAGGCCTAGTCCTCACGATTTTTGTAAAGTACCACCCCATCAACCAAATCGCCACACCAACCTAAAGTACCACTTCCATCTCGTGGTGTGCACACATAAAATCCAGCCTGGTTCCCATGGTTTTCGCAAAGTACCACATCTCTTTCTTCTTCTTCCTTCTCCTGCCATGTCTGTGCACATGTACAACCACGAGAGCCCACGTTCATCACCACTGATCATCCACATGAGTCACTCTCCACCCACTAATCACAATCCCATGTCCCAATCACCATCACCACATCGTCAGTGAGGATTCACCGTACCGCCACCATTTCCAGGAAAATCACCATCCAAGAAAATGACCAACCACACCTCGCCTCGACGACTGACTGCCTTCCGCTTCCTGCCCCGCCACCACATCACTCCGACATCACTAATCCCCAGGACCGCACTCACATAGCCACCGTATCGAAGAGCAGTTCCGGCGAGAATAACCGAACCCAAAAAGTACACCATTTACCCTAATTCGATCAAATCCTTCGATTTTCCACATTAGAAAATTTATCTCGCATTTTTCCTAGCATCCCTGATCTTATATGATACTTCACCTCTAACCATACGGTCCCAAATCGCTTGGGTGATCGGAATTTGATCAGTGTTCAAATTCCGATCATCCTAGCATAACTCACGATCCAAGACCCTAAAAATCATGAAATCACTCCTAAAAGTCATTGTTTTCATACCTGATTCCGTTTATACATTCAAGTTGAGTTTTTACGCAATTTGAAATTTTGATGTAACAGAGAGCTATTTAACAGTCTGTATTTTTCCTATTTTAGGTACCAGTGTTTGTTTAAGGTATTTTACATTCTTCCTTACTCTTAAATGGTTTAGTGATGATGCAGAGGTATCTACCTAACCTGAACTCATATTGAAATCACCTAACTTAAGTTATTGACCAAGGATTATCACTATGTTCTAGCGAACAGCAGGATTTGTTAACTTGTAAGTATAAGTTTTTAAACCAAAGCTAATCAATAAAATTAGAGTACTTACCCCTAGCTCTTGATTAAGTAAAGAGGGTAATTCAACCAAGAGTACATTCAATACAACAAAGCAAATCAAAGGCATACAAATGAACAGGTTCAAAACAGAAAAAAATGCAGGAAGAAGTTTCTGAAAAGGTTTACTCACCAGAGAAATTTTAGCTCTCAGTTTTTCTATACTGATTTAATTCAAATGCTCTTGTGTTGTGTGAGGAAAAGGAGAGCATACTCAGTTCTATTTATAGTAGTAGGAAATTAACAGAGTATATGTGCATCAAATACATGTTTTGGAAAAAACAAAAAAACAATTTTCAAATTTCATTGTTGACAAATGATTGACATATAAGAAAATACTTTTCTTTCTACATCAAAACACCACCACCCCAAATTCACATGGCTTATATCAGCCAACATCACCCTGAAAATCCCCTGTGCAAACCACCACTTTCTCCCATTGGTCTACCATAAACATCACATTAAATGCCAATGGTACAACCATGTTCTCCCCAAATCTTTCCTTGGTATAAACAAATTATAGCAACCATCTTTGTACCATATATACTCAGTTTTCATTGGATTTCTAAACCAAAATTTTCACATGACAAATCTGATTTGACACAAAATCATATAAAATATTTACTTACGTTCAAAGGTGCTCTAAAATCTGAAAGTTTTGGTACAAGAAAAATCAATGGCCATTTGATGAATGTGCCTAGAAAATCTAAGAAAAATCTACGTTTTAGAAATAATCTACTGTTGGAAAGATCTTTGGTATATATACAAGATTTTGTAAATCTTTATGCACATGTTTTTACGACAAAGTAAACATATTTTGGAAAAATGAAATGGAAGAGTATTTTCAGAAAATCATATGTAGAAAAGGAAAAGGATTTTAAAACTGAAAATTCTTTAATCTATAATGATTTGGCCATGTGCACAATATTTACTCCTCGATCCTAGTTGCTAGCCAATCTATAGTGTAGATCATACTTTCAAGACTCATGAATGAGAGCATGATTTGCAAGAGGAATTGACACTTCTTGTTTTTGGTTTGATGCATATGTACACACAAAGATTTTCCTTGAATTTTGTTTTGAGAACAAAAGGGTTTTTTTAGTCATGTTTATCCAAGAGGGTTTTAAAAATCAAGAGCTTTCCAAAAAAATGAGGTTTCAAACCCTTGTGAAAAAGAAAAAAAAGAACATAGTGTTTGAAAAAAAAATGGCATTTCAAACTTTGCTATGCACATGTGTTATCCTTCATACATGTGTAAAAATAAATTTAAACAAACGTTATCTAATACATGCTATTATACATGAATGTGTAAAAAAGGGTTTTAGTAAATGTTGTGATACATGCATATGTAAATGTATTATACATACATTAACATGTTTTGGAATTTTAAAGTCTGGATTTTAAATCATATTTGTAAATTCGTACTTACGATCAATTCATATCTATGTCAGTGATATGTGTAAAGACGGGTCATTACAATTTACCCCCTTTATAAAAATTTCGTCCTCGAAATTTGTAAACAGTAGATTAGAGTTATCGACTTATATACAGAAAATTAACACACGTTAGCAATTTTCCTATTCATAACCAAAAATATCTGTCACCGTGATTGGAAAACATTTCCATTTATACATTACTACTTCTTGTCTTCCAATTCTCATCAACTTCCAAATATCTTTGATTTTATTTTGGAAAATAGATCTCAGGTCTTATTCACTTTATTGATTTGAATCAATCTTGCTCAAGCATATGTATCTTACCAAATTCCCTTTTTAACTCATTAGTCAATTCACTTAACTCAGTTAAGCTTCGTCCACTGCCATCCTTAACTAATTCATTCTTCCATTAGTTATCTCCTTTCAGGACTCACAAATCTGATTTTATTTCACAAATCGACTAGTTCACTTTCCCTGAGTTCATATCCAATTAATACTTAAGTCTAGACTTAATTACAGGAATCCAAATTTTAATTCAATTTAAAATTCTAACCCGATTCCGGTATCAATATGATTGAATATTATTCTAATTTATTTCAACCAGGTTTAATTTATCTTAAGGTTGACCCTAGTTAATTTACTCCTTTTATCTAAAAAGAGTAAGGTACCTTCTGAAGCTCCTTCCATTTTCACATTCTCATAAGTTGATGACTTATCCATTAAAGCATAGACCTTTGGTTGTTGTGCCTTTTTCATAAGTGGATAGTCTTTAACCAAGTGCCCAGGCTGATGAAAGTTATAGCATGAAAACTTTTAGGGAATAGCATCACTTGTTCCCTTTGGTTTCTGTTGAGGTTGCTCTAGCTTCTGAGTTTGCTATGGCTTTTCCCTTGATGGCTTCATACAAAACCTAGCAATGTGTCCCTTCTCCCTGCAGTTATGGCATTGCGTATCCTTATAACGCTCGTTGGCTTTCTCCCCCATCTTTGGTATTCCCTTGTTGTTCCAATTCGGATTAAATTTTCTTTTATTGGAGTTCTCACCACTGGGTTCTCCTGTCCGCTGTTTTGCAACTGGATTCTTCCCTCTAGTGCCTCATAACGAACTGCCATATCCACCAGATCGACAAATGGAATCTTGAGATGCCCAATCATTTGAACTTGCAGACTATCCATCAACCTTGCTATAAACATTTCATTCTTCTTGAGTGGGGTATTGATCAGTTCTGGCCCGAAACAAGAAAGCGAATTGAACTTGTTCTCATATTCGGATATTTTCATGTTCCCTTGCTTGAGATCCATGAAATCCCGATACATTCTAGTCCTTCCTATAGCAGGTAGAAATTGTGCTTCGAAAGCTTCTTTGAATTTTTCCCAAGTGAAGTCTTCCTCAAGAGCATTCGTGGTCTGAGCATCCCACCAAATAGCAGTAGCTTCTTGAAGTTTCCACAAAGCTAAGAGACGTTTCTGCTCATCATTCATTTTCAGTCCTTTGAAAATCCTCTCACAGGACATCAACCATGCTTGGACTTCAATGAAAGATTCCGTCCCTTTGAAAACTTTTCCTCCCAGAGTTGTATACTCCTTACAAATAGTTGCAAAGCTTTTGTCCTGCTGGACTGGTGCAACTTCCTCCCAATTTCTCCTTGATCCTGGGATCCAGTATTACGACCAGTAGTAGTGGAAATCCCACTAGCTCGACCTATTCATCCTCGGCTACTCATTTTAATCACCTGAATATAACAGGTCGTCATTCCAAACTTGGTTGGATATAACTAACATAGGTATACCATTAAAGTTGATTTATTTTAAATTTTCAAAAATACATTCTCTTACACTCACCCAAAGCCTAGGTAATCAGTAACCTAAGATCTGATACCAACTGTAACGACCCAACTTTCGAACACATCGGAAGTTGTGCCATTATTAAGAATAAGAATAGATAGAAGATAAAATCACAGAAAACATCAGAATCTCACAGTGAAATTTTTCAAAAGATGATACTTCATAATATTACACAGCAGTACATATTACATCAGAGCATCATAGATCTAGTGATACAAGCCATTCATAGTACATCTTTAATTATACATATCATTGACGACTAACTTGCAGACTTAATTATACAGTAGACATGGATCAGCACACAGAAAGTTCCATTCAATCTTTCCAAGTTTTATCCAATCCTGATTCACTTGTCTATTCATAACAAGTGTTATGAATACCCAAGAGTTTAAGGGAAACACAGAAAAATAAACTCCGGGTCAGTCAGGGGACTGGTATGAGTAAACGATTTAAAATACTTTAAAGGAATAAAAATATCTCATAAGACCACGCCGTGAATACGGAACGGGTTTTTACCTTATGAGATCAAAACACTTTGTATACTTTAAATCATATATTATCATAGTGTCTATAAGTTTTCAGAAATAATTTAGAATCTAGAAGAATGCTTACATCTCACATTCTCCTATATAGCATACAAATAAAACCGCTTGGCGCTTATGGAAATTGGATTTCCGACTATGACAAGGTATGGGACCACCTGCCGATAGTGTTTCCCTAGAGGCGAATACACCTGGGTTCAACAAGATCTTCTTGCAACCCGGCCCATACATGACCGACCACTCATTTCGCTTGAGTGTATTGAACGTATATCACCAACGGTTTGGCTCAAACCACCATTTCCCAAAAAGGGACAACATCGACATAGATTAAAGAAGGAAAATGAAATTTCTCTAGATAGGTGATTATACACCCTAATGGGAGCGACCCACATAGCCATGCTGCCTGCCCGATTTTTCATTCCCCAGTTGTGAGGCTTGAGGCTAGACTTACCTTTCCATCATCACTGTTTATTTTCTTTGAATGCCACATCGTCAAAACTCGCCAACCACTAATTGACTTCCCCAAAAAAATATTATAGGTATATAGCGAGAGAAACGAATTCCTTTGCCACCGTATAAATACATTTGGAGAGATCAACGTACGCGATTAGTTAGAATTACTTTGTCAGACATTCATCCATACAAGTTGTCCTGAGATTGGACAAACCGAAGCCACTATTCAAGAATAGACCTTGTATATCGCCGTCTTCAATTTAAAAATCTCTGACGCGGCGTATAATCAAATCAAAGCGAAATGTATATTTCGGCCTCTCTGAAATAATTAGCGAAGCATTTCCTTTTTAAACTATCAATCTAACATGATTATAATCTAATTTACATATATAATTACAGTCAAACTAAACAGTATATAATCCTCTTGCTTGTATCGGGTATTTTGATCATCTTTAAAATTGGACAATTTCAGTGTGCGCGTCGCACACAGTTTTTCCTTCCATTTTATTCGTAAATAAATACTTACATTATTCTTTTAGAAATTTATTACTCATAATTATTCCTTAATCTAATTATTCATAAATGGATTAAATTTATAATTTACAATTTATATTTCAGTTGTTGCACTTTATATTGTTTTCGTCAAATTTCCCTTTGATCCCTTATACTCGATCTACTTCTTCTTTCTATATACCAATAAAATTCTCTTTTTATTTATCAATCTAAACACGAATAAAAATATGATTTATAGTTCTTATTTTATAAAATACAGAAGTGTACATGACCAGTTGCTTGTACCAGCGAATTTAGATTACAGTTTAAAACAGACAAATTTAGCGTATGTGTTGCATACGGTTTCTCTTTACCTTGTTTGTTTAAAATTTAAATATTTCAATAGAAAATAAATTCTAATTATAATTATAAACTAAATTTACAATTTACTAAAATTACAGCTTCTACACTTTAATTTTAACTTTTTGACAAAAACTGCGCTTGATCCTGATTCACTTTTTTCTCTACTTGCTAATTTAAATAAAAATTCTATTTTTATTTTATTATTTATTTCCCCTCTATGTTTTTAATTTATTATTTAATTAAAACCCGGTTTTAATAAAATTTATTTCAAGAATTCCTATTTAAAAAGCAAATATAGCAATGTGCCAATTTTCACAAAGTATCAGTTGGAAATTCATGGTGTGCGCATGTGGGATCAGGCCTGGCCCTCACTTTTTTGTAAAGTACCACCCCGTCAGCCAAATCAACACACCAACCTAAAGTACCACTTCCTTCTCGTGGTGTGCACACATAAAATCCAGCCTGTTCCCATGGTTTTCGCAAAGTACCACATCTCTTTCTTCTTCTTCCTTCTTCTGCCATGTCCGTGCACATGTACAACCACGAGAGCCCACATCCATCACCACTGATCATCCACGTGTGTCACTCTCCACCCACTGATCACAATCCCATGTCCCAATCACCATTACCACGTCGTCAGTGAGGATTCACCGTACCACCACCATTTCCAGTAAAAGCACCATCCAGGAAAATGACCAACCACACCTCGCCTCGACCATTGACTGCCTTCCGCTTCCTGCCCCGCCACCACATCACTCCAACGTCGCCAATCCCCCAGGGCCGCACCCCCATAGCCACTGTATCGAAGAGCAGTTCCGGCGAGAATAACCGAACTCAAAAAGTACACAATTTACCCTAATTCGAGCAAATCCTTCGATTTTCCACATTAGAAAAATTATCTCGCATTTTTCCTAGCATCCCTGATCTTATATGATACTTACCTCTAACCATATGGTCTCAAATCGCTTGGGTGATCGGAATTTGATCAATGTTCAAATTCCGATCATCCTAGCATAGCTCACGATCCAAGACCCTAAAAATCGTGAAACCACTTCTAAAAATCATCGTTTTCATACATGATTCCATTTATACATTCAAGTTGAGTTTTTACGCAATTTGAAATTTTGATGTAATAGAGAGCTATTTAACAGTCTGGGTTTTTCCCGTTTCAGGCACAAGTGTTTGTTTAAGGTATTTTACATTCTTCCTTACTCTTAAATGGTTTAGTGATGATGTAGAGGTATCAACCTAACCTGAACTCATATTAAAATCACCTAACTTAAGTTATTGACCAAGGATTATCACTATGTTCTAGCAAACAATAGGATTTGTTAACCTGTAAGTATAAGTTTCTAAACCAAATATAATTAATAAAATTAGAGTACCTACTACTGACTCTTGATTAAGTAAAGAGGGTAATTAAACCAAGAGTACATTCAACACAACACAGCAAATCAAAGGCATACAAATGAACGGGTTCAAAACAGAAAAAATGCAGGAAGAAGTTTCTGAAAAGGTTTACTCACCAGAAAAACTTGAGCTCTCAGTTTTTCTATACTGGTTTAATTCAAATGCTCTTGTGTTGTGTGAGGAAAAGAAGAGCATACTCAGGTCTATTTATAATAGTAGGAAATTTATAGAATATGTGTGCATTAAATACATGTTTAGGAAAAAAACAGGTTTTCAAATTTCATTGTTGACAAATGATTGACATATAAGAAAATCCTTTTCTTTCTACATTAAAACATCACCACCCCAAATTCACATGACTTATATCAGCCAACATCACCCTGAAAATCCCCTGTGCAAACCACCACTTTCTCCCATTGGTCTACCATAAACATCACATTAAATGCCAATGGTACAACCATGTTCTCCCCAAATCTTTCCTCGGTTTAAAAAAATTATAGCAACCATCTTTGTACCATATATACCCAGTTTTCATTGGGTTTCTAAACCAAAATTTTCACATGAAAAATCTGATTTAACACAAAATCATATAAAATATTTACTTGCCTTCCAAGATTCTCTAAAATTTGAAAGTTTTGGTACAAGAAAAATCAATGGCCTTTTGATGAATGTGCCTAAAAAATCTTAGAAAAATCTTTGTTTTAGAATTGATCTAGTGTAGGCAAGATCTTTTGTATATATACAAGATTTTGTAAATCTTTATGCACATGTTTTTATGACAAAGTAAACATATTTTGGAAAAATGAAAAGGAAGAATATTTTCAAAAAATCTTATGTAGAAAAAGAAATTGATTTTAAAACTGAAAATGCTTTAATCTATAATGATTTGGCCATGTGCACAACATTTACTCCTTGATCCTAGTTGCTAGCCAATCTATAGTATAGATTATACTTTCAAGACTCATGAATGAGAGCATGATTTGCAAGAGGAATTGACACTTCTTGTTTTTGGTTTGATGCATATGTACACACAAAGATTTTCCTTGAATTTTGTTTTGAGAACAAAAGGGTTTCTTTTTAAGTCATGTTTTATCCAAGAGGGTTTTAAAAATCAAGAGTTTGCCAAAAAATAAGGTTTTAAACCCTTTTGAAAAAGGAAAAAAAAGAACAAAGTGTTTGAAAAAAATGGCATTTCAAACTTTGCTATGCACATGTGTTATCCTTCATACATGTGTAAAAACAAATTTAAACAAATGCTATCTAATACATGCTACCATACATGAATGTGTAAAAACGGGTTTTAGTAAATGCTGTGATACATGCATATGTAAATGTTATTATACATACATTAACATGTTTTCGAATTTTAAAGTCTGGATTTTAAATCGTATTTGTAAATTCGTACTTACGATCAATTCATATCTGTGTCAGTGATATGTCTAAAGACCGGGTCATTACATAATTCAAACGAGATAAATAGGCTATTATAAATTTGTATGTAAATTTCTCACTCACCTGAAAGCATCCAAATCTGAAACTTGAATAACCTTTTAGGCCTACAATTCCCAAATTCTTACAGATCTGCAGTTATTCGGAAAATGGGATACTAACAGATCTGTAGATTTACAAGAAAATAGAAAAAAAGGAGAATCTGCTGTAGAAGAGCTTAGACGTCAATTTATATCCTTTTCCAATTGAATCTGATAATCCATTTCCAATCCATATGATTTATGCTTGATTGATTGTATGTGAATATATTTTTAATTAAGAATTTAGATTTAAAGAGAAAGGGAAATGACAGAGCTTCGCTATTGCCTACAGATTTGTGTGGAAAATTATGAGGCCTTATAGGAGTGAAATTGGCCACGAACTGTTATATTTTATTAAATAAAAATCTGTCCGCTTATATAATATTTTATATAAAAACTAAACCATCTTAACCTAGCCGCCACAGGGCACTACAGGCCCGAAGCGGCCGACCGCTCCCCCCAGGGGTGTCGATCCCCTTCGACTGTTTTGCATAGCGAGGGATCATTATAAATGGTACGATATATTATATTTATTATATATATATATACATATATATTCGTCCGTTTTTCGTATTTCATCTGTATTTTTTTCATACGAACTCTGTTCGCGAAACTCCAAACATAAAAGTTGACCACAATTCCGAGACGAACGTAAAGGATGAAGTTTTATGGTCAAATTCCATTATTTGCCGAAATTTCTATTTTTGAAGTATAATTAAATAACTAATTTATTCATTGTCAAAATTCTAGTTGTTACATTCTTCTCCCCTTAAAAGGAATTTTGTCCTAAAATTCTGATAATTGCTTATCTTATCCTACACAAGCATTTTGTGTACATCAATTTTGCAACCATATGCGCATGTGCACAGTGTACATAATGCATTTCAACCACAAAAAATGGATGCATAATGATTCTATATAGGATCCTCCTATATGTATGCATTAAATCTTTTAAAACACTTTTGAAAACATGATACAAAACATCCTAAATGTACTGGCAGTTCTATATGAATGAAAATTTTGAAAACTATTTTTTTCACGCATAACCTTCACAGGATTACGAATAAAGTGTGAAGCAAAAAATTTTTGCATCCAAACCCTAACATCCAAAATGTCGACGCATCTAATCGTTTTCTATTTCATTTCTCCTAAACCGGAAAAAGGAAATCAAGCGATGAATTTTAACGTTCCTTCACTTATATATATTCCATTTCCGAACCTACAGTGGAAATTTTACCTTAGTTCCCCAAATAACTGCCAAAATTTCCATCTGTGGACTGCAAAGGAGGCTTAAACCATGCTCTAAAATGTAAAGTGAGTTAATTAGTAACCCGCAGGCATCGCTGACAAAATATGAAAACAACATTTCCAAGACTAAAACAGCTTTTCCCTTATAATCATTAACGTTTTTATCGCATCGTCATTCCGATTGCACAGATAAAACGCGCACACAAACCATCAAAGAATTTTCCTTACGTTATTCATATGACCAAAAATCAAAATTTTCCATAAAAATAAATTTCCGCTTTAAAATCTTTTTATAAATTTCTAAAAATCCTTTTCAATACAGTTTTACTTTCAATACGAGACCCATGTGAAAACTAAAATTTTAGTAACGTGCGCTTCACGTTATTCAAACCATATATTTTAATGTAAAATAGACGTTTAAACACACACAAACTACCATGCCCAAAATTCTGCGTTTTCGCGCAATTCAAAATAAAAGAAAGTAAATCAGTAAAAAAAAATTAAAATGGATAAAAGTTTTTTTTTCAAATAGCGTCTTTTAGAAGTTTTTAAAATTTTATTTTGCGGGAACTTAAACGATTCCAGTCACATGTTAACAAAAAAGGAAGTCAGTCACGCAAAAATGCGAAAACTGAAACAACACATAAAAGAACGCAATAAATTGTAGCTTAACAAGGAACAAGTGATTAATTATACCCGTGACAACAACGCAAAATATGTTCTTTGCTAAAATTTATCCAACAAAGAATTCAATTCTTTCCAGCTCTAGGACAACTGTTAGTTAGATAAGAAAATGAGATTTCATTCCAATGGATATGCGCGAATGACATAAATATTTTCAAACAAAGAAATCTCATTAACATAAGCCATGCAATTTCAAAGACAGCAAACACTAACAGTTACAAACATGAATTATCACAAAACCAAAAACCAAATGCTGGAAAGAGAAAACAACAAAGACGACATAAAAACAACAACACCGAAACACGCAAAACAATGCCTATAAACAACGATATGTCTTGCTCCATGACTGGAGTTCAAACCATTTTTATGATCTTTGGTTAATCATATCATGAAAGAAAAATGCTCAATCTCGTGTAAAACACTGCTGATGTTGTTAGAGGTTTGCACATCATCATCCCTTCTAAGAGAGAATTTTGCGATGAGAGAAGAAACCTGCCACAAAGCTTCTCCTAATGGAAATCCACCTAATATTGTCTAAAGACAAAAATGAATAGGTGAAATTACAGAAAGTAACTGCATGAGACAACACATAAGAACAACAAGTTGAACCAGGTATGATGCAGCACAAATTGATGGTTGCTTCATCGATCAGAGAAAAGATTGATTCCGCATAATGCGATAGATCTATTCACGACTTCCCATTATTGGAACAATGTGTTAATTAAGTCATACATCAACATGGGTAGTTTTGACATAGATCTGCGAACACAAAAGTTGACAATACGAAAAAGAGATTTGCTGCAAAATCTCCAAAATCGGTCAAACAAAAGACTATTCAAGTCCACATTAAACACGGATGTCTCTATAATCTCATCGAGATTCTCCTCGGAAAAACCAACCAAAGATAGCATAATATTCATCTCCGAAATGACAATTTCCTTCATCAAAAATCTTTTCTGACAAGATATAATAAAGGCGGATGCAACACAAACAACAATCCCATTCTAAGATCTCGAAGCAAAGGATTGGTGCAAGTCTAACTGCCATGGCAAATTTTCTTAACCTTAAAGCGGTGAGACATTTTTGCTCATCCCAACCCAACCAAATGTTCTCCCCCTAAGGATGAGACCTAAATGGTACTATAAAGATCAGGTAGTGCAAGTAGGTATTATGGACTAAGAAATGATCGAAGAGAAGAAACTGGATTTAGATCTTGGATGCAAGATCTAATGTGCAAACAATCACGAAAAAGAGGAGACGAGACGATAACGAAGAAAGAGAAGAAGAATATAGATATGGTTCAAACAGATGAGGAAGAAAGGATGAAAGAAAGAAGTTAAGGGGGTGGTTTTGATGCAACTTTTACGGTTAAGTCCTAGGTCCAAGTTGCACCAAAACTCATCAACTAGTTGATTATTCTTGCATAACACTAGCAGTCAACTATTAAATGGGCTTTAGACAAAGATTGAACCTTGACCTTATTAGACCGGATTAAAATATTAATCGTTTCACGTTATCATATAAGATTTGACGACACCAGAAAAATAATTTTCCTCATCATGGCGGTGTCAAAGACCGTAGTCAAACTCTGAACCATTCCCAAAGATTAAAGTAGTCTCAACAATGATATTGTGACCACAAAACGAATGAACAAACTTAAAATAGAAACTCAACTAGAAACCCATAATATAAACTAAAACAGATTTTCCCTATACCTAGCTGTTACAAAAAAAAGCGATTCGAAATCAAATACCCTAAAAATCAAGAAGAAGGATTTTACTTAGGCATTTCGAAGGAAAATTTAAAAAAAATTCAAAAATGGAATAAACTAGCGGTTTTGTACTTATAAATCCAATTTATTATTATTACTTTTATTGTTTATACTCCAGTTCATATTACAAACTAAAAAACTTTTTCTTGTTCAAAAATGTTGGAACTTCAAAATCTCAAGTTTTGATTGTGATAATTTCAATAAATCATCCAATATATATAAAAAAAGGAATACTAAAATTCACAAGGAATGGGTATTAATTATTTTCAAGTTTAGTGGCATATTCCTTGTCATTTCCAATTCTCTTCTTTCTACCAATCGGATTATATTTATTAAAATCAAACAAAGCCCAACAATTCTGAAACACGAATAGATTAAAATTGTAAAACCATGTCTTCATAAATCTATATTTTTATAAAAGTATTTGTCTGAAACCGTTCAAAACTTTTCAAAATCCATTTTATTTTCCAAACGGTTTAAAAATAAAATTCCCTCAAATACAAGGCCAAGAACTCAAATGAATATTTTCAATAAAGGAATATCCGTAAATTTAAAGAAGTAATGAATGGATATACCTCGGAATTATTTCCGAATGGTATGACATATTATTATGAATTTCCCGTTTTAGACCAAGAAAAGGCCTTTGACTAGAATCACCAAACAAAAACCAGAAATCGCGACTTTCTCAGTTGTAGCTAGGTTTTTGTTCAGTCTCTAAACTCATATCAATATACTCCACCATATTCCGTCTTCATGCTCTTCACGAAAAATCGCCAACGTACTCTCGGGTAAGACAGAATTAGCTAGAAACACAAACTCCACATATTTCAACTCTTATTTTCTTAAATCCCATTCTATATAATTAGGTCTACAACTAATTCATCGTCGAAATAAATTAAAGTCAAGTAAGAAAGATGAAAAAAAATAGAAAAGAAAATCGAATTACTTTCCCTTATGAGTCTTAACTTAACTAGTTCCTCTAATCGTCTTACCTATGCACTAATACCAAACGTAACAGCCCAACGGTACTGGATAATCTCCACTGTGGCATACAGTGATACCTCAGACACTAGTTTATGGCCAGTCTCTCGACTCGCAACCAACCACTCTGGGACATGTAGGGGTAAGAGTTAGTAGCTCTCCCCCAAACACGAAGCGAGAACCCCCTATCACGCACTTTCACTAGCTCTGATACCAAATGTAACACTCCACACTTTTCTGAGCACAAATTTCAACAAAAGTTGAAACTCGAACACATCCAAGCATGGAGCATGTAAATATGGTACCTGCAAATAAAGGAGAATGAGCATAATCAGAGTATGATAAGATAACTCATAGTTGAAAGAAAACAGGATAACATAGTATTAACCTAAGTAACTACCTTATAAAAGTGAGTCATCAAGTCAATACCGAACAAGAGAGACAACGAGAACCGAAAGCCAAACTTAGACATCTATGAGAACCCAACCTTCTCTAAAGAAACCTGGGAGGTTGCAATGAGGAGGGGTGAGAATGAAAAGTTTTGGTGAACAAGAAAGGTACAACACAAATTACAATACATAGATGTATCCCGTTTGGTTCAACCCAAGATGTATGCCTGCTAAGGTTAGTAATTCCAGCCTAACTTTGTAAACATTTACGCATGAATCAAACTACCCTTCCCAAGATAGCATTCCCGATAAATATGATACCGAGATAGAACGTTTACGATATATTTATGAAGCCTTTAATCCAGAAATTAGCTGATTATTAAATTGAGAGTGAACTCCTAATTATGGAGTTTACTTATTAACATTCACAACTTTAGCCACTTTAATGCCTCACGATTCAATGATAGATAAGGTGGATTCTCCCAATCTCTTAAGACTCTAAACAGACCTGTCGGTCACTTAATACCTCTCGACGATTTATTTAACGTTATTATAAAGTAGAGGGCACTAGCTATGGGGCCCTATTAGTTAAGGCTTCCGTCATTCACGCATATAAACCCATACCCCACATAAGATGAGAAATGGTATTTCGCTTTACCATATAGCTGACCTTATTGGATAATCTCCTTAGTCGCTTAATACTTCCTGTAGGATTGGTAATCCTATGGAATGACAATACTAGACATTTTTAAATTTCCAGGTTTGGGTAGGCCTCACACACACACAATTTAAGACCCTTAGACTGGAAGACCTACTCCCAGGTGGATTCCTTGACCCAAGCCACTTAAGACCCAAGGATGTGGACTATAGGCGAAGATGATTAATTTCGTACACAATTAGCCTTTAATGCTTTTTCTTATGGAAATAAAGCAGGTTTCAATATTGAGTTATTCCCGTTTAGTTCCTCTTCGCGGAAATACCATACGCACACAGTTAATTATCATCACGGGCTCCTATGGCTAATAATGCTCCATATCATTAACCTACCAAGTCAACTTTTAATTATAAGTTTATATTAACTTGTATAAACAAGGAAAGTTATATACTCCCTATCCTAAGGTATCTGATTAATTATTTTCCTTATTGGACTTAGTAATTTAAACAATAATCAATACCCATAAATCCCCTTTTTATTTCATTTATTTATATTTATAGGTTTATTGCCATTTATAACCATAATGGTCATATTTTCCAAAGGCAACAATGAAATCTTTAATTCCCATTTATTACCATTAATTATAATTAATGTCATTCATGAGCCTAACGGCCATAATTTTCCTAAGATATTAATTAACAATGGATTATCTTTAGCTTATCAGTCCCAAAATATTTATTTGTTGTACCGCAACAGACATTACTAATTTTATTTAGCTATTTACTTCCTATTGTGTGTGTGTGTGTGTATATATATATATATTTGTGCACTAGACCTCTCACATTAGGCTGACCACTCGTGGATGATGGATTTGCCGATCGGGTCCATGCAGACTTCTACCATGACTTGAGCTCAACCTCGTGTCTCAATGCAATTATAAATTAAATTTCCTAATTGGGGTTTACAAAATTAATCCTAAGCAATTTAGGAATTGCAACCATTAGACTTAACTACCTAATTAAATTTACTCTCCTGAAATCGATCTCGGTTACAATGGCTATTTACTTATTTATTTATGGCCCTATATATAACAATCAATTATATTAATTGCTACAATGGTCACCACAAATATATTCATTTAATATGGATTACATTTACATGTATGATTCTATAAAATGAATACCATTCAAACATTCAATATAACGCATATTTTTTCGTTTACATAGATTCAGACTGGTAATATGCATATATTTCTATTTATATTTTTGCGCGGTTAACGTAGTTATCTGCTTTTATTATTATTTTTAAGTTTAATAATTTGGTTAGACTAATAACCAAACATTCCCTTTTTGCATTCAATCTTGTCATAAGGTTACAAATCTTACAAAAAGATCTTTATTTGTAGTTATTGTAAGTTATGCCTGATTATTGGAATAGACATATTTCAAACCAAAAGAATATATATATATATATATGTGTGTGTATTTTGGAATAGTTGATGCAAACTACACACAAATATGTATATATATATATATATATACATAAATTTACACAACCTTTCCCTTTTTCAGTCTTTTGTCATGCTTCTTGTTGGTTTCAAACTAATGTCTTTTTGTTAAAAAAAAAGGAAAAAGGCATATTTACAATAATTAAGGCAAAATCCCAACAACATTGAACACAAACAGGTTTATATATTTTTAGTCAAAATTATATAATTTATTAATTAACACTGATACTAGGGATCCAGAATATAACTATGTCTTAACGGTGTTTAATGAGACTGATTTCCAGATCTATAGTGTTTTGCAATAACCACAATATAATTTCAACACAATTATATGAAATAATATAATGAATCAAGTAAGCCTACCAATAATATTATTCACAACAACAAATCTATATTTCCAGGTTTTATCAACATTCATAAGCTGATCTGATAGGTGTCATTTCATCTTTAACAATATTATAAATAGATCTGATAATATTAAGCATATACTTTGAGATTTAATTCAGATGAGATAAATAGGCTATTATATCTTTATATGTGAAATTCCCACTCACCTGAAAGGATGCAAATCTGAACCTCGAATAACCTTTTAGGCCTACAATTCCCAAATTCTTACAGATCTACAGTTATTCCGAAAAGGGGATACTTTCAGATCTGTAGATTTGCAAGAAAATAGGAAAAGAGGGGAGAATCTGATGTAGAAGAGCTTAGACATCAATTTATCCTTTTACAATTGAATCTAATAATCCCTTACAAATCCATATGATTTACATTTGATTGATTATATATGAATATATTTTCAATTAAGAAATTTGATTTGAAGAGAAAGGGAAATGGCAGAGCTTCACTGCTGCTTACAAATTTGTTTGGAAAAGAATGAGGCCTTACCCCTTCATTTATATGAGTGAAATTGGATATGAACCGTCAGATTTGATTAAATAAACATCCATCCGTTTATATAATATTTTGTATAAAAACGAAACCATCTTAACCTAGACGTCACTGGGCACTACAGGCCCGAAGCAGTCGACTGCTCCCCCCTGGGGTGTCGACTGCCCTTCGGCTGTTTTACGCAGCGATAGCTGATTATAAATGGTAAGGTATATCATATTTATTATATATATATTTATTTCAACCTTTTTTAGTATTTCGTTCGTAACTTTTTCATATGGACACCGTTCGCGAAACTCCAAACATGAAAGTTGACCAAATTTTGAGACAAACGCAACAGTTAAACTTTTGTGGTCAAATTCCATCATTTGCAGAAATTCCTATTTTTGAAGTCTAGTTAAATAATTAATTTATTCATTGTCAAAATTCCATGTTGTTGCACATAATGAATGAAAGCACAAAAACTTGCAAGCAAAAGAACGATTTTATTCACAATGCAAAGTTTGTACAATAGCTAATCCAAAAATGCAAGGGTTGCACTCACACAGGCACAGCAGGCCTACAAAAAGAGAAAAATAAAATATGAGTCCAAACTAAGCCTTCGGGGGATTGTCATCTGTCTAGGTCTTTTTCTTCTTCTTTATCTTCACAAGCTCCCTCTTCGTAGTACGCGCTTCCGAGACTTCTCAGTAGATGATTCTTCAACGCCTGACATGAACTAGTCATGTTTCTTTTTCTTGCGTATTTCCCCGATTGGCGACTTGACTTGCCCAGGTGGAACAACGAAGCTTGAAGTGGGAATGATTTGCAGCGGATTAATAAAAATAGGCCCAGAGGTTGTCTCGATTTGAGCTTTATGAGCTTTCCTTCCTATTGTGCCTTTATTCCCACTAAATTTAAAGGACCGGTCTTCCTAGATTCGCTAGTACGTATGACAACATCATCACCTTCGGCTGGAGTCACTTTCCCACCAAAGTTCTAGAGTGCATCAATCATTCCCGCCTCCTTGCCGCGTCATCGCCAAAGGGAAATTGATGCTCCTCAACTGCCTTCGCTTCGGCTTTAGAAGTGTTCTTGACTAGAGGTGTGCCTAAAGTAGGAAGAGCAACAATCAATCCCAATAGAATAACGAGCCTCCCGACTGGAAGCCCGGCTATTAGATGACATGACATAATAACTTTCTAAAATTGAGGAGATGGAAGAGAAATACTCTTAGCCGAAGCACCCACTAGAGTTGCAAGAGTCCCGGCTTTCGAAATGGAAGTTAAAGGCTTTCATAAGGGAAGTCCCGGTTCGTCAGGATTATACTCATCGGCTGTCTCTAAAGCTTGAGTTGTAGGGGACGGAACGGCTGCTTCTACAACAGGTGGATCCACGACATTGGTTAGCTGACTAGCTGATTGCAAGGAAGCTACATTGTCCTTACCTACACCAGTCTCCCCTTCGACAAATGATTTTCCTTTAAACCTGAGTCGCTCTTCGTCCTCCTCTTCCTTTAGAAGACACCTTCCTTCGATAATAACTTCAGGCTCGTCACCCCAGAAAAATGTAGCCCTAAGCTCCTCTTCATTCATTGCATCCTCTACAAAAGCACTTCTCTCCTCCTCCATGAATAGTTCCTAAATGTCGGCCAATGTTTGTGGGTAATTGACAACCCAAGACAAATCATGGTATTTGGGAACTCAGACGTAAAATGTTAACACTTTGGGTTTTGAAGAAGTCCTTCATCTTTTTCGCCTCTTCCACTTTGGCCTAAAGCTCCTGGATTTCAGTATCATGTTGGACTTGGGAGTTTACGACAGATTCAAGAGTATAATTGGCATTCTTCTCGGCTCTCTTCCCAACTTCTTCGAAGGCGGCCAGCTGGGTCTTAAGTGATTCATTATCTTGAAGTAGCTCCTCTTATCCTCTTTTAAATGCATCGTACTCGGCTTTAAAAGAGTCATGCGCCCGTTCGACCAACTTCATTTCATCCACAGCGGACTTGGTTTTTAGTGACCACAGGTTGAGCTCGTTAGCTAATCTCTTGAGTGCTATCAAGGTCAACCTGGGTCTTCTCAAGATAATTCTTCACGACTTGGAGCTGGGTTACACAGTTTGCTAAGTCTTTATTTACATGCTCAAGAGATTTCTTGTCAGAATCCCACTCTTGATTAATATTTTCAATGTCTAACTCCATTCCCCTGATGACCTCAATTAGTCGGCGTGAATATGTCACCATCTCCCAGTACTGAGTAAGAATGATACTGGTGTCCTCTTGCACCCTATAATCAAACGACTATGGAATTGGTTGTAGATTAGGCACAAGCATCATTCGAGAAAAAGTCTGTTGCAGGAAGGGTTTCTCCAACCCATTTTTTATTTGTTCCCTGAAGAAATTGCAAGTTGAGGCTATTTATCTTTATGATTACTGGGAATGACAGATTCCTTACCCTTGGAAGCTATAGACTTTGACAACTTGTAAGGATCGGTAGGAGGTCGGTGTTGCAACGATCCCTAGGTTTGAGAGTGTTCGCTTGTTGTTTTATCATGGCCCGAGAGGATTTATCAGGAGAACGAGGAGCGGAGTCATGATAGCACTTTTGTCTCTCATGATCCCTCTCTCCCTCCAAAGATTGCTCCCTCTCCTCTCTCACCCTCTCTGTGACGGCCCGCCCCGCACCAGCCGGCATTTCCTCCGAAAGTGCGCTGTACACATGCCCGACTAGCACAGAATGGTCGCCAAAGAAAGGAAAGAAGAGAATGAACAAATCAAAAACCTATAGAATGTCTCACAGCGCATGGAACAAAATATAATAATAATATACTTGACATAAAACAGGTGAGACAGTGCATAAGCTGATAACTAAAAACAACATCAACATCAGAGTAGCGGAAATCCAAATACAGCTTATTACAACTGCCAAATTACCGTCTCTAAAAAAAATAAAGAAAGGTACACCACTAATGCCCAAAGGAGTGACCGCTGCAACACAGGGAGAATATCTATATATATGTATCATACGTGGAAGCCTCCTGCTCGCCTCCGGTACAGCTACTCATGCATACCACCTAACATGTCCCTAGTCTGCTCGTGAGAGCACCCAAAGTAATAAGAAGAGACATAAAACTCTGGGTCAGACAAAAAGTCTGGTATGAGCGATAAGCAGCTAAACAAAACAATAATAGGTATACTAAACCATACCTGAACCTGGACCTGCAACCAAAGAGTTAGCACTACATACTGTATAATACTATAAGGTGCCACTACATATGGTGTAAATAATACGGGGGTGGGGGTGTGCATGTCATAATGATGGCAGACAAATCAAACATAGCAACCATCCTCACATCTCTCACTCAGTGCGTAAAGCATACGATGCCCACCACTGTCAATCACTAGACCCATCGAAGTAGTGATGGAGTTCAACTTGTACAACTACTTCTACTACCAAGCTCACCCCATGGAGTCATGACCAAATCTTTACAAATGACCCCACTTCATTGGTCTATATCTCTTTAGTCGTACCTAGGCCACTGTGGCCCTGAATCTGTTCATGTACTCCCTCCACATAGTGATCCAAAGTTACAGACATCGACAATCCCTACGCACACGTCCCGCAGCAAAGCCCAACTCATGAAGTCTACTCATTGGCTCCCAATTGGATCCTGAGTACAAACTTCCCATTTGGGCTACCTTTGCATCTCGGGTTTCAGTCTTCTTCTCCGGATAGGTCTTCATTCAGTCCATAGCTCATATCTCGCGTTCAAGCTTCCTGGTTCAGTCTGCAGTCACCACACTGGTTCGGATCGAGTTCCTTCATTCGGATCGGGTCGTGCCATCAGCTCGTGGTCCTCCAGCTCCATCAGATCGGGTCGTGGCCAAGCTTCAGGTCATCGCCTCGTGAAACCAGCCTTCATCAATTCATGGCGGATCGGTTCGTACTCTTCGGGCCTGGTCATCAAGCAAAGGCGGAATGGTAAGCTTCACGGTGCGGAGTCCTCTGACGCGAGCAGGTCGGGTCGTGGCTTCTGTAGTGGTTCGGTTCATGACCATCTACATCGGGTCGGGTCGAGATAAAGGGGGGCGATCTGATCCGGTCCCTGCATATTTTCCTGCAACTTCTTCCAGCGACTGTTTACGTCATTCGACGGCGTTTTCGACCAATCTAACACTTCTAGACAACCACAAAGCATACTATACAATCATAGCAACATGTATAATTACCCACAAACAGCAAAGCAACAATCACAGCATGTAAAATGGATCAAACATACCTAAAACCCCATATTTTCCCTTAAACATGTTTAAGCAAAACTAATCATTGGATTAACAAAACTTAACCAAATCAACCCAAATTTCTAACAAAGGTATAAAACAATATTTCAGAATTTATAAATATTTTTCCAGAATTTTATCATGTCTAATTTCATTAATCAACACTAATTACCCTTAATTAACCATAATTAGTGAGGAACTATGCAAATCACTCACCTTGGCCACAAATAAAATACCAAATCTGAAATGAATATCTATTTGGCGTGAAAACTGATGTCCAACGGCAGCTCTAACCTTGCTTGGGTGCTAATCCTCTTTGATTTGGTGTAGGTTAAGCCAAAACTTGATTAAGAAGTGATTAGAGGTGTTTTTAGATGTTAGAGGCCATTGTTAGGTTGAAGAGAGGGTTTGTGGCGGCTGGAAAATGAGTAAAAACCCGAAATCCTAACCGTAGCAGCCCTTAAATACCTCTAATCCTGAAATCCCCCATTGGGCCTAGCTGTTAATCACCCGGTTAAGCCCAATTAAGCTGTTTTTCACTATCTGAAACTTGTTTGAGTCATATCTCCCAAACGGTAAGTCCGTTTGGCTAATGTGACCACTCTACGGAATTGTAAACCATCATCCGGAGACAATGGAAGTGGTTTCAGGTCAAAACTCCTTTCAAATCAAAAGTTATGGCCAAAACAGTATCGGCTATGGGAAAAACGGTCATTTAAAAATCGGAAAAAATCATGAACATGGGAAATGACCCCAATAGTCGTCTCTCAAAGTTACATGACCATACGACTTCGTATGTGAAAGAAATAAATATTTTATGATCCTGCGATGTGTAGAATGCGGGTCGTTACACTCTTCCCCCCTTAAGAAATTTCGTCCTCGAAATTCCTTAACCCAAAACATACAAAGGATCCCGCATGCCTACCAACCATATACAACAATCAATCATGCAAAACAAACAAGCCTATCCTAGCATGCGGAAAGGCTTAATCGAAGTTAAAATCGTACCAGGCGAAGAGATCTGGATACGTCTTCCTAATGCTCTCCTCTGTCTCCCAAGTACAGTCATTCTCATTCTCGCCCCACTGGACTTTGACTAGATTCATCGCTTTCCTTCGAAGTTGCTTCGTATCGTTCCCAACAATATGCATAGGCTTGCGGTTCCCAACTACCTCGGGTTCAATTTCGATATCATCCAGCTGATCAGGTGAAATAGTCACATCTGGGTCGTGCACGAACTTCCTTAACTGGGAAACATGAAATATGTTGTGAACTCCTGCCATCTTCTCTGGTAATTCAACTTTGTATGCCAAATTCCCAATTTGCTCAAGAACTGGGAATAGACCAACAAATCTTGGTGCTAACTTGCCTCTCCTACCAAATCGTATCACGCTCTTCAACGGAGAAATCTTGATAAACACCAAGTCGCCAATGGAGAACTTTAATTCTCTTCTCCTTTTATCAGCATAATTCTTCTGCCTATCTTGGGCAGCCTTCATTCGCTGTTGGATAACCTTAATCTTGTCTGAAGTTCTCTTATCACATCGGGTCCAAGCACAAACTTCTCACCAGTTTCTACCTAACATGACGGTGAGTTGCACAGTCTTCCGTACAAAGCTTCAAACGGAGCCATACCGATACTGGATTGATAGCTATTATTATATGCAAACTCTACTAGATGCAAATGGTCATCCCATGATCCACCCAAATCCAATACACAGGCTCTTAAGAGATCTTCTAACACTCGATTCACCCTCTCTGTCTGTCCATCGGTTTGAGGATGATACGCGGTACTGAGATGTAGTTCTGATCCCAACGTCTCTTGTAAGCTCTTTCAAAATCCACTAGTGAACAACAAATCTCGGCCACTCACAATGCATTTGGGTATTCCATGAAATCTCACTACCCACTTTATATACAGTTCCGCTAACTTAGCTGCCGTCCTGTTTGACTTGACGGGTATAAACCTTGCACACTTAGTCAATCGGTACACAATCACACAAATGTTATCATGGGCCGATCTAGTCCTTGGTAACCCATCAATGAAATCCATTGACACTTGTTCCCATTTCCATTCTGAAATTTCTAATGGTTTTAGCAAACCACTAGGCTTCTTTTGCTCAGCTTTAACTAGCTGGCAGTTCATGCATTTGGATATAAACTTCCTAATGTCTCTTTTCATCCCTTCCCAGTAGTAGGTTCGCTTCATGTCTCGGTACATCTTGTTACCACCGGGGTGTATAGTCAGTATTGAGTGATGACATTCTCTAAGCACTTCATCTCTCAATCCATTGACATTGGGTACAATTAGTCTTCCATTCTTTCTAAGCCATCCATCTCGATCAAGCCCATACTTGTTACTATCTTCGTCGATTCCCATCTTTAACTTTGAGATGATTTCCAATAGGTTAGGATCGTTCCTCTGACTGGAACCAATCCGCTCAATCAAAGTGGGTATGATCGTCAAACTTGCTAACATTTGTGGATCTAATTCGCACTTTGGTCTGAAATCATACCCAGCGATGTACTCCAGTTGCTTCCATTCAAGAAACATAGCCCCTAAACTGGCATGTCTTCTACTCAATGCATCAGCCACCGCATTGCCCATTCCCAGTGTATATGAGATGTCGAAATCATAGGAAGCCAAGAATTCTATCCACCTTTGTTGTCGGAGATTTAGATCCTTTTGAGAGAAAATATACTTTAATGACTTATGATCAGTAAACAACTCGAATCTTTCTCCTAAGAGATAATGTCTCCACATCTTCAATGTAAACACGATCGCTGCCAATTCCAAGTCATGGGTAGGGTATCTTCTCTCGTGCGGTTTCAGTCGCTGACTTGCATAAGCTACAACCCCACCTCCTTGCATCAATACAGCACCTAGTACAGTACCACATGTATCCGTATATACCGTCATTTCTTCATTCCCCTTAGGAATGACTAACACTGGTGCACATGTCAACTTTTCCTTTAGGCTCTTGAATGCATTCTCGCACCTTTCGTCCCAGACGAAGGCTTGATTCTTCTTGGTCAATTGAGTCAATGGTGCTGCTATCGTGGAAAAGTCTTGGATAAACTTACGATAATATCCAACTAATCCCAAGAAACTTCTTATGTCCGTCGCATTCTTGGGCATAGACCAATCTTGTACCGTAGCCACCTTCGCAGGATCCACGGCAATACCATTCTCTAAAACGACATGGCCTAAGAATCTCACTTCCCTTCTCCAGAAGTGACACTTAGAAAACTTTGCTTTCAATTGGTGTTTTCTCAACACTCCCATCACTATCCTTAAATTTTCCTTGTGTTCTTCCTCTGTCCTCGAGTAGACCAAAATATCATCCACGAACACAAGGAAAAACTTATTCAATTGATCCCTGAATAACCTATTCATAAGATCCACAAAATATGCTAGGGCATTGGTCAACCCGAATGGCATGACCAACCACTCATAAAATCCAAACAGCATCTGAAATGCCGTTTTAGCTATACTCTCAGCTTCCACTCTAAGCTGATGAAAACTTGTCACGAGATCCAACTGAGAGAATACTCTCGCGCCACTCAACTGATCAAACAAATCATCTATCCGCGGTAGAGGATACTTGTTCTTCCTCGTCACTTTATTCAACTCGCGGTAGTCTACACACAAACGAAGGGAACCATCGGCCTTGGTAGCAAACACAACTGGTGCCCCCCGTTCAGAAACACTCCTTCTGATAAATCCCTTCTTCAAAAGATCGCTGACTTGCACCCCGAGCTCTCGCTGCTCCCTTGGTGCCATACGACGAAGTGGCATCACTATAGGTCTGGCATTTTTCACTAAATCAATACGGAACTCAATCTCTCGGTGTGGTGGAAGCCCAATCACTTCCTTGAAGACGTCCGGATACTGGCCAACCACGGGCAAACCTGACAACTCACTATGCGGGATGTCGAGCAAATTTAGAAAACTAGCCATTACCCCATCACCGGGTAGACCACCAAACACTACCCTCCGCCCATCATACACTCTAGCTGTCACCAAAAAGCCCTCACAGTCTACCACCACCCCGTATCTTTGGAGCCAATCGACTCCCAAAATAATGCCAAACCCAGTAAAGCCCAAAACAAAGCAATCACAACCAAACATGCATCCATGACTTGATAAAACCACATTACGACAAATCATGCTAAGGTTAGTTGAACCACCAATCGGGTTCGTCACTACTAAAGGCCTATCGACAATCTCGGGCTCCAATCCCAACCTATCTACCAGGTCACTAGATATGAAAGAACTGGAATCCCCGGTATCAAACAAAACTCTAACAGGAACATCATAAACAGAAAGCATACCTTGAATAACGACATTCTTTCCCTTCTCCGCCGCGGTTGGGGCATTCGACGAAGAAGGAACAACATTAAGGGCATATGCTTTCACCATCTGCTTTTCTTTAGGGGGCTGCGGACACTTGTCCTTGTGATGTCCCACTTGGCCACAGTTGAAGCACTTCTTATCCGCTGACTTGGCCTGACACTCTTTGGCATAGTGGCCCTTCTTACCACAGCTGAAGCACTCAACATCTTGCTTATTCTTTTTCTTCTGGCCATCCTTGGTCTGATTCTGCTTTCTCTTATCCTGAGAACGATTCTTGCCTCCACCGCTTGCTTGCGGCTTTTGCTCCTCTGCAGATGCGACCTCAGTCTTCGACTTAGGGTAAAGACTCTCTGACCTCAATGCTTTCCCCACAATCGATTCAAACATCTCATCGATATGGTTAATAAGCCTTTCACCCAATTATCCATCCAAACCAGTTATGAACTTCTCGTTCTTCTTCTCGACAGTATCAATAAGAGATAACCCATATTTCGACAAAGTGTCGAATTCGGCAATATACTCCGGGACAGCTCTACCATTCTACTTGAGTTCCAAGAATTTCTTAAACAGCACTGACTTCTGAGTAGCTGGAATGAATTTATCGCTAAAGCGAGCCTTAAACTGATCCTAAGTAATCTGATCCTCGGGAGTAGCTGCCTTTATAGCATTCCACCAATTCATTGCCCGTCCTTGCAGCTGACGGGATGCTAGCCTTCTTTTCATTGCATCCTCGATACACAAATCTTCAAAGATACGCTCACAGCTATCCAACCAATCCTGAACATCCGTAGCTGACTCCATTCCGTGGAACGACTTCCCACCAAGACTTGTATAATCCTTATTCATCTGGGCGAAATCAGCTCTAGGCGCCTGCACTATTGGACCATTACCAGCATTGGGAGTTGCCCTCTGAACATCTCTCTCGTGAGGTCAGTAAACATCGTCCTCATGTCAGCAGCATTCCCATTATTGGCTCCTCTACCGGCACCTCTTGCGTATCGGCTCATTGTTCAATCTATAAAGAGAAAATGATTAACCATCCTCTTTATGGTGTCAGTGCAGTGCGACTTCATCCTTAGCTATACTAATAGTATATATAGCTTTTGAAAACCAAAATAATCACAAATACGCGCTCTCATATACGTATTATCTCTCCTTGGTGTCTTTCCCTAGGTTAACTACGCAACCTAGAGCTCTGATACCAAGTGTGACAGCCTGCCCCGCACCAGCCGGCATTTCCTCCGAAAGTGCGTTGTACACATGCCCGACTAGCACGGAATGGTCGCCAAAGAAAGGAAAGAAGAGAATGAACTAATCAAAAACCTGTAGAATGTCTCACAGCGCATGGAACAAAATATAATAATAATATACTTGACATAAAACAGGTGAGACAGTGCATAAGCTGATAACTAAAACCAACATCATCATCAGAGTAGCGGAAATCCAAATACAGCTTATTACATCTTTACAAATTACTGTCTCTAAACAAAAGAAAGAAAGGTACACCACTAATGCCCAAAGGAGTGACTGCTGCAACACAGGGAGAATATCTATATATATGTGTCATACGTGGAAGCCTCCTGCTCGCCTCCGGTACAGCTACTCGTGCATACCACCTAACCTATCCCTAGTCTGCTCGTGAGAGCATCCAGAGTAATAAGAAGAGACATAAAATTCTGGGTCAGACAAAAAGTCTTGTATGAGCGATAAGCAGCTAAATAGAACAATAACAGGTATATTAAACCATACCTGAACCTGGACCTGCAACCAAAGAGTTAGCACTACATATCGTACAATACTCTAAGGTGCCACTACATATGGTGTAAAGAATACAAGGGTGGGGGTGTGCATGTCATAATGATGGCAGACAAATCAAACATAGCAACCATCCTCACATCTCTCACTCAGTGCGTAAAGCATACGATGCCCACCACTGTTAATCACTAGACCCATCGAAGTAGTGACGGAGTTCGACATGTACAACTACTACTACTACCAAGCTCACCCCATGGAGTCATGACCAAATCTTTACAAATGACCCCACTTCATTGGTCTATAGATCTTTAGTCGTACCTAGGCCACTGTGGCCCTGAATCTGTTCACGTACTCCCTACACTTAGTGATTCAAAGTTATAGACATCGACAACCCCTTTGCACACGTCCCGCAGCAAAGCCCAACTCATGAAGTCAATTCATTGGTTCCCAACTAGATCCTGAGTACAAACTTCCCATTTGGACTATCTTTGCATCTCGGGTTTCAGTCTTCTTCTCCGGATCGGTCTTCATTCAGTCCATAGCTCATATCTCGTGTTCAAGCTTCCTGGTTCAGTCTGCAGTCACCACACTAGTTCGGGTCGAGTTCCTCCATTCGGATCGGGTCGCGCCATCAGCTCGTGATCCTCCAGCTCCATCGGATCGAGTCGTGAACAAGCTTCGGGTCGGGTCGCACTCCTCCATCGCCTCGTGAAACCAGCCTTCATCAATTCATGGAGGATCGGTTCGTGCTCTTCGGGCCTGGTCATCAAGCAAAGGCGGAATGGTAAGCTTCATGATGCGGAGTCCTCTGACATGAGCAGGTCGGGTCGTGGCTTCTGGAGTGGTTCGGTTCATGACCATCTACATCGGGTCAGGTCGAGATAAAGGGGGGCGATCCGGTCCGGTCCCTGCATATTTTCCTGCAACTTCTTCCAGCGACTGTTTACGCCATTCGACGGCGTTTTCGACCAATCTAACACTTTTAAACAACCACAAAGCATACTATACAGTCATAGCAACATGTATAATTACTCATAAACAGCAATACAACAATCACAGCATGTAAAATGGATCAAACATACCTAAAACCCCATATTTTCCCTTAAACAGGTTTAAGCAAAACTAATCATAGGATTAACCAAACTTAACCAAATCAACCCAAATTTCTAACAGAGGTATAAAACAATATTTCAGAATTTATAAATATTTTTCTAGAATTTTATCATGTATAATTTCATTAATCAACGCTAATTACCCTTAATTAACCATAATTAGTGAGGAACTATGCAAATTACTCACCTTGGCCACAAATAAAATACCAAATCTGAAATGACTCTCTGTTTGGCGTGAAAACTAATGTCCAACAGCAGCTCTAACCTTACTTTGGTGATAATCCTCTTTGATTTGATGTAGCTTAAGCCAAAACTTGATTAAGAAGTGATTAGTGGTGTTTTTAGATGTTGAAAGCCATTGTATGTTGAAGAGAGGGTTTGTGGTAGCTGGAAAACGAGTAAAAACCAGAAATCCTAACCCTAGCAGCCCTTAAATACCTCTAATCCCGAAATCCCCCATTGGGCCTAGCTGTTAATCACCCGGTTAAGCCCAACTAAGCATTTTTACACTATCTGAAACTTGTTTCAGCCATATCTCCCAAACGGTGAGTTCATTTGGCTAATGTGACCACTCTACGGAATTGTAAACCATCATCCGAAGCCAATGGAAGTGGTTTCAGGTCAAAACACCTTTTCACTCCAAAGTTATGGCCCAAACAGTATCGGTTAGGGGCAAAACGGTCATTTAAAAATCGGCAAAAATCATGAACATGGGAAATGACCCCAATAGTCGTCTCCCAAAGTTACATGACCATACGACTTCGTATGTGAAAGAAATAAATATTCTACAATCCTGCGATGCGTAGAATGCGGGTCGTTACACTCTCCTTCTACCTTTCGAAGTCTCGTTCCTCACGGTCCCTTTTTCTTGTATTCTGGGTCACGTCACTATCAGTCCTCGCAGTCCCGTCTTTCCTGCGAAGATGTATTAACCATGACCGCTCGTATTCAAATTAGCTCTAAACTAGCCATGATACTTTCTCCCTTTCGTCATGGAACTTGCAATTCGCGAAAAAATTTCAAGTTAGGACTCGGCATACAAAGAAGAAAGTAGGGTTTTACCATGTAGTGCATATGTCATGTGTGTCCTAGTGTCCCCCTGCAGACTAGAGCCCGGAGTTTGGCAAATCGGTATTATTTTCCCAACTTTAACGGGTATAGTTTAGTTCTCGGAGCTAGGAAGGAATGTTGAGAAATCCAAGTCTTGCAATGTATATGTGACATTCGGCGACGACCGGTTGCCGAAGCCCTTGAACAGTGACAAATACCCTCTGACTGCGCATCGTGAGACGGTGATTTGGGGAAAGACGGAGTTCTAAGAGGAAACTTTTCAGTCACTGACTCTTTTGGAGGAGAACTCCTAACCCATGCCTCGATCCTTTTCTCAAGCGACTTATCCTTCGCCTCTCCTTCGGGATCCCGACTGCACCCGGGTGCAGCCGTCTCCTTGAAAATGCACTTGGCATGGGAGCAAGTTTTGGACTTGGAAAACTTTGGCCCTCCGACTGGGGAACGCCCTCTGGCTCCCTGACTTGGGGAACAACTACCGATGATACAATAGCCAAAGCTCGAGATCAATTGAATCTTAAAGTCCGATTAGGATCAGGAAGATGGAAACAATGCAAAAATTCATCTATGATGCATCTCCTAACACTTCGACTACTCTTCAGAGCGTTCTACAGAGTGATCATGCGATCACAATATACTTGGCTGGTGGGCTTAGCCGAAGTGCTACCTGCAAAGCGTAACACACATCAGAAACTCTACTGTAAAGCTGAGAAAATAAGCCAACACTTGACTCTTGCTACACTGAAGTTATCTTTTGGCGCAACCTTCTTTTTTAGGAACGTAGAGCCGTTTTGGTCTTATGTCCCCCAATTTGCTAAATCCCTCTTTGATAATTTTCTTACCCTAGGCAGACTCGAAGTAGAGGAACAAAGGGGTTACCCTATATCAATGTTTAAAGTTGTACAAAAAAATAATATCATTGAAAGTCGGCTCTTGACCCAGATGCTCCATGTATACAATGTGCATGAGTAGAGGTAAGAATATGTCGTAGGACGATCTGCATGGGCGCCAACTTCATGCGGCGAAAGAAATTGATGAGGAATGGACTGAAAGGAGGCATACACCCAACCGTTCACATTTGTCGGCTTATTGTCATAAAGCCTTCAGGCGGGTTGGGGAAGTCTCGCCCATAGTCGAAACCCGGACATTCTCCCAAGAAATCCTATGATTTCCACACAGCCTTTTCAATTTACTTTCATCCATGCTGTTGGGCCAAGAATCATTTGGGTTATGAAGAAAGAAAGACCCGTGCAACATGTTAGGAGCTCCCTCTTCTCCTACTCTTTCGTCCTCCTCTTCTAAAGAAGTTCTTCTACGGAAGTTCTTGCCTCTTCAATCATGAGTTTGAATAATGAACTACAAGTCATCATCATCTAACTCGGTCCCATAATAGGAAGGTCTCTCGAGATCTTGTTATGCGATCTTTCCTTTCTCTACATCAGAGAATCTAGTGGAGTATCTTCCAGACAATTTAGTTGTGCTACCCAAGAAACATCACTGGTTAGAGTGAAGAACCTATACCCCCTCCCCCATGTGTATACTAATGCAGTGCTTGCAGTGGAAGTGTACTAGAATAACAATGTAAACAAAGAATTAGAAGAATGCAACAGTCCGACTCAAAAGACCGTTGCTCCTAAATGACTCATTGAATTTCACTTGTCATGATTCCATGTCGTATTTTAGCAAAAAGTAATATTCTGATGTTCGGGTATTCCAAAGTCATATATAACGTTGAGTTCGTATGCCAGTCTTGATATGCTATAATCTAGGTGCCTGTTTGTTTGTTCAAAATTGATTCATTATCAACATTATTGTGGTCATTGAATTTAGTAGAAGCATCAAATTTGGGTGTCGAATGTGGTTCAATTTTGGGTCTGCATCTTTGGATCAGTGATCCAGGTTCGAACATATACAATGAATGAACACAGGATTGACATTCTTTAGGTTCGACTAGCACCTATGTCGAATCGGTACTTGTGAAATTTCCAAGTCTGATCCCCTCCAATTCGACTAATGACCTTGTCGCACCGGAGACCAAAGGTTCCTCTTATCCAAACTTTTTTGATCCAGTCACTCCTTTGATCCCACCTGGATCGATAATGCCTATGTCGGGCCGAAGACAGAAATCTCTCCCCACACTTCAACTTCTCTCCAAATCTTTTCTCCCACTTCCCACTAGTTTGATCAAAGGTAATGTCGATCCGGTTCCCACCATTCTCTCCAAACATTCTCCAATTCCTCCTTAGCTTCTCCGGTCCATTGCACCACTGGCTCGGTGTTTACCTATAACAAACTGATACACCACTGGCCTCAACACATCCTCTCTTCTCCATTGGCCTCATGGATCCCACAGCACACTCTAGGGCCTTCGAGCCCTTACCATCGTCTTCTCCATGAACTCAATTCCTACGAAGCTTGATCTTTCACCAATTAATCAACCCACCTGATGACGCCGCTATGATGTTGAGATCACCAACGACGGCGTCTCCAACATCACTAGAGGCAAATCCGATGGTGGATCCAGATACAAAGTAAAAACTCAATATAGATTTGTATCAAGAACACAAAACCACATGGCAATATCAATATGGATTAAAACAAAATGGCATAATGGAATTGAAATCCACATTTATTGATTTATATTTGAAGATTGAGGACCAAAATCAAGTTTGGTTTTTTGAAATAACATGGTGAATTCTCGGTTCGGATGGTAAAAATAATTAGTAAAGAAGATAATAATAATGTGGACCCACTACTTATACATAAAGAGAACAGACTCTTTGACTCCCTCTGAAAAGATAGGTTGACTAGATTGATGTGACTGTTGATGTGGTCCAAGTCGATAATGTCGATCCCAGGCAGTTAAGATCAACTATGTCGAGTCGAAGCTCGGTTCGACCATCAAACCAAAACAAAAAAAGGAGGGGAAAGAAGCAAGACTATCCTCTCTTACAGCTTGGTTGATGATTCCACATATTGACTTGTATGTGACAAACGGCCTGACTCGACCATGCACTTGACTTGCATAAGAAATCAGCATTGTTTGGTAACGTGTGTGTGCGAAATCACATGCGAGAGCCAATGACTCGACACAACTTGACTGTATGATAGATATATTCAACCTTTAGACCTGACGGGGTTTGGACATTTACCTTTGTCTCCCGATTTCTCCAGTCAACGACTTTGGCTCGGCAGGTACCATCAGGCACAAGGTAAAGCATGACTGCCTATTTAAACAGAAAAAAAGAATTCGAGTGTTGCGACTATCCAAGAAGACACGACTACTCATCCTTATCTCCTCCAAAGGTAGACGGAATTCCTGGGAAGTGCGGCTCAACATATTCAAAGCACATCTCATCTACGACATAATGCACTTTTGGGGGTCAAAGTGTTGACCTGCCTTTTGGCAAGGCCGTCAAGTGTATTGACATTCAAGATCAAAGCGATTGGAACTACTTAAAAACTTGTTCATATATCGAAGAGATTAAACTAGCAATATTAATGTAACTTAAGTGTTTTGGCTCGGCTAAATTTTAGCTTTGGGAAAACCCGGATCGACAATACTTGCGGCTCGATAAAGAACCTGCTACCAAACTTCAAAACGACATACTCTCGATTCGACTATATAGAACTAGGTATGTTCGAGACGGCTAGATAGTATCTCTAAAAAGGTGCTCCACTAGTTAGAAGACTACTTCCACCATCTCCTGAAAGTTCGGAACAACCTCCACGTGGCCCTACCGTACCGGGCATGACTCCAGCCTATAAATAGCCATTTAGGGCTACGAAATAAGGACTTTGGATCTCTTTTATGCACTTTAACTTTCAGTAACAGTTTGTACTCGTGATTTTGATAATCTCCACCATTGTAATCATCTTTATTGAGTAATAGAAAACATAATTATAAAGTGGACGTAGGTCATTCAACGTCAAACCATTATAAATCGTGTGTGCTTGCATTTCTTCTCATTTTAATTTTATTATTTCTTTAATCATTTCTCTTTACATAATCTTTTGGTGTTTGTGCCAATTTTTGATTAAACAATTATCATAATTAAAACCTAATCCATTTCTTCATACTAATATCTACCTTTGGAACCCGCTATAGGCGAAAACACAAGCCACAACGTCGCACGCCATCGCTCTAACAACCACTGAGCCTCCACCCGAGCGACACTCTAGCCACATCCGGCTCCATACCATCAACATAGAACCCTCTGGACTCCACCTCCAACCAAAAAAACAAAAACACATCAACCCTATCGTCAAAATTTGACCACTATTGATCATCGTTCATCAAACCACCACCATTGATGAACTCCTCAAGCAGGCGCACATAACTTTAATGTTGAGACCCAATCCTGAAACTACCTTTATCACTCGGATTAATCTAAGCCATTGGATGATGATTTAGAAAAATGGCGGTTGAAACATAGTTAGGGTTAAGAAATTTGGGTAGGAAGAAATGAATGGGTAAAGATTCTTATATAAGCAACAGTCAAAACACTATTCATAGCGAAAATTCATTACCTCCAAACGAGGCTTTTTCACTATCGTTTTAGCTAATCACCCCTATTTCGAACACAATTGGAATTAGTTTCGGGATCTAATTCATAAGTATGTGGAAGTTAGGTTTTCAAATCACATTAAAATATTATAACTCCAAATGACTTAATGTTACACGTACGATCACATAATATGTTTGATCATAACGAAAGTTAGCATCTTATAATAATTTGTTATTTCGGATTCAATGAAATTGGTTTCGTCGAAATCCAAATCGATTTCCAAAATTGATATTTTCCATATTAAAATATTATTTTATAATACGATTCAAATATCGATTCAAATCCAACTATTTATTTTTGAAATAAATTTACAAAAATGGAATTATTGATATTAATTAACTAAGGAGTCAAAGGAAATTATTGAATCCATTTAATTAATACTTAATCGCCAACACTCTAAAAATTCAATTGTTTAATATTTAAAATCCAATAACTAAAATATTTGGGTTGTTATAAAAATTCCATGTTATAGTGAAGCAACAAGCTATGCCCATTCTTATAGATGCAAAAAGTCTTCTTTTAACAACTAGATTGTTTTAATAGAACCCTCGGATGCTGGTTCAACTATAGGAGATAACCGTTTGGGAGCTTGCAACTAAAACCAACTTCCTAGCATCGAAAACAAGGAAGCGGAGGCTGAATTTAAAGCTGCAGCACCTAGATCTATACATATAAGGAATTATTCAGTACTTTGGAAGAGATTCATTGTTCCGAAGTAGCCAACATTAGTAGTTTGGTGAACTTCAAACAGAGAATATATTTTTAAATGGACGAAGTGTAGAGTTTATTTGTTTCTACTTTCTTGTTCCAATGAGTCCGTATATATTGTTTAAGTTTTGTACTATTAACTCGTGTTATCCTCGGTTACATTAGGGTCCCTCTGATGTACTCAAAATATCAAGAAAGTTCTAATTTTGCAACAATACAAGTATATATGCACAATGCATGACAATACATGTGATATGCATGAATAGCAATTCCTAACTGATGCCTCTAATATTTATAATTTCTTTTAAATAAAATTTTGAAAACTAGATGCTCTAGTCCTAGATAAACTACAAGTTCTACATGACACATTTTGAAAAATCAAAAATGATTTTGCACTCAAATTTTCCCACCCTTCCATAAGTAGTAGCATAGTTCAATAAATTTCTCATATATTTCCTATCATCTAAATTACTAACACACAATTGCTAAAATCACAAATTAGAAAATTTTGTTTTTTTAAATCTATTTTCTTATTCTTGGAAAGGGTCTAGATGGAAAAATTCATATTTCCATCCATCTCTTATGTGCCACTTCTCCATAATACCTTGGGATGTACTCTTTTTCCCTTAGTCTTTTTCTTCTTTCTCAAGCATAATTTGCATAAGTGTCATTCTTTAAAGTTAAAAAACAACGTCGTTTCGCAAATCATCTTTTATAAATTTTTAGTTATTCACAAGGTGTACTGGGAAAATACTCCATCAATAAATTAGCTTCTTTGCGACTTAGCCACTTATAAATTTAATAAAAATCCAAGATTTAAAGAGTTTCTTAAAATTATTATATTTCGTATTGAGTTTATAAAATATAAAATGGATCTTGTTAATTAAATAAAAGTAAAGCATTAACTCTAGTAGACAATTTTGATATAGTCACTTGTGATTTCTCGTTTGTTTTATGACTTTTAGTATTCATGATGAAATATATGGCTATCTATTATACCTATTATTTGTCCTTAGTTCGGTTCATTTTCATTAGTAATTGCTACTTGTTTTATGTATTGTTTCATTTTATTTATATGTATATATAAATATGTGTGTGTGTTGTGACAACTCGCATAAACGATAAGATACATTTAAATATAATGTCGTTAATCATTAATCCAATGTATCCAAAAAGTCGCATTTTGCATACGGATGAATTTGGACTCGAAACTACTTTCATTGAATTCAAAATGCCATTTACGACAGCAAAAGCTGTAAACATCAATATGTTTGGAGTTTGTGAAAATTGGGACTTTGGTTGGGGATTGGGTTAGCTAACCTAGCCACACCATTATAACCCAATAGCCCCTTTCTCCCTCATTCATTCTAATACTTGAAGAAAATAGAAAATGAGGGAAGGAAAGGGAAATTAGAATTCCCTAAACCTAGTTTGATCCTAGGAGCTCTACTCTTGTAGGGATCAAGTGCAAAATCAAGGGAGAAGCTTACGTAAGTCCATCTTCATCTTCTTTATCTTATTCCCTCTTCAATTTTTGAAATTTTCTATAACCTAACTCTTAGGAATTCTATTTATATGCTCTTAGATTTGTGATTCAAGAGCTTTGCTTGAAGAGAGATTAATCTTGCTTGGTTTTAGGATTTCTTTAGGCTTTAGTTATCAAATGTGAGTTCTTGTGAACTAACATCTATGACTCAAGCATTTATGCGTGTCTAGTAGGGGCGGGAGCAGTTCGTCTGGTGCGGTTTGGAGTCCAAACCACTTTTGCACCGCATCATACAGTTGATAAAAAAATATAGGCTATTATACTAACCGTTCAAACAGTTCGGTTTCGGTTCGGTTTTGGTGTAATACGGTCTGGTTTTGGTTCAGTTTGGTTTGAACCCGTATTAAATATGAAATAAGAAATTTACTTCTATTAACAATAAATTTACGATTGTGTTATGCTGTATCACTTAAAGGTTAAAACACTGCGTTATCTAGAATTGAAAGATTATTTTCTAACTGCATGAATGCTTCAATTTTACAATTAATGAGAAGTGAAATTATTTTAATACATTAACCAAACATCAATGTCAATAAATGCATAACCATTAGATAAGGTAACTTAAATAAAATTATAATTAACTTCATCCAAAAAAATGATATGGAAACTATTATAGTGAAACTATAAAAAAAATCCTTTGTGATAATAATTATTATTAATGTATAACAACGACATACGCTGAAAATAGAATATATATTGTTAAAATAATATATTGAAATTAATTATATTTTTATCATAACATTAGTTGTGTACGTATGTGGTTCGATTCGGTTTAATACGGTTAGGAAACCAGTTCAAAACGCAACTGAACTGTATCGTTGTGAGTTGGTTCGGTTTAGGGTATTTTCTTTAGAGAGAGGATTCGGTCTATTTTTCCGCACCGTTTTTGCAGTTCTGTCTAGGTAGTATTTGCACCATGGTGTGGTTTATGCCCACCTCTAGTGGCTAGTGTGCCTCTGGCATGTCTTTGTTCTGTTATATTGGTTGTGTTGATTGGTTTGTGTGTTGACATTTCCATTTTATGAATTTTGATTTCATTTTTTGATGATTTCCATTTGTGATTCTTGGTGTGCTTGTGAATTCGGGTTTTCGTGTTGTTTCAACGAACCATTTAGGCATCTTTGACACTTTGATAAAGTCCTTAGCCTCCATCGTTCGTCCGAGCTTCATCGAATTCGACTTGGCCAAAAGGCCAAGCCAAATGCTACCTTCATTAGCAGGTCAGTAGACAAACTCAGGTGGTCAGTCGATTGGTCCAGAACAAGGAATTTGGCGTGGTAGCAGGTCAGTCAACTGACCATGGGGGTCAGTCAATTGACCACGGGGTTTAGTCAACTGAATCTTGTACTTGCCCAAAATTTTGAAGTTTGCACAGATTCAGTCGACTGATCTTTGAGTTCATTCGGCTGAACTTGTTTTCTGTTGTTTCCCTGTGCAAACCACGATCAACAGTTCATGTTGTTTCAGGCTCTTTCCCGGTCAAGTTTCAACACATTTAGCTTTTTTCTGTGACTTTTTCAGTTTCTTTGATTCACAGATTTCTGCAGTTTTTTATTTTATGGATTTTTGATTTATTCATTGTGAATGAATTTATGATTGATATTCATGAGATTTGATTTACGTTATTAAACGTGAATTTTGAGTTTGACCGTTATTACGATCGATATTATACGAGATTTGCCTCTTCAAACTATAAAGGGATTTATATTACTAGTTGATACCAAATCTTTTATTAAAATGGTTTCTAACAATTAACAAAGTCTTTTCTATAAACCGTGTTCCAATCTACTAGTATATATTTATATAATCCTTTTCCTCGCTCGTATGAGAAGTCCAATTAAACGCCTTAGTAAAAATAAGGACTATGAACCCTTGCATTTGTTTTGACGATTAATTCTTAAACCCGTTCGATTGAAACTTATGGCAGTGATCATCTTATGTTTTTGGTGGACTATACAACTTGTTCCTAAATATTCAAGTAGAGCAAGTGGTTATGGGACATGTAGCTTAATTCTTATATTTACTAGCCCAAAGTAATTTACACTACTTTGATCATTGCGATCTTTCTGAGACTTACACTAGCTTTATGCGATATCTTTGAGTAACAGACTTTATTCCATATTTTTAATGATCTTCGGTTCATTTTGAGTATCTTAATTAACTCCGGATCATTTTGAGGAACTTCGGTCATTTGAGTATTTTAATGATCTTCAGATCATTCTGACGAACTTTGATTCATTTTGAGTATTTTAATGATCTCCGGATCATTCTGAGGAACTTCGGTTCATTTTGTGAAATTTTGCTACTTTGATCAATTATGATCTTTCCATGGATTTATGCTTTTGACAGCCTTCGGACCATTTGAGCGGGGTCACGACCTGCGGTCTTCGCACCATTTGAAGAAATTCGGCTCAATATTATAGGCTAGCTGCCTAGAGATCGTGTCACATTTGGGATACATGTGTTGCTGAGTCTTCGGGTCCCGTTTTGAGATAGGCCTTACCCCCTCCCTTTGTGATTTCTGGATCTCTGATTATTAACTTCTGGAATTTGAGTTTTTTTGCTATTGTGTTGTCAATTTAGTATTTATTTGATATGAGTTATCATTTCTCGTATGTAGCTATATAATTTTGAAAGAGACATTCATTTATAGCTTTGAGGTTTCTTTGAGATATTACACGGGCATTTTTGGGGCTTCATACTTATGTGTGAACATTATTCTTATTGCATATATGTATATATTAGTTTGTATCTCTTATTATATTCCAGCTTATGAGATAAGAATAACTAGACTGGTCTGTATATTGTGTCTTTGTGTAAATAATACTCGGGTCAGATAGAGGTATTTCATGTGATCCTTCTTGACTCCAACATGGGTTGTCCTCTACTTTTGGGCAAACTACTTCAGCGTGGTAGAATTTGGGTTTATGTAAATGAGATAAGGACTCATTAGATATCATATTACTTCAAAGTGTTAGAATTTGGGTCTATGACCGCTATCTTTGTGTACACACTTATATGATATATTCATATCTTTCTGCCTTAGTGATGTGAATATATGTGTCTGACTCAGATTTTATTGGTATGTATTTTATATTGGTTCTGAATTATATATATATATATATATATATATATATATATATGTGTGTGTGTGTGTGTGTGTGTGTGTGTGTATAGCCACTGTGTAGTGGGTTTGAACTTGAATTAGAGGTGTTGGATTTCCCTTGAGATTTGAAAAGTAAGACCACATTATCTAGAATGTTTAACACTTGTTCAAAGCTAATATACAGATGGTTTCTCTTCAACAGCCTTATTCTTTGGGTTAGTTGACGACATTATTTCATAATGTCCTTGGCTAATGCGAGTATAGAGGTGGGTCGTTACATGTATTATTCTTATATATTTATGTAATTTTTCGTTGCACTTACATGTATAGTTTAAAGTTAGATGGATTATACAAATATTGAAGATTAGTGCATTTATTGTATTTCATTTGGTTGTTTCATATTATGGACCTTGTATGGGAATTTTATTATCTTCTTTTTGTACTTTTTTTGATATCTTTTGAACTTACTGACAACTTTTTCTAAAGTGTAGAATAAAATAACATGAGTGTTCTCTTTATTGTGAAGATAATTCATTTCTCTTGAAAATTATGTTTTAAGCTTAGTTAATATCACAATGACAAATTTGAATATTGATTCAAATAAAAATATAATAAAGGAAATCGTGAAACGTGAACCCAAATTGTTTGCAATAACATAATGCAATATTGCACAATTTTAAATAGAGGATTTTTCTTAATTTAGAATTGTCAATTTATCTTATTGTATAACGCATCTAATCTAATAGTGTATGGTATTATCCAAGACTGAGTTGATGACTTTACATAAATATGTAAATAAGCATTGCCCAAGTTGTGTAAATGTATCATATTCAGTGTCTGAACCATCTCGAGAACATTTAGTTATTGCTCGGCAGACCAACTTTACAATGAAGTTGTTCTTTCATGAGAATTAATGTGAGCATGGTAAATCTTGACCTAGATCTATAATGTTGTATGCATTAGATTCAGGTAATAGATCAATGCATGCACAAGGCCTACCCTATTCAACTTGAGGCTCAAGCCAAACTTAAGGCTCAAAAGTTTATGTGAAAATAGTTGGTGAAAAAATGTAAACTGAAAGGAGTCAAACTTTGATGGACTTTGAGCAAATGTGATACCCTTACCACTAAGTGACACTGAATTTTGTTTTTGTTTTTGTTTTGAGAATACGATATTTTATATAAAAAAATATTAAAAAAAAAATAGAAGCCTCAAAAAATCGAAGGCCCTAGGTCACCATCTAGGTGGCCTTAGACCAAGGCCAGACATGTGCATAGTTTATAATATCCATATGAATCTACTTTATAACACATGTTATCTTAAAATTGTCATTTGTCCAGTTGACCTTGAATGATAATTCTGTATCAATAATTTTCAAAATAATAACTAAAAGAAAGTCCTTAGTGCATTTAATCATAACAAATACATGGAGAATATCCATTAGATACATGATGTGAAACACAAGAGCTATTTATGGTCACACTTTCAAGTGGTGGATAACCAAAATCATTGTCATTAAGAACACAATATCATTGTCTTTGTTAGCTCGTGATGATATTTCACATATTCCGTAGAAAGAACATAAAGTTAAAGTAAATTTAAAAATAAAAATAAAAATAGATACATATACATGGATGCTCCAATCAAATATTTACTCAATAGATGTCCATGAAATTGTTTATGAAATTTGGAACTCAAGCCTATAAATTTAAGGGTAATTATGGCTTGGGTCCTTATTAAGTTTCAAAATACAAAATACTCCATGTCTAAAAACTTTATAAATTAGATCCCTGTGTTTTGAATTTAACAAAAAACAATGTAAAATTTTACCTAACTTTAAAATTAAGTTCAACGCATTATCATCATCGTATTCATGCATTAAAATTGCAAAAAAAAAAAAAAAAAAAAAATCAAAACCAAAAAAAAAATTGCACGCTATAGATTTTTTACGCAATTTCCGTATAATTGTTGGCATTGCAGCAATTAACCCAAAAAGTTGCTGAATTTCTTGCGGCTTTTGCATAATGAAAATAATTCATCTCCAGTAAATTGCTGCAAATGTTGCAACTATTTGCAATATTTGCTGATATTTCCGCAATTATTCATCCGCCTTTCAACTATATATTATGTGAATAATTACAGAATATCAGCAATAATTAACTAAAATTGATGATATTTCAGCAACTTTTTCATTTACTTGCATCTACTGTAAAATAGCTGCTGATATATCAGCAACTATATATGTACAATTGCTGATATATCAGCAATTTTTCATCCGCCTTTAAACTAAATTATGGGTGAAAATTGTTGAAATATCAGCAATTATTTACTAAAATTGCTGACACTTCAGGTTTTTTTTTTTTTTTTTTTTTTGCAGAATACGTCCGCGAATATTTACAACTTTTTGAAAAAAAAAATTATACAACAGCGCAAAAAAAAGAAAAACGCTTTGATACAGTAAATAATGATCCACTTTGTAATAAAACTTGAAGAGGAATGTGCAGTGAAACATTTTCAAAAATGAAGATGCAAGACGAATTTCCACTAAATTTAAAGGAAAATACATGAACTTATTCTTTGTTATACTTCTTTTAATTTAGTAAAATATTGGAAATGTCATTATAGTCAAATTAAATTTGTCAACATTAGTTCAACCTTATTGTGCTTCCCACTTTCCATGAAACAACCCAATATTTTTTAATGTGATGCTAAATGGATCGTCCTTTCCTTTAAAGGCTACCATTCCCTAGTGTGGTCGGCTATTGTCACTATGGAGTCAAAAATGGTAATACTAGCTACAGTTAGTGAAGAAGTAGATTACGCGAGGTATGTGTTAGTTGAGACCCCTTTTATTGAAAAAACAAATACCAGTTGTGTTGATCCAATACGATAATACCGCGGCTATTACAGAAGCTAAGAACCATAATTACAACTATAAAAGAGGACAAACTCGTCGTATGCACATAATTATAAGAGAGTCACTCTGCTATAGACCTTTAAAGCATGGACTATAGACTGCAACCTAGAAATGTTATTTGTGGTTTGATGCTAGAAATAGATTCTATCCATTGCACATCCCATCTCCCCAGCCATAACCAGAGCAATCCAAAGATGCATCGCTCTTGTTGCTACCTTCTTCGGTATGAAATTAGAACACTTCATCTACAGGAAGAATAGGGGAAAAAACCATTCAATATAGGATGGGTCAATGATAAAAAATCTCATAGTGAAGGTTAAGCAATAAAGAGATACGTAACAACATCGACAACATGTACTAATCCAAATGAATTGATTTTTTAACAACGTTTATTTTGCGTTTTAGCAGTTTGGATCCAACTTTCACACACACACACACACACAAAATAAATACAAAGTGGGTATCACAAATAAAAAAGAATCATTAAGCACCACTCTCCACGAATTGTTTAACCAAAAGAGTTATAAAGTCAGAAGCACAACCCTATTTAGATAGGCTAATTCTATTTATACACCAAAAATTTCTAAACATACACAAAAAACTATAATAAACTACTATACATCATATATTACTTTACATACACCGTTTCTTTTACTAAATTATCCATGTTCTTATCTTCTTTTTCTTTCCTCTTTCAAACTTAAAACAACAACAATAACAACAAAGTCATATATCCCAAACAAGTTGGGGTTGGCTAGATATGAAACCCAAAAATAAAATAAAATAAAATAATAATATATATAAGGATTTAAAATAACCAAACAGATAAAAAATCATCTAATAAAGAAATTTTTTAAATAATAATAATAATAAGTAAAAAGATTCAATAAAAGTGAAATAAAGTCTAAAATAATTAAAAAGATTTATATATTTAAAAAAAAAACCTAAGGTTCTGGTAAATGGATTGCCTACTTCCACGCACCCCTATCCACTACCAGCTCTTCAGATATACTCCAATTACTTAAATCTCTCTTTATTATTTCCTCGCATGTCATTTTAGGCCGACCTCTACCTCTCTTTGGGCCTTCGGCATGACATACAATTCCAACGCGCACAGGTGCATCGTATGGTCTACGTTGGATATGTCCAAACCATCTCAAACGGTGTTCGACTAGCTTCTCTTCAGTAGGTGCAACTCCAATTTTTTCCCGAATATCCTCATTTCTAATCCGATCTCGTCTTGTATGCCTACAGCTCCAGCGCGGCATCCGCATCTCTGCAATACTTATCTTCTGGACGTGTTGCCTCTTAGTAGGCCAACACGTATCTTTCAAACTTAAAACACAATTACCTAAAACTAGAAATTATTTGCATTAAATTGAGTAAAATTTAACAAAATAAAATTTATTTCTTGTACTAATATTGTAGATTTTATAGACTTTTTTGAAAAAAAAATAATTTCAACAAAATTACTCTAATTTTACAAAATAAATCAATACTTCTAAATTAGACCATTATTTCTGAATGTTTTTTTAATTGAAATTATAGATTTCATAATTCAATAATTCATTAACATATTTAGTTTGAATCGAGTTTCAGTAAGAATAATTTGATTATTTATATGCAAAAGCTTTAAAAAGTAGCTATGAGAAAAGGGTAATTTAGTAATAGAATTTTATAAAAAAAATAATGGTGTATGTTAAGTAATTTTCGATGTATAAATAGAATTTGCCATTTAGATAATATGTAAAATTAGCATCTTCAATATTTTAGGATAGAACAATTCGTTACGTACGTGGAATTAAATGGCGAGCTTCTTCCTCATTATAATTCTCTACAATTGGTTGATCTGTTCGACAGAATTAGAATTGGTTGATCTACAAAGGGAGGATAACTGGAATAGAAATTATCTGAATAGACTAAATAACTTTGTAGAGAAACTGATTTGAAAATTAAATAGTTCTGGATGTCGATTTTGGGATCCAGATGAAAGGAAACACTTTTGAGTGAGTCAAAAGAGAATTAATGCTAAAAGATGATGTGGAAAGCATGTGGATGTTGGAAAGCATTAAGAAATGAGTCACAAATTCATGTTTTTGATGTTGTTATAAGAAAATTCTATGTAGAAATGAATATGTAAATTTAATCTCTACTTTTTTTTAAAAAAAAAGACAAGTTATCGTGCACTCTTCTAACAGAAAATGCAAGATATTATCTAGAATTTTTTTTGAAAAGCGCAAGTTGAGTTGTACTTCCTATTAGGAAACTACAAGCTAATTTGCGCTCTTTGATTTTAAAAAACAGAAACATAATTTACATTCTCATTGCTACATGAATTTTTTTGTACCATCAAAAATGAGTATCTATTGTGAAAGATTGAAGAATAATGATTTTCGAGTTTTAATTTCTACGATTAAGGTATTGTGGGGGAAAAGCCAGAGTAGTTTCTGAAGTAAAAAGGAGGCTGAACGGTAATCCATCATTTTGAAATGCAATGATATTAATGATGCCAATTAAGCATGGTTAAGTTCCAGTTTTTTCTTTTTAAGCGATATCTTATCACCCAAAGATGGTTTTTTCTACTCATATTGGTTTTTTCTACTCATATAAATCCACCGAAAGATAAGTGTGAAATGGGTCAGCCGTCAGCTCTAAACAAATATATGAAATTGCTCATATAAACGTTATAGTTTCCTTTGTTATAGTTTCTTTCCACTAAGAAATAAGTGTAAAATGGGTCAGCTCTAAACCAATTTACCATTTCTCCACTCATTTTTTCTTTTTCCACTAAGAAATAATATTGAAATGGAAAAAAATAAAATAAACGGGAAAATAGATGGTGAAGATTAAGGAGTAGAGTTCACGTGCAATATAAGAGATATAGCGGAACCCTGCTACATATATATATACACACACATATCAGTTTAACATGTCAAATAATTTGTACTAAAGTTGATTTGATACCATCATTTTCAGTTGTGTGGCTTACAAAGATAATGCCGACACCTTCTTTTATAGGTAGGCTGAAGATCACGGTCAGTACCAGTCACTACAAGCAGTATAAAACTGGTCAAACATGTACATTTCAAAGCGAAGTTGAAACTCATCTGAATCAACCGAGCTAACCATCACACCTTTTGTATCAGGACACATTTCCTGTGCAAGGTCGATTGCCTGCTTTGCAATTTGCTGACATATACGATAATCGTGGTTACAGTTCATATAACCGTATACATCGGGATTACGCGCCACCACACATGAATACCCTTCCATTAGTTTACCTTTTACAAATAGGAAGTTTGAGCTGAATACATCTCCATCATTGTAAGTTTCTGAGTTGCAAACATTGACAGAAATTGCTGAGACTACATCATCTGAATACGAACACCTAGAGAATAAAGTTAGGATGATCATTATTACAGTTACAGAAGTCCGTGGTTTAGAAGCCATTTCTACTCTTAGTTGAAGAAGCGGTAAGAATATAGTTACAATGACATGTAACTGGATGCTGCATGTTTATAAGTGCTAATTCAGAATAATCTATAGGTTCCTTGAGCTATCCTAATCAATTGTTCAATGTAATGCAGACGGAATACAGAAAATTATAATATACCCATAAAATATTGAGCATGAAATCATGTCTGTTGTTTTGTTTAGTGAAAATATAATATTGATCATATAAAATATAGTACAGAACATGAATCTAGATAAAGCACTTGCAAAACAAGACGACTGCGTAATAACCTTGTTTCTTGTTCGCTTATTAGTGGAATCTGAATCTCTTGTTTGTTCGCCGTACATCTAGAAGTTTACATGATAGGATGACCTGTACTGGGTTTGATATTCATCGGTTAAATAAAGTACTAAAAAAAATGAAGGATGGGCACCTTGAAGACCAAATCCACAACCGCAATGACAAAGAGCTTTGCATGCTACCAACAGAGGAAGATGGGAATTTGGTTAGCAAAGAGAGATTATATAGCACACTTATACAGGTTATAAATACACATATCATATGACATATCAATATATACACGTGTAGCCCTCAGTAAAAACCACTAATGACCATCTTGGTATGTCATAACGGCCCTGTTTCTGTTGTTACACTTAAGTTCGTTTCCAACATTTTCTTATAATTATGTTTCCACTTCCCAATTGTATGGTGCAACAAATATAAGTACGAAGATTGGACAATAATTCTACAGTATCTTAAGATTCAGATGTATGTGGATCATTAGCATGTCTTTACGTACCAACTAAGTGTGATGGTTATGCTATTAAACTTCCTGCTATGTTGAAAGTTTTTTGCCTGAATAATGATGCTAATGTTTGAATTTTTAATGAAACTTAACAATTTTAACAGAGCATATGAAACAGTTGTTTGTTAAATCTATCATGTAACAGGTTTATGGGTATTCAAAGTAACAACCTTCTCATATATGAAATCTAGATATGTTTAACATATTGTACCGTCTTTAAGTAAAATTGTATAATATGCCTTTACATCAAGAAAATATAACATATATGAATAATTAAGTTATATACGATAGCAATAGGATAGACACATACAATAGTTCAAGTAGAAACGGCATAAGCTGCATTGTATCAGAAACAGATAATAAAACAAATGGATGGCATAACTTACAAAACAAAACATCGGTGAGTACAGAGGACAAACCTTTCTATGCGATGAAGGCAAGGCAAACTATCTTTATCTCTTTAAATTTTTAAGGCCATTTATCTGACATGTTATTTGTGATAAAACACCAAATGGTAGCATCAGTTTTCCCTATGTGGCTATGTGAAAAATAGAAATACGTTTGGCAAAAACATTCATGCTATTAAAAATTTATCTTGACACTAGTTCGGACAACCAGCATTTTTGGAGGAGTTCCTAAAAATGTTCTGCAGTGCAATCAAAATAAGTACATCTCTCTGAAATCAATGATTTTTAACTTTCTAATAGATAAAAGATAACGTATCCAAGCAATATAGGAATGTGATAGGCATTCTAGTAGAAAGTCAGACTTTAATGCATCTGGTATATGCAACTAACCACATGATTATACGCAATTTAAATAATGAATACACTGGAGACAATATGTATTTTATTGAACAGTATATATACAATAGCAGCGTAAACTAAGATACACTATGTAATCAGAATCAAGAAGATATCAGAATATTATAATTTATAACCTAACAACTCTTAGAAACCAATGAACTGGAATTGACAACTAACTTGATCCACTTAAATCTGATATTTAAATTATGAACTAGAAAACAAATCAAACCATATTCAATCCGCCTACAGCCAATAGAAACACACAAAATCCCGCCACTGGCATCTCATGAAAATTGTTTCTTCTAGGATACCAGTCCTGCTTCTAACAACAGTTTGGCTAAGTACATTCACTGAGCATGCATACTGAGACATTAGTATAGCAGTCGAGCTATGCAGTATGATGAGGGTTAACCCATGTGATCGCAAAATTATTTGAAGAATCAACTGATAACATATACGTTTAAAATTTCTGCACATAATCCAAATGTCTAAGATTAGTTTCTATGTAATATGGGTTTTAGTAAGTGTTGTAAACTTGCAGTTGAAACAGTACACACATTGGAGCGTGATTTCCCAACACTACAAGAAAACAGGCTATTTGCGACGGCTTCTGACGGGCCGGCGGCGGCCGTCGGAAGCCGTCGGAAATTATCGTGATAAACTGCCAGCCGCACTCTTTCTTCCACATTTCTTTCTTCCTCTTTTTTCTTACAGCATACGGATTTTAAACCCTATCACCCCCAAATCCGATTTTTTTACCTTCAAACACCATTTTCTTCGAGTAGGAACCTTCCCGGCTTTAATTCAGACGTCTAGAGCAAATAATTTGAGGTACAATCTCTTTTTTTGCATAAAAATCAAGTTTTTACCTAAATCTTTATTTGCTTAAATTGGAAATTTAGGGTTATCTATTGATTTCAATTGGTTCCAATAGCGTTCTAGTGGAAACGTATATTTGCATTTCCTTTTGTTTACATCGACCCCAAAAAGTATGAGACAACTCTACGAAAATTCTTTCCTGTTGGAAAGGGGCCAATTACTGACATAGATCCTATTGGAAATTCTCCCGTTGTAACCGAAAAGGTATTAGATATGATTTTTTTTAGTATCATTAGCTTTTTTGGTATTTCATTAACATTAACTTTTTTTCCACATTAGGCTTCTCTTCAAATGATAGCGCCCACATGGTTGAATGTTTCACTGGCAATGAAGAAAGATCCCGAAGCTGATAAGGCATTTGGTTAGGTACTTAAAATGTAAGTTTTATACTTGATCAGTATATGTTGTCAAATGTCAATGTGTTATGGCCCAAAATATTACCCATAACATATACCTTAGTCCGTTCGAATTGGATATGTAAGGTAAGACCGTGTGTGTTTTATACTTGTTTAATTTATTGAACAAAATGTACATTTTATAGCATTACAAAACATTGTTATACAATTTACATATTTTGTTATTTTCTACGTTTCTTATGTTAATACACATGATCTTTTTGCTCTAAATCTTGATTAATACACATGATCTTTTTGCACTAATCGGTTTTGTATGTTCAACATATATTGATATGTAGGTATGCCTATGCTATCCCGTTTGCACTGCATGGTGTGGGCAACATATTACGGAAAGATTTTATGATTCAGGTATGACATCAAGTCATTTCTAAGCATATATCACTATTATATTTTAAATAGCTATTTAATTATTATTTTTCCCTAATTTAATTGTAGCCTCCATGAGACTTGGAAATTGGTAAGAGTTACATTATTCACTAGACCTATGACTGTGACTATGATACGAGTGTAAGATATTCCCTTAAACAATAGTCACTGAAATAAATTAAATCTAATTTAGAAAAATTGTGACAGTACTTCGAACAATTTGCAGGGTAAGTTGACTTACGGTAAAATTAGAGAATAGAGGTTTGATAAAAGATCGCATACTAATAAATCGGTTCCACGAAATTTTCCTTTGCCATCGCCTGAAGTCCCCGAGAGTGCGGTATGAATTCGGTCTTTTGCTACTGTTAAATTTTTTTTTACGGATGTTAGCTTACACAGTTATCGTGCTAACCTTGTAATTCCCCCAATAGCTTATATAGTGTACTTTGTCTTAACTTGAAGGATAATTTGTTCTACATAATAAGCTAGCTTGCATTCATAAGCAACATATGGTAATTTTATGTCTGTTCTTCAGCTTTTTCCTTATCCTATTGAATATTTTGATATTGCTAACATATATTAAAAGGTTTAATTATTATTTTTGTCGAATTTTGATGGACTCGTCCTTGGATGTTCTAGTCGTATGAACTTCTAGACAATCATCTTGCACTTTTTTTTCAACTATTGTTGGCGAGTGGTTATCTCTTTCAAGGATTTACCGTAGAATGATCTATTATCATTGTATCGGGTCATTTTCAAAAGTATAAAATGTAGTTGGAAGGCTCAATAGCTGCTGAATTACAAAAAAAAAAAATTATGCAGGTTTTCCGACGGCTTCCGACGGCTGCGTCGAAAGCCGTCGTAAAAACGAACGACAGGCTGCGTCGATAACCGTCGCAAAATCTGTTTTTCGACGCCTCTAAAAGCGACGGTTATTTCCGACGGCTTCCGACGGCCGCCGACAGTTTTTAACCGTCGGAAATAGCCTGTTTTCTTGTAGTGCAAGGGCCGTAGGTGCTTAGGTGCGCAGCTTAATAATACTGATGGATTGTCTTTCCATTAGGAATATTTCAGATTTCATCCAGACTGATTACATATTACGGAAACTGTACGTTTGGGATCTTCAGCCAATGTTTCTAAGTATTGCACTTGTTTAATAATAAAAAATAACATTGTGTTTTGTTGTGTAAATGATTCAAGAGACAACATTGCGAAATTACTTTGCCAACAATCTACAAAAACAATAACGATACTACAAAAGCAAGTTTGCATACCTTACTCGACCTATTAATATTTAGTGTACCATATTAGGTCCATTGATTCTTGCTAAACCTGGCATATCAACATCCATTTACCAGCCAAAGGATGTATAGTTAGAAACTACCAACAATATCTCACTGGACGTAAAGCACAGCTTAACAAATAAACAGAATATGATATCACACAGGATGCTACTTATAAAGCATCCTTTCACATGTACAAATAGAGCACATATTTCCAAATTTATACAGAAAACATTCATTATTAATTCTCTGATTTCTCAATAATCACCTTTATGCTCAGTCTAAAAAATATTGCAGGTTTGCACTATAAATCATATCATTTAATTTGCAATTCGAGATGGATCAAAGTATTCGGTTCCAAATCATTTTAGATATGTTTCTAATCCTGCACAGCACGCGCACAATTTCAAATACATTTTGGAGACTTGTAAGCTCGCTGTAATTCATTTGATCAAACTATTTAATTGAGTTTGTGCTTCCCGAATGAGGAATAGACTGCAATGGTAATCCCTGGGGTAGTACTGCTGGTTAGGACATACAAGATACGACGCTCATCTTAGAGGTCGTGGATTCAATCCAAATCAATTACATATATAGCCCACAAGAAAACAACTAACGAATATGTCAGTGTAATCATATCCTAGTTTCCGCTATGATTTATTTCGTTTATATTTAACACAGTCGTATGACCATGTTTCTCCTGCATTATGCAGCAATGATAGACATTTTATGATCATAATTCAATATATGCAAAAGGGGGACTATCCAAATGTTTAACGACAGATGTAGCTAAAAATCCAGATGTATTTGGATCATTAACATGTCCATGTTTACCAGATGAATGTGATGCTCATGCTGTTAGACATGCTGCTATGTTGAAGGTTTCTTGCCCGAATTCTAAAGGTGCACAAATTATGATACTTATGTGCATGCTAGCTATGAACCTTACAATTTTATTGGAAGTCATAGGTAACTCGATTGTCTGAATTCCATGTTTCTTAAGATGCATCTGGTTATTAGATTGAAAGAAAAATTTGAGTGAAAAGCTGGATGTTCAATGTATTACTTAACAGAAAATGGATGTTATAAAATTTTAAGATATATGCATTAGTACGTAAATATAAAAGTACATGAAAGACTAAACAAAAAAGAGACATGAAATAATGTATGTATGAAATAAACGTGAAAGTCGTCAGAATATCTACAGTTTTATAAATCAATAATAGTAAAAGCTGTGTTGAATCAGAAAACTAACAGACGGGTAATTACACAAAAAGGATGGTACAACTTAAAAACTAAACACGGCAAGTAAGGAAGACAAACCTTTCTTGCATGATGGAGGTGAGACAAACAACCACTGATCTGTTCTATATTCTTGAAGCCATTTCTCTGGAATGCACTTGAATTTTTTTTGGGCCTGTAATTTGAAAACATTTAATGCGATTAACACTCTATTTATAAAAATAGCACAAATTGTAGAATCAAGTTTTTCCCTGTATAAAGATGGTACAAAAACATTTAATGCGATTAACACTCTATGTTACAACTAGCTTAATACAGTTATCATATAGGCTTAAATATTTGAAAGCTATTCAGTATGTCCAAAATGTTTGCCACCAGAAAAGGAGAGACCATTGGAGAAACAACTCCATAATTAGGGGTATGTGGGCGACGCCCTATAAACAGGGGTTGAAAAATGTATATGATGATTGACACCAAAATGTGTGTTGGCCCAGACATACACCTCAAACAGGCATCAAATTTCTTATAAATACTTTCCTTTATTTAAAAAAAAAAAAAAAATCGCACCAATAAAGCAGCAAAGATCATCAAAATTTCCATAGTATTTGCTATATCAAATAAAGCATTATTTGTTCTCGTAGATGATTGTTTTATGAGCTGTGCAAGTAAATTACGATTCACACAACTAAACTTTATTGTACCTTGAGAACAGTTTTTATCGAATTCTATACGATTTGAAGTGAGACACATTTTTAAAAGACAACAATTTGATAGTTCCTTCGAGTGATAATCTTTAAGTCCATGATATCATCCTTGTATTACATATCTTATAAAAATTAAAACTAAAAGTGTTGGAAATTTTATGAATTATTTAAAATATGAAATAAGTTTATGATGCCTCCTATTTGTGAACAGTCCCACATCATGGGATTATAAGAAAGATGCAGGTATTTATACTTATTTCTAAGAAGTCATATTGGGGTCTTGGGCTCCCAATGCATGCTTTGTTGTGAGGAGGGAGACCATGCATCATGACCACCACACGCGCGACCGACTCAATTCGACTCAACCAGTTTTTAAATAAAGAAAATATTTCTGAGCCGACTTTTATATGAAGCGGTAAACTTTTGACCAAGTATTTCGCAGATCCTATTTTCCTCCACTGACCAGTATTTTCGCAGATCCTATCTCTTCCTTCGCCATTAAAAAATAAAAATATTCTTCCAGAAATTTTCGAGCAGTTAAATTCGAAAGTGCAAATCTGCACTGATTTGTTGTGCAAAGCAAATCAGTTATTTATTTTACAGAGGCTGTTTTATCCTAGAGGCAGCGGCGGAGGTACGAACTGGTTTTGCACCACCGACCAGATCGCCGAATCGTCTTCAAGAAAGTGACAAAGTACGTGACTCAGCCATTGTTTCCCAACAATTTTGAAGACGATCAGAAACAATGGCTTCGACAACAACCATAGATGATGCTGGTGGGTAGACACTGGTGCTTCTCGCCATGTCTGCTATGATCGTGCTATGTTTTCCACATACACGGCTGCTGATGATCAGAAAGTGTTGCTGGGAGATTGTCACACCACTAAAGTTGCAGGGATTGGAAACGTTGAGATCAAGTTTACCTCTGGAAAGACTGTGATCCTCAAAGATGTTTTGCATACTCCAGAGATGAGGAAGAATCTGGTGTCTGACTATCTCCTTAATAAGGCAGGGTTTACTCAATTTATTGGGGCTGATTTGTATACCATAGTGTATAAGGGAAACTTTGTAGGAAAGGGTTATGCTTGTGAGGGAATGTTCAAATTAAATGTTGAATCTAATAAAGTGAATAATTCTGCTTATATGTTGTGTGATTTTAATTTTTGGCACTCTAGATTATGTCATGTTAATAAACGGATAATTCGTAACATGAGCACTCTAGATATGACACCTAAGATAGCAGAATCTGAATCTGATAAATGTGAATTCTGTACACAAGCAAAAATCACAAAGAAACCTCATAAATTTGTTGATAGAGAATCTGAATCCTTAGACTTGATTCATTCTGACATATGTGAATTTGATGGCACATTGACTAGACATGGACATCGTTATTTTATCGCTTTTATCGATGATTGTTCTGATTTCACATATGTTTATCTTATGAAAAATAAAAGTGATGCTTTTGACATGTTTAAAACATTCAAAACTGAGATTGAGAATCAAACAAATAGGAAAATCAAGAGATTTCGTAGTGATAGAGGAAGAGAATATGAATCTAATTCAATTCTGGACTTCTATAAATTACATGGTATTGTACATGAAAGAACTGCACCCTATTCACCTGAAATGAACGGTAAAGCTAAAAGAAAAAATAGGACTTTTACCGAATTAGTAGTTGCCATCCTACTAAATTCTGGTGCAGCAAAACATTGGTGGAGGGATATTTTGTTGACTGTATGTTATGTTCTAAATAGAATCCCTAAATCTAAGAATAAAATTTCACCTTATGAAATTTTAAAGAATCATAAACCCAATGTCTCATACTTTAGAACTTGGGGTTGTCTAGCATATGTTCGCATTCCAGACCCTAAGAGAATAAAATTGGCAAGTAGAGCATATGAATGTGTATTTGTAGGCTATGCTACTAATAGCAAAGCATATCGATTTTATGATATAAATGCACATAACATAATTGAATCAAATGATGCCGATTTTTATGAAACTAAATTTTCTTTTAAATTAAGGAATAGTGGGAGCACATCAAGTAGCCTATTAGAACAGAACTTAATAAATGTTCTGAAGCTGAACCTAGAAGAAGTAAAAGAGCAAGAACCGTAAAAGATTTTGGTTCGGATTTTTGCGTTTTTACTATAGTGGAGGATCCCTTAAACCTCCAAGAGGCCTTATCTTCATTAGATGCCGATTTCTGGCGAGAGACTATAAATGATGAGATGGATTCTCTTGAATCCAATAAGACTTGGCATTTGGCAGATTTACCCCCTGGTTGTAAATCTATAGGCTGTAAATGGGTACTTAAAAAGAAACTAAAACCTGATGGTACTATAGATAAATACAAAGCACGACTAGTAGCTAAAGGTTTTAGACAGAAAGAAAATATACATTTCTTCGATACTTTTTCACTTGTAACTAGAATAACATCCATTCGAGTATTAATCCCACTTGCTTCCATTCATAATTTACTAATACACCAAATGGATGTTAAAACCACTTTTTTGAACAGTGAATTAGACGAAGAAATTTATATGGACCAGCTTGAAGGATTTGTAGTACATTGTCAAGAACATAAAGTATGCAAATTAGATAAATCATTATATGGTTTAAAACAAGCACCTAAACAATGGCATGAAAAATTTGATAACTTAATCATTTCAAATGGTTTTAAAGTTAATGAAAGTGACAAATGCATTTATTACAAATTTGAGAATGACATTTGCACTATTATATGCCTTTATGTAGATGACCTACTCATCTTTGGGTCAAACATTCATGCCATAAATTCAATCAAATCCTTATTAAGTGTCAATTTTGACATGAAAGATCTAGGTGAGGCGAGTGTAATCCTTGGTATTAAAATTACTAGGTCAGAAAAGGGAATTTCTTTGGATCAGTCTCATTACATTGAGAAGATACTAAAGAAATATAATTACTTTGACTGTAAACCTGCATGTACACCATACGATCCAATTGTAAAGTTATTTAAGAACACTGGTGAAGGTGTAAGACAGTTTGATTATGCGAGCATCATTGGCAACCTTCGGTATGCCACTAATTGTACTAGACCCGACATTGCCTATGTCGTGGGATTATTGTGCAGGTTTGCCAATAGACCTAGTATAGAGCACTGACATGCTATTGAAAGGGCCATGAGATACCTTAAACGAACTATGAACCTTGGATTACATAATGAAAAGTTTCCAGCTGTACTTGAAGGATTCTCATATGCAGACTGGAATACTTTATCAGATGATTCTAAAGCAACCAGTGGCTATATATTTAGCATCGCTGGAGGAGCTGTTTCTTGGAAATCGAAGAAACAGACTCTTTTGGCTCAGTCCACTATGGAGTTTGAGATGATAGCACTAGCTACAGCTAGTGAAGAAGCAGAGTATTTGAGAAATCTGCTAGCAGAGATTCCCTTATGGGAAAAACTGATACCAGCTGTGTTGATACATTGCGATAGTACCGCGACTATTGCAAAAGTTCAGAACCGTTATTATAACGGTAAGAGACGACAAATACGTCGTAAGCACAGCACGGTTAGAGAGCTAATCTCTACAGGTACCGTTAGAGTAGATTACGTACGTAGTGAAGAAAATTTGGCAGATCCTTTGACGAAAGGACTGCCCAGAGAGAAAGTCCATAATTCTTCTAAAAGAATGAGACTATTGCCCTTAGATTGTTGAGTCACACACAATGGTAACCCGACCTAAATGACTGGAGATCCCAAGAAATAGGTCCAATGGGTAAAAACAAGTTGTGTAGTGATAGAAGTTGAACATGCTATATAATAAACTAAGAAGCATGTATTCCTGAAGTGATAGAGGATGAGTTAATAGAAACTCTTAATGAGATTTATACTCTATTTGGAGTGGAGTACCTACCTTCAAGAGTACTCTTGATGGACTCACCTATGTGAATGTGGAAATGTGACTGTTTCCTATCGAATTTTGGGCAAAACTTCTAGAGAGTTCACTAAACTGAGATAGACGTGTATGACCGTAAATGCACGGGCTTAATTGATTGCACTATAGAAAAGATTGTGTGTGGTTTGATGTCAGGAATAGAGTTCAAGACTACGTGTTACTCTAGTAAAAACTGAATCTTATTCACTATGCAAAGGTTCAAGTCGGATGACACCTTTGTTTATGCACAGTCTTATATTTTTAGAAACTGCTCGATAATATTTTAAAAAATTCAAGTGGGGGATTGTTAGAAATTTTATGAATTATTTAAAATATGAAATAAGTTTATGATGTCTCCTATTTGTGAATAGTCCCACATCATGGGATTATAAGAAAGATGCAAGTATTTATACTTGTTTCTAAGAAGTCATATTGGGGCCTTGGGCTCCCAATGCATGCTTTGTTGTGAGGAGGGAGACCATGCATCATGACCACCACACACGCGCACGCGACCGACCGACTCGACCCGGCTCGATTCGGTTCGGGATTGGCCTTGGGCCTTGGCTATGTGGTGTAGACACTTATATTTTTGTCCAGAAATTCCGAGCCGACTTTTATATGAAGCGGTAAATTTTTGACCAAGTATTTCGTAGATCATATTTTCCTCCACTGACCAGTATTTTCGTTCAGCCCTAATCCCGTCTATATATTATCTTCAGTTGTAGACGAGATTGGTACAGAAAAAAAATTCTCTTACTTCGCCATTAAAAAATAAAAATATTCTTCCAGAAATTTTCGAGCAGTTAAATTCGAAAGTGTAAATCTGCACTGATTTGTTATGCAAAGAAAATCAGTTATTCATTTTACAGAGGCTGTTTTATTCTAGAGGTGGCGGCGGAAGTACGAACTGGTTTTGCACCACCGACCAGATCGCCGAATCGTCTTTAAGAAAGCGACAAAGTACGTGACTCAGCCATTGTTTCCCAACAAAAAAAGAATATAGTTTCACAATACTTCTTAAAAATGTCCTACAAGCCAACCAAATGGAGCAGGGATTCAAAACCAACCATCTTCAACTTCCCCGTAATTATAAGCTAAGGTATCAGAGTAATATGAGATGGTCACTGGCTACTGGCTAGTATTGAAAATCAAAATTCAGCAACCTTTAGTGCAAGCAATTATATGACCATGTGCAATTAGATTAAACACAAATACACCACATATATATTATGGACTTTACAGAACACTTATAGATACAAAATATAAGTGCTCACTTGATATTGTTTGCAGTTACCTGATGGGACAAACAAGCATATAAAACCAAACTGAAGAGAAAACCATGGAACCTTTTATCTAACTCCTCTTGGGAATAATATAGGGACTAGAAATTGATTGCTTACATGATTTTGCTAAATCTGGCCTCCCTGCCTTTTCTTGTAAATCAAAGAATATACCAATGCCATGTTGTCGATAAAAGGCTTCAGACCTGGCTACTGCCATCAAAACAAGATTCAAACAAAAAAAAATCATAAAAAATGGTTTTGATTAAGGTACCAGTCCCACTTCTCAAAATGACTTCACCAAGCACATTTGTAATACAAACATATACATATCTTAGTATAGTAATTGAGCTGCATAACCCTATCCAGTATAAGGAGGTTGACTCGTAAGATGGTGATTTTAAACATGGAAGAATCAGCTTATGATGTCTACCTTTAAAACATCTTCTCATGGTTCAGATGTCTATGGTTATTTTTTACGTCAATAGGCTTTGGTACATGTTGTAAGTTTGCCCTTGAAATGTTGCATACAGTCCAAGCATGACTGTCCAAGAGTTATGGTTGCACAACTTAGTACTACCGATGGATTATCACTCCGCTATGAATATTACAAAGTTGACCAGATTGATGACATTTTACGGGAATGAGTCTGTTGAATACCTAATTCTGGGAAGTTATATAAATTAAATATATGTCCCATTTACCAATATTTAGATACCGATGTATTTGTATACAAATGTACATGAGTTTTAATAATGGTAAACATATATTATGTTTTGTTACGATAGTATGAAGTTAATATTTCTGAATCTACGTCACATTCAAATGAATTCAGCACTAAAAATTTAGTCTATATAATTTATACCGTCCGCTCAGGGAAATATCAACTAAAATAAGAAGTTAACTTGCAATATTAAAAACATAATATCTATCTGTAGATTTATTGAATTTCAATTTGGTTTTTATCATTAAATCACAAATTTTATTAACTTCCCCTCCCTCTCTCTCTCTCTCTCTCTCTCTATATATATATATATATATATATATATATACACACACACACACACACACACACACACACACACACACATACATACATATACGAGGAGGGTTCTGCTACACCTCTTATATTGCACGTGAACTCTCACATTTAATTTCCATCACCCATTTCACCATTCATTCTCTCTCTTCCCACTAAGAAATAATATTGAAATGGAAAGAGTGAGAATGAGTGGGTAAATGGGTGGTGGAGATTAAATGGAGAGTTCACGTGCAATATAAGAGATGTAGCGGGACCCTATATATATATATATATATATATATATATATATATATATATATATATATATATATATATATAGCATTCCGGGACACCCCTGTTTTGTAGCACCCTTTAGCACCTCTATCTGACCGTGAGCTACACTAGTCTGAATTCAACAAAAATTTGTAGATGTTCAATCCACATATATTCAAAATTTGAGCTCGTTCCAATAATCGTAGAATAATATATTTGATGCTTAAATTTAACGGTTCGAATAAATGTCTGAACGGTGAATAAGTGAGCTAAGATTTTGAAAATGTTACGAATATCGGAACGAGCTCATATTTTGGATAGATAGTAATATAAATGTGGATTGAACATTTTGGTTAGATAGTAATATGTGTGTGTGTGTGGGGGTGGGGGGGGGGGGGGGATGGAACATATACAAAATCTTGTTAGATTTGAATTAGTGTACCTCACGGAGTACTTCTTCGGATTGCAGTTGAAGTAAACAGCTATGTAGTACGAAATTGTGTGATTGTTCTGCACATAATATGGAGGAGTGGCATGAAGGGGCATGACACATGAAAAATACAAGTGGGACTACTTGCAACAAGGCATATCGAATGTTGCAACATGCAGGTATAAATGATACAGGAAGACGCTATGTCGCACGATTCTTCCGAGTGGATAACTGCAACATGTTGAAACTGATTACAGATGCATAATAATCAACACTGCCTGTACAAAGTAAGGTAGAAATAGGAAAAAAGCAAGGCAGCGATTGACTAAGATGCAAGTGATCAGATCCTGAAGCATGAGGCCTGAAATATGTGAGCTGGAAGTGAAGTATGGAAAGTTAGAACAGAATCCAAACTAAGACGTTTTGTAATGATGATGTTGCAGCAAAACATTGGGCAAATATTTGTCTGGGTGACTGGGAGGCAAACATATGAGTGGGGCAAATATTTGCCTCTATTTGCCCAAACAAATATTTGGATGATATTTGCCGCTGTAAATTACAAAAAATTGCCAAAACGTATCATATACGGACCATAATTAAAAAAAATGCGATTTAATAACGAAAATAAAATTGAAATCCGATAAATCTAATGAAAGATATCAAGTTTTCAATGTTGCAATTTAACTTGTTCATGATAGTGAATATCTGCCTTCGTGCAAAAACAGGTATGGAAAAAAGTGGACCTAAGTTATTTAAAAGAGCAAAAAATAAGCCAAAAATTCCACTATACAAATCTTAATGACTAAAGTTCGAAAATTGTAATTAGTAAGAGAATAGGTGCTCCTATCCTCGCCATCAAAAGATCAGCATCTATATTTATCGTATGATGCCCTATATGTAAAGCAATGGAAAATCACACTAGACATTAGTATATATAACACTGATATACTATATATACTTACTAATATAATAATCTGGGTTACCTATATATTACATGAAAAATCAAATAACATGTAAATTACAGTAAATGCATAGAATTATGAAGATCAATAGAGCTCACTGACAAATAAGGAATATATAACAGACAATTGCTATAAATATCTCACTAGAAGTATAGCACAGGTAAACAAATTGACAGACAATGATTATGATGCCACAAAGAACACTACTCATACTTATAAGCATAATAATGTTTCTGCTAAACTTAACCTCTGTGCAAACATACTCCGATTAGGCTGAGTGTATCGTAGAAGCAACACACACAGAAATGGTGAGTCATTAGGCATTCATAACCAGATTCAAATCATAATCGTAAAATCCAAATTTTAAATCAAAACACGTTTTAAATGGTAAATTTTAGATTCAAAAAATATATATTTCAAGGTTTATACATGCTTTGAACCTGATTTTGATATTTGAACTTCTACGTGACTACGTCTAAGCTTAAAACTCAGTTTTTCACTCTAGTTTCGTTTTTACTCTCGTTCAGTAAAAAGAATGAGAATTGTGGATCCAAATAAGTATATTGAACAAACTGGAATGAATCGAATCTTCATTATGATTGTAATTGAGTTTCATTTAGAACGTAAACCAATTCATAAGAGAGAGGTTTCACTTGAAATGAGATTTAAATCGTTAGATTTTAACAATTTGACAACTATTGTGATTTATACAACCATAATCTAGGATACATGAAAGGTCACCTTATGCTAGGTCATGCTAGTTCATCAGTTATAGATCCAGACAATTATGGTTCTACAACATTCAGTTTTGGAAGTGATGTCCGCCATTAGCGAATGTGTGCCCTAATGCCAAAGGCACAAAATTTACTGCTGCAGCTGCTCTTTATCTTGGTTATGATCAAAGTTAATTACGTTTTGATGCACACGTGCAGTATATGTTCATTTAGTAGTTAATTGGGTTTCTAGTTTATCTGATTATTTATATTTTATAGTATGTTTGTGTGGATATAATAATGACATAATGCAAATAAAGAAGTGAAATATTATATTTCTACATAATCTGAAATTATGCATGAACTATTACCAAATTAAGCAGCATCAACCCTTACGATAAAGGCCAGTAAAAAAAGAATAACAGACGTGCTGGTTTCAATTCAAACTGCTTGGCATGAAAGAAAAATAGAAGTTAATACGTGCAATCATTTCAGATGTCAAAACTCGATACTTGTCCGGTTGAAACCAAAGTAGCATCAACCCTTATAATAAAAGCCAGTAAACCTGAAATCCATGAATGAACCATTGCTCTAGTTTTTAACAAATACCAAAAATTGACTGATTTTAAATAAATGGGAGGGGGCCCAAAAAAAGCCAAATTCTAAATGTCAATGTGGATGTTATGTTAATCGCATCATGAACTCAAACAATATAATGCAACGTCGTACAAGCATCCAAAAATATTATTGAATACACTGAACACATAGAATTAGGATTCACCTACCACTAGATTCTTCCTAGCAGCAAGAACTCAGATATAAACACAACATCGCCCTAGTAATTATAAGAAATTGACTGCATGTCTCATTAAAAGAATCATGCAATATCCAATATATGTGCCTCGTTACGAACCAAAGAATATCCGGCCTGCAGCCTATTGCCAATATAACACAACCAATCCAGTTAATATAACACATGCAAATAATCCACACCTACCACAATGATACCACTCCTACTGACTACAGCAATTCTGCTGAATTTGCTATCAACTCCAACGCATTCGTACCTCAGTATAGCAATTGAGTTATGCAGCCCGATGAAATATACAGACGGTGATCCGTACGATCGTAATCTAAACTACGTGAAGTCGCAGCTTATGACGTATACAAATAAGATATCAGCACATGGCCCAGATGTCTATGGCCTTACGGAATGTCACCTGGGATTCAACCCGTGTTGTGCTTTAGCAGTTGAAATGGTACACACGTTAGAGCGTGACTGCCCAAACTCTATGGGTGCACAGCTCAATACCACTGATGGCTTGTCTCTCCGTTACGAGTATTACAAATTTTATCCAGATTGATCGTAGCATGCGTGTGTTGTTTAAGTTGTAACTGCATATATGCATCTACTTTACTTGCTTACAATAAGGATGTATACAATATGGTGATACGGTAAAATATGTGCATCTAATTGAACTGTCATTTATTTCCTAGTACAGCAATATATTAGTAAACAGATGTTTATGTAAATAAATATTGAATTCATTTCCACAGTAAATTCGATAAATGTTAACTGCATGAATCTAAATTTCAGAAAAAGTAAAGTAAGCTATGAGACCAAATCCTCTATACCCAAAATCCTCTATCCTCTGTATCCAAATAAGCAGAACTTCAGTTTTTCACCTTTTGTAATTAAGTTAAAGAGAGAAGAAGAGTTTAATTACAAAAAATGTGGAATTCAGGAGGTTCCGACTGGTTGGATATAGGGGGATAGAGAATTTTGGGTATAAAGGATTTAATTTGTACACGTTCCGGACTAAAATTTACCCTCCTTGGATTAGAAACCACTGAGCTGAGGAAAGCAATGCTCATTAGGTGAATAGTAGAATCGGCAAGTGAAACATTTGTGGACCCTCAAAATCAATTCTACGGTTTCTGGAACTCATCTCCCCAAAACTAACGGTAGAGTCAAGTCTTGCAATTTTTAAGCAGAACTGTAGGTATACAAAATATACAAGTTTATACGTGAAAGGGAAGTGTCATACCATCACCAACGGTATTATGAAAGATAACATTACGTCTTGTAATATTACGTGGATTATTCAGTGGTATAGACAACGGGCGAATGCTGATTTAATCAGCGTCCTCTGTGGAGCGTTGATAAAATCAATGTTGTTAAATAGCGCCCTATCAGCCCAATAATTTTTCCACCCTCCTAATTTTTCATTTTTTTTTTCGAATATCGCGTTGAAATGCCGTCTAGCATCACCAAAATTGCTAGATGGACCGTTCAACCACAGACATACGAGATAATTGTTGGAATTTGGATAGAGAGGAGGAGAGAGATTAAAATGTAGAATAATTGAATGACTACATTTTTTTATTGCTTCACTTTTTCTTCATACAACTTGATTACAAATGAGGGAGTACAACCCTTTTATAACATAGCCAAGTATCTAGAGTTTTCTTTTATTCTCTAATTTCTACTTTCCTCAAAAAATCAATTCTAAAATTCTCCATTTGATAAATCTAAAATTTCTTGCCATATATTTTAACCTTCCCCTAATACAATAGTTAATTTTATTCCATAGTGTTTCCTATTAAAACCAAATTTATTTGTTTCCTTAAAACCAAGTTTATTTCCAACATCCTCCCTTAAACTTGGTTTTACTACTTCAAACAAATTTCTTGAATCGAAGCACTTTCTCTTCGATTTGTGATGCACTCTCTCATCACCTTCAAAAATTAACGAAGCACTTTCTCTTCGATTTGTGATGCACTCTCTCATCACCTTCAATTTTTTTTTTTTTTTTTTTTTAATATTGGAGCACTTTCTCTCCATGGTGCACTTTCTCACCCACAACTCTAAAATAAATTTTCTTCCACGGCCACTTGTGCCATGTTCTCTTTCTCTTCATTTGGTGCATCAACATCTTCTACAATATCATCTTCGATCTTCTTCTCAGTCTTCTTCTTCATCTTTGATCTTCTTCCTCTTAATCTTCCTTCTTCCTTCTGATTTTTTTTTTTTTTTTGGCTTCCTAGAGATCTCTCTATCCTCCCTCGTTAACCTAGCTCTGATACCATGTTGGAATTTGGATAGAGAGGAGGAGAGAGATTAAAATGTAGAATAATTGAATGACTACATTTTTTTATTGCTTCACTTTTTCTTCATACAACTTGATTACAAATGAGGGAGTACAACCCTTTTATAACATAGCCAAGTATCTAGAGTCTTCTTATTCTAGAGTTTTCTTTTATTCTCTAATTTCTACTTTCCTCAACAAATCAATTCTAAAATTCTCCATTTGATAAATCTAAAATTTCTTGCCATATATTTTAACCTTCCCCTAATACAATAGTTAATTTTATTCCATAGTGTTTCCTATTAAAACCAAATTTATTTGTTTCCTTAAAACCAAGTTTATTTCCAACAATAATTGGTCCTTTGCACAGCCCCTGCGCCAAAAACGACGATATTAAACCTACGGATTCTCTATGAGTTACCTGAGGGTTTCCCTTACCGTATGTTCACAGCTCTCGATACCATTGAGATATGATTTATGAATTTAACATAATTTGTAGTATACAACTTAATTATTTACCACATTACTTAGTTAGTTTGTAATGTTATTTTATAGTATAATAACCAAGAACAAATGTTTTTTTATTAGTCTCGCAACCTTAGCATTCGTGGCAGTTGGTCGAGGTTTATTACACATATTTTGGATGTACTCCCTCAGGGTAATCGAAATAGGCTACGGACTAGTCCATTTGGTCGTTTCTTAGAGATTAGACCATCCCCAGTCTTTTGACCGGCCACTGCTAGGTGCCTTAGTAGAGAGATGGTGGTCAACCACTCATACCTTTCATTTTCCTAATTTTGAGTTTGGTAGTACCCCAACCGATTTTTACATGCTTACAGGAATTGATATAGGCGGTGCAAATAGAGTGTCATACCCTTTTGACTCTAGCTTTAAGTCACTTGAGTCATACACATTGTACTTGCCTGATTTCACCCCCGATCATATCTCGTCCGGAGCTGTCACCCTAACATATTTACAAGAGTATATTTTAGCTCATATGGATACCAAGGCCATAAAGGATTCTGTATTTCGGCTTCCTTTTTATGTCTTTTGGTTCAACATTCTTTACAAACCAAAAGAATACGACCCGACTGGGCTACCTAGCATCACTAGCTGATTTAGAACATTTTGCATATGAGAGACTGGTGTAACGACCCGTATTCTACGTATCGGATGGTCAAAGGATATTTATTTCATTTTCACACGAAGTCGTATGGTCGTGTAACTTTGGGGAACGACTATTGGGGTCATTTCCAATGTTCACGATTTTTGACGATTTTTAAATAACCGTTTTGCCCCTAGCAAATCTTGTTTTGCCCATAACTTTTGATTGGTAAGGAGTTTTGACCTGAAACCACTTCCACTAGATTCAAATGATGGTTTAGCTTTCCGTAGAGTGGTCACATTAGCCAAACGGACTTACCGTTTGGGAGATATGACTGAAATAAGGTTTAGAAGGTGAAAAACAACTTAACCGGGCCTAATTAAGGTGATTAGCAACTAGGTCCATAATCCATTTCGGGATTATGATTATAGGAGGGCTGATGGGGTTAGGAAGAACATTTCATTTTAGTTTTTATAGCCGCCACTTTCATCCTTTGAACCCTAGCAATGGCCTCCACCTTCTAAATCACTATCAAATCACATTCTAATCATTAATTAAGAAGATCTACATCAAATCAAGGCAAACCAACACCAAATCAGAGTTGGAGCTGCTGTGTTGCATAGGAAAATGCCCCAAAATAGTAAAGTTTCAGATCTAAAGTTTTATTTTCGGCTAAGGTGAGTGATTTGCATTGTTTTCCACTAATAACAGCTAATTAGGAGTGATTAGTGTTAATTAGCGAAATTATGCATGTTAAAATTCTGGAAAAATATGTAAAAATTCTTAGATATTATTTTAGAGCTCTGATAGAAATTTGGGTTAATTTGGATATGTTTTGGTAATCCTATCATTAGTTATGGTTAAACATGATTAAGGGGAAAATCATGATTTTTGGTTATGTTCGATTTAAAATGACCTATATGCTTGATGTTTTGATCTTTTTAATTGAACCCATATGTTTTTACTGTTGTTTGTGATGTTTTATGATTGATTAGAAAAGTTAGAATGGTTGAAAACACCGTTGTATGGTGAATATGGACGATATATGCTCGCTAGAAAGTGGCAGGGTTTCAGATCGGATCGGGTTATGGGGCTCGGGTCGGATCAGAGAACTGAGCAGAGAAACCGAACTAGATCGGAACCTTGCACAAGAGAAAGCTTGGCAAGAAGGAAGGCCATTCGCATAGAGTGGGAGTTGGTTTGGATCAGAAGCGAGGGTGTGGGGATCGGATCGGAAATGGTGAGCATGAACTGAACCGAGGATGAAGCAATCGAACCGAGACGAGTTGGAGGATGCCACCCAAACCGAAATGAGTTGGAGGATGGTGCCCGAACCGAAATGAATGGAGCATGGCACCCGAACCGAACCAAATGAGAGACCCAAACCGAACCGATAAGGACAGGAGTATTATGCATATTAACCAAGGAATGGGCTATGAACACCGAACTGAACCGGGTATGGAGTACCGAACCGAACCGAACCAAATGTATACTTTTACTTCTACGCGATGACTCTTTCGAAGACCAATTCCAATTCAACCAAAACCCGAGAAGCAAAGGAAGTCCAAATGGAAGGTTATTACTCAAGATTCAAATGGGGATCAACAAGTTAACTTTACGAGTTGGACTTTGCTGCGGGACGTGTGCAAAGGGGTTATCGATGTCTATAGCTTTGACTCACCACTGAGGAACGGATTATTGGCTATGGATCAGTGCAGTGAAGTTGTCATGACTTCATGGGGCAGAGTGATCGTAACAAGGCTATGAGCTAATGCAGTGGAGTTGTCATGACCCCATGGGGCAGAGTGGACATAGCAAAGGATTAGTGGCTATAGATCAGTGCAGTGGAGTTATCGTGACTCCATTGGACAAAGTGATCGTAGCAAATGATTGGGTGATCAAAGTGGTAGATATTGTATGCTTTACGCACTGAGTGAGAGATGTGAGGATGATTGCTATGTTTGATGTTTGCTATCACCATGTCATGCACACTTCCTCCCCATTATTTTCACACCATGTGTTAGTGTCACCTTAGAGTATTGTACATCCTGTTGTGCTAACTCTTTGGTTGCAGGTCCAGGTCCAGGTTCAGGTATGGTTATTTATACCTGTTATTGTTCTGTTTTTCTGCTTATCGCTCATACCAGACTTTTGTATGACCCAGAGTTTTATGTCTCTTCTTATTACTCTAGGTGCTCTTAAACGGGCAGACTAGAGACAGTTCAGGTGATTATGCACGAGTAGCTGTACCGAAGACGAGAAGGAGGCTCCCACGTATGATATACATATGTGTGTGTGTGTGTATATATTCTCTCTGTGTTGTTGCTGGTCACTACTTTGGGCATTAGTAGTGTACCTCTTTCTTTTGCTTTAGAGACAGTATTTCAAAGTTGTAATAATGTTGGTTTGGATGATAAGCTGTATTTTGGATTTCCGCTGCTATGATGGTTTAGTTTTCAGCTTATGCACTGTCTCGCCTGTTTTATGTCAAAGTTATGTTATTATTATAGTTTATCCCATGCGTTGTGAGATATTCTATAGGTTTCTTGTTAGTTCAAATTCCTTTTTTTCCTTTCTTTGGCGACCATACTGTGCTAGTCGGGCATTGGCATAACGCACTTTCATTGGAAATGTCGGCTGGTGCGGGGCAGGCCGTCACACTTGGTATCAGAGCTCTAGGTTGCGTACTTAACCTAGGGAAAGACACCAGGGAGAGATATTACATATATGAGAGCGCGTATTTGTTATATTTTGGGTTTTCAAAAGCTATATATATATATATATATTATTAGTATATCTAAGGATGGAGTCGCACTACACTGGCACCACTGAAGAGATGGTTAATCATTTTTTCCTTACAGATTGAACGATGAGCTGATATACGAGGAATACTGGTTTAGGAGCCAACAATAGAAATGCTCATGATATGAGGACGATGTTCACTGGCGATCATGAAAGAGATGCTTAAGGATGTTCAGAGGGCATCTCCTAATGCTACAAATGGTGGTGGTGCAGCGGTGCAGGCGCCTAAGGCCGATTTCGCCAAGCTCTGTAAGGACTACACTAGTCTTGGTGGGAAGTCGTTCCATGGAACGGAATCAGCTACAGAAGTTCATGATTGGCTCGATAGTTGTGAGCGCATCTTCGAGGACTTAGGGATCGATGACGCAATGAAGAGAAAGCTAGCATCGCGTCAACTGCAAGGACGGGCTAAGAATTTGTGGAATGCTATTAAAGCATCTACCCCTGAGGATCAAGTTACTTGGGATCAGTTTAAGGCCCGATTCAGTGATAAGTTTATCCTTGCTTCTCAGAAATCATAATTGTTTAGGAAGTTCTTGGAGCTTAAGCAGAATGTTATGGCAGTCTCGGAGTATGTTGCTGAGTTCGATACTTTATTGAAGTATGGATTATCCCTTATTGACACTCCTGAGAAGAAGAATGAAAAGTTCATAACATGCTTAGATCAATACTTGGGGGAAAGGCTTATAAACCATATTAATGAGACTTTTGAATCAATTGTTGGGAAAGCATTGAGATCAGAGAGCCTTTATCCTGAGCCCAAGACTGAAGTCGTTGTTGCATCTGCAGAGGGGCCAAAGTCGCAGGCAAGCGGCGGAGGCAAGAATAATTCTCAGAATAAAAGGAAGCAGAGTCAGACAAAGGATGGTCAGAAAAAGAAAGACAAGAAAGATGTAGAGTGCTTTAGTTGAGGCAAGAAGGGCCACTATGCCAAAGAATGTCGAGCAAAGCCAACCAACAGGAAGTGCTTCAACTACGACCAAGTGGGACATCACAAGGAAATGTCTGCAACCCCCTAAAGAGAAGCAGATTGTGATAGCATATGCTATTAATGTTGTTCTTTCTTCATCGAATGCCCCAACTGTAGTGGAGAAAGGAAAGAATGTCATCATTCAAGGTATGCTTTCTGTTTATGATGTTCCTGTTCGAGTACTGTTTGGTACCAGGGCTTCCCGTTCCTTCATATCTAGTGACCTGGTAGATAGGTTGGGATTTGAACCTGAGATAGTCGATAGACCTTTAGTGGTGACGAACCCAATTGGTGGATCGATTAGCCTTAGTATGATTTGTCGAAATTTGGTATTATCGAGTCATGGATGTATGTTTGCTTGTGGTTGCTTTGTTTTGGGCTTTACTGGGTTTGGCATTATTTTGGGAGTCAATTGGCTCCAAAGATATGGGGTGGTGGTAGACTATGAGGGATTTTCGGTGACTATTAGGACAGAGGGTAGTGTTTGGTGGCCTGCCTAGTGATGAGGTGATGGCTAGTTTTCTAAATTCCCTCGACATTCCGCAGGACGAGTTATCAAGGGTTCCCATTGCTGGCCAGTATTCGGATGTCTTCGAGGAAGTGACCGGACTTCCACCACACCGAGAGATTAAGTTCCGTATTGATTTAGTGAAATATGCCAGACCTATAGTGATGCCACTTCGTCGTATGGCACCAAGGGAGAAGCGAGAGCACGGGGTGCAAGTAAGTGATCTTTTGAAGAAGAGATTTATCCGAAGAAGTGTCTCCGAGTGGGGAGCACTAGTTATATTTGCTACCAAGGCAGATGGTTCCCTTCGTTTATGTGTGGACTATCGCGAGTTGAATAAAGTGACTAGGAAGAATAATTATCCTCTTCTGCGGACAGATGATTTGTTTGATCAACTCGAGGGAGCAAGAGTGTTCTCCCAATTGGACTTGCGACGGGATTTCATCAGCTCCGAGTAGCAGCTGAGAGTGTTCCTAACATTTCGGACGCCATTTGGATTCTATGAGTGGTTGGTCATGCCATTCGGGTTGACTAATGCACCAACATATTTTGTGGATCTTATGAATAGGGTATTCAAGGATCAATTGAATAAGTTTTTTCTTGTGTTTGTAGACGATATACTTATTTATTTGAGGACAGAGGAAGAACACAAGGAACATTTGAAAGTAGTGATGGAGGTGTTGATAAAACACCAGTTGAAAGCAAAGTTTTCTAAGTGTAACTTATGGAGGAGGGAAGTGAGATTCTTGGGCCATGTTGTTTCAGAGAATGGTATTGCCGTGGATCCTGCGATGGTGGCTACAGTACAAGATTGGTCTACGCCCAAGAATGCAACAGATGTAAGAAGTTTCTTGGGATTAGCTAGATATTATCGTAAGCTCAACCAAGACTTTTCCAAGATTGCGGCACCATTAACTCAGTTGACCAAGAAGAATCAAGCTTTCGTTTGGGACGAAAGGTGTGAAAATGCATTCAAGAGTCTAAAGGAAAAGTTGACGCGTGTGTTAGTGTTAGTCATTCCTAAAGGGAATGAATAGATGATAGTATACACGGATGCATGTGGTACCGGACTAGGTGCTGTATTGATGCAAGGAGGTAGGGTTGTAGCTTATGCTAGTCGGCAACTGAAACCGCATGAGAAAAGATATGCTACCCATGATTTAGAATTGGCAGCGATCGTGTTCGCGTTGAAGATATGGAGACATTATCTCTTGGGAGATAGATTCGAGTTGTTTACCGATCATAAATCGTTAAAGTATCTCTTCTGTCAGAAGGATCAAAATCTCCGACAGCAAAGATGGTTATAATTCTTGGCTTCCTATGATTTCGATATCGCATATACACTAAGAAAGGGCAATGCGGTAGCTGATGCATTGAGTAGGAGACATGCCAGTTTAGGGGCTAATTTCTTGAATTGAAGCAACTGGAGTACATTGCTGGGTATGATTTCAGACCAAAGTGAGAATTGGATCCAGAGATGTTAGCAAGTTTGACGGTCAAACCCACTTTGATTGAGCGAATTGGTTCAAGTCAAAGGGACGATCCTGGTCTATTAGAAATCATCTCCAAGTTAGAAATGGGAATCGACGAGGAGATGAACAAGTATGGGCTTGATCGAGATGGATGGCTTAGAAAGAATGGAAGACTAGTTGTGCCCAATGTTAATGGATTGAGAGATGAAGTGCTTAGAGAATGTCATCACTCAAAACTGACTATACATCCCGGTGGTAACAAAATGTATCGAGACATGAAGCAGACCTACTACTGGAAAGGGATGAAAAGAGACGTTGGGAAGTTTATATCCAAATGCATGAACTACCAGCTAGTTAAAGCCGAGCAAAAGAACCTAGTGGGTTGTTGCAACCATTGGAAATTCGTGAATGGAAATGGGAACAAGTCTCAATGGATTTTATTGATGGGTTACCAAGGACTAGATCGGGCCATGATAGCATTTGGGTGATTGTGGACCAATTGACCAAGAGTGCAAGGTTTTTACCCGTCAAGTCGAATAGAACAACATCTAAGTTAACAGAACTGTATATGAAGTGGGTAGTGAGATTTCATGGAGTACCAAAGGCATTGTGAGTGACCGAGATCCGTTGTTTACTAGTGGATTTTGGAAGAGCTTACAAGAGGCTTTAGGGTCAGAATTACATCTCAGTACCGCGTATCATCCTCAAACCGATGGTCAGTCAGAAAGGGTGAATCGAGTATTAGAAGATCTCTTAAGAGCTTGTATATTAGATTTTGGAGGGTCATGGGATGACCATTTGCATCTAGTACAGTTTGCATATAATAATAGTTATCAATCCAGTATTGGTATGACTCCATTTGAAGCTTTGTACGGAAGACGGTGCAACTCACCATCATGTTGGTTGGAAACCGGTGAGAAATCCGTGCTTGGGCCAGATGCAGTAAGAGAAACTTCAGACAAGATCAAAGTTATCCAACAACGAATGAAGGCTGCTCAACATAGGTTGAAAAACTATGCTGATAAGAGGAGAAGAGATTTGAAATTCTTCGTTGGCGACTTGTTGTTTGTCAAGATTTCACCGTTAAAGAGCGTGATTCGATTTGGTAGGAGAGGCATGTTAACACCAAGATTTGTTGGTCCATTCCCGGTTCTCGAACAAGTTGGGAATTTAGCATATAAAGTTGAATTGCCTGACAAGATGGTAGGAGTTTACAATGTATTTCACGTTTCCCAGTTAAGGAAGTTCGTGCACGACCCTGATATGACTATTTCACTGGATCAATTGGATGACATCGAAGTAGAACCCAAGGCGGTTGGGAACCGCAGGCCGATCCATATTATCAAGTACAATACGAAGCAACTTCGAAGGAAGGCAGTGAAACTGGTCAAGGTTTAGTGGGGCGACAATGAAAATGACTGTATTTGGGAAACATAGAAGAGTATAAGGGAATCATATCCAGAACTCTTTGCTTGGTAAGATTTTAAATTGCGATTTAGTTATTCCGCATGCTAGGGTAGATTTGATGTGTTTGTAATGTATGTTTGATTGTTTGTAAATGGCTGTTAAGCATGAGGGACCCATTGTATGCTTTAATTAGGGAATTTTAGGAGCGAAATTTCTTACGGGAGGAGAATGTAACGACCCGTATTCTACGTATCGAAGGGTTGTAGGATATATATTTCATTTTCATATGAAGTCGTATGGTCGTGTAACTTTGGGGAACGACTATTGGTGTCATTTCCAATGTTCACGATTTTTGCCAATTTTTAAATGATCGTTTTGCCCCCAGCGAATCTTGTTTTGCCCATAACTTTTGATTGCTAAGGAGTTTTTACCTAAATCCACTTCCATTGGATTCAGATGATTGTTTAGCTTTCCGTAGAGTGGTCACATTAGCCAAACAGACTTACCGTTTGGGAGATATGGCTGAAATAATGTTTAGGAGGTGAAAAACAGCTTAACCGGGCCTAACTAAGGTGATTAACAGTTAGGCCCATAACCCATTTCGGGATTAGGGTTATAGGTGGCATGATAGGGTTAGGAAGAACATTTCATTTTAGTTTTTACAGCCGCCACTTTCATCCTTTGAACCCTAGCAATGGCCTCCACCTTCTAAATCACGCTCAAATCACATTCTAATCATTAATTGAGAAGATCTACATCTAATCAAGGCAAACCAACACTAAATCAGAGTTGGAGCTGCTGTGTTGCATAGGAAAACGCCCCAAAATAGTAAAGTTTCGGATCTAAAGTTTTATTTTCGGCTAAGGTGAGTGATTTGCATTGTTTTCCACTAATAATAGCTAATTAGGAGTGATTAGTGTTAATTAGCGAAATTATGCATGTTAAAATTCCGGAAAAATATGTCAAAATTATTAAATATTATTTTTGGGCTCTGATAGAAATTTGGGTTAATTTGGATATGTTTTGGTAATCCTATCATTAGTTATGGTTAAACATGATTAAGGGGAAAATCATGCTTTTTGGGTGTGTTCGATTTAAAATGACCTATATGCTTGATGTTTTGATCTTTTTAATTGAACCCATATGTTGTTACTGTTGTTTGTGATGTTTTATGATTGATTAGAAAAGTTAGAATGGTTGAAAACGCCGTCGTATGGCGAATATGGATGATATATGCTCGTTGGAAAGTGTGCAGGGTTTCGGATCGGGTTATAGGGCTCGGGTCGGATCGGAGAACTGAGCAGAGAAACCAAACCGGATCAAAACCTAGCATAAGAGGAAGCTTGGAAAGAAGGAAGGCCATTCGCATAGAGTGAAAGTTGGTTCAGATCAGTAGCGAGGGCGTGGGGATCGGATCAGAAATGGTGAGGACGAACCGAACCGGGGCTGAAGCAATCGAACTAAGGCGAGTTGGAGGATGATACCCGAACCGAAAAAAGTTGGAGGATGGAACCCGGACCGAAACGAATGGAGGATGGCACCCGAACCAAACCAAATGAGAGACCCGAACCGAACTGATGAGGACTGGAGTACTATGCATATTAACCAAGGCGTGGGCTATGAGCACCGAACCGAACCAGGTATGGAGTACCGAACCGAACCAGATGTATACTTTTACTTCTACATGACGACTCATTTGAAGACCAACTCCAATTAAACTAAAACCCGAGATGCAAAGGAAGTCCAAATGGGAGGTTATTACTTAGGATCCAAATAGGGATCAACGAGTTAACTTCAAGAGTTGGACTTTGCTGCGGGACGTGTGCAAAGGGGTTATCAATGTCTATAGCTTTGACTCACCACTGAGGAACGGATTATTGGCTATGGATCAGTGCAGTGAAGGTGTGATGACTTCATGGGGCAGAGTGATCATAGCAAGGCTATTAGCCAGTGCAGTGGAGTTGTCATGACTACATGGGGCAGAGTGGACATAGCAAAGGATTAATGGCTATAGACCAGTGCAGTGGAGTTATCGTGACTCCATGGGGCAAAGTGATCATAGCAAAGGTGTAACAACCCGGAATTTTGGGGCAATTTAAAATTTTTATTTTTAGAAATTTTATTGGAAATTACGTGAGAAATCCTTTTTACTCAAAATTATTTCATTCATGAGTGAATTTATATAAGATTCCATGTGAGATTTCTTTATTTGAAATTGAAATTAAAATATAATATATATTTATATTTATATTGATTTGATTGTGGTTGTGATGATTGGCTAAATTGTATTGTTGTATGCTTTGCTGAATTATATATACAAATATGTCACTTTGTTGATCATGCTATATTTAAAACAAATATGTCACTTTGTTGATCATGCTATTTTGAAAACAAAAATGTCACTTTGTTGATCATGGTATATTGATATAAATTCGTCATTTTTTTTATTATAATTGACGATAGAAAATTGTTAAATTAGAATTGACGATATATAATTTGTCACCTTCGATAATAAAAGGATTGCATTTTGCTATATCATCTAGTGATAATAATAAAAGAAAAGATTACCATTTTTGTTAATGTTGTCTCATTATCACTTTTGTTAATATTGTCTCATTAGTATAAGATTATCACATATATTAGAAACTGTCATGTTACTTAAAAACATCGTTATATTAGAAATTGACATAGTAGACAAAAATACCATCTTTGTTTGTTTACATATGTCATATAGGTTGATTTAAAATTGATAAATTATATGTAGGATTGATTTAAAATTTACAAATTATATATGTCATGTATGTTCTATTTAAATTGATAAATTATATATACGTCAAGTAGGAACTTTAATGACATTGATTAATTCATTGATTGAAAATAATGTGTAGGTTATAAATGAAATAAATTTTGACAATATATATATATATATATATGTATGTATGTATATATATACATGTCTTTGGCTGTCCTCTTAAATATTTCCCTTGTCAATTCATATTTAACATTTAGAAATTCAAAATATAGACCATATGCTTATAAACAAATAGCATTAATCTAGCATTAATTCTTTCCACTTTATCCTCTCTCTCCCTCTTTCATTGTCATCTACTTTTGAAATTTGAATAATAAAAGAAATAAAATAAATGTGTCATTATTGCGTATAATCAAAAGGGGTTTTAAGGAAACATTTATAAAAACTCAATTAAAACATAAAACGTATTTATTCGTAATGCACATGCATGGTTTTTGGAATAAAAACAAAACTTTGCCCCACTATCAAATTTGTAATTACCTTGTTACATGCTGAAAATGATTGATATACATACTCGCCAAATAATAGGCTTGCTGAATTTCTTTGCATCATAATAATAAAAGAAAATGTGTTACCGAAAGATAGATAATTAAAATTTGATATGTTTTCCTATTTTGGTTTCATAACTTAATATATATATATATATATATATATATATATATATGAGTTGTGATATGTTTTCAATGGTCTTAATCTAGTATAGATAAAATTTATTTAAATATGGAATACATTCTTGAGCATATAAGTTGTTACATAATAGCTTTGTATTAAAAGCAAATATACACGTTATTTAATAGGAAAGCAAATGAAAAGCATAAACAAGTAATTTAATAAGATATATTAATAATAAAAAAATCAACCAAATATGGATATGGGGGGAATGAATATAGGCGGAAATAAATACCATTATTCTTAATTGGTGTTGAAGCTGAATCAAATAAATCTAGTAAGGTTCCAATTTATTTTCTAAAAATTGTCATTCAATACCCTTTTTATTCTGAAATTTGAAAAATTAATAATATAATACTATATATTCCCTCATAAAACAAACACTAATTCATTCTATACCCTAGCCGCCGTCATCTACAGTTTTCATGGCCTAAACTCTTCAAATCTTTCTTCCCCAAATTCTTTCAATCCAATCATGAACAATCAAAACTTAATGAATGAAATAATCAAGAGCAAAGCAAGGCTACGAAGTGGCGGTTTCCGATGGTGTTCTGACGGCTTGGGGTTGCGTGCGCAGGTCCTTGGCAAAGTCGACGATGGGTTCAAATTCAGAGAGGCAAATACGATGAAGATGAAGGCAAAGGCAAAAGCGTAAATTAATTTAAGTTTTGTTAGAATCGTGGTGTCGGGATCTACAACCGGGAACTGTCTAGAGCTGAAATAGAGAACGTTGAAAATCCAGAATTAAAAAGCTTTGTGAGATTTCTATCTTTATTTAATAACTAAAATTTAATTATTCTCTTACTATTCGAAATCGATGCATGTATATAATGAAATCAGATTTGTGATTTGCGATTGAAATTTGTTGATTATTGATTTTGGTTGTGATGCTTCGTTGAATTTTATCGTTGTTTGTTAGAAGATCGTTGAAATTAAACATATCATGTTTGTTTAGTTAAAAACAAATATATGTTATTAGTTCTATTGGAAACCAATACCTCATGTCTATTAAGGTAAAATTGTTGAAACCAAAATATCATATTTTTTGGTTAATTAGAAATTTGTTAACGAATGAAATTACCATTTTGCTTGTCATTAGTTATCATAGAAAATGGTTTGCAAAATAACATGTCGCAAAAAAAAAAATTACATTTTTATGTTTGTTTAGAAATGAATGAATTCATGTTAGAGAACATATTAGTATACAAATTTCATTTTTATGTTAATTGAAATGAATTAATGTTAGAAACCCTGTTATCATAAAAATCACATTTTTATGTTAGTTAGAAATGAACAAATTTTTGTTAGAAAACATAAAATGTAATTTTAGAATAAAAACACAGTTTGTTAACAAAATGTACAATTAAGATAAAAACATCGCATTTAGTTAAAATGTACAATTAGATAAAAATGCGCATTTATATTAAAACACCGTTGTTTTAACAAGTGTAAAATTAAAATAAAAACACGTTTTAATGTTACGGCAAAAGCATAGGGAAAGATTCAGGTTTTTATTTAAGGAATTATGTTTTACATTAAAATCACATTTTAATGTGATATTAGAAAACATAGAAAGAGTCATGTTTACCAATAAAAACCATGTCATTCATTTAAGATTTGTTTTTGTTAAATAAAAAGAAGTCATATTTGTTTTGTTAAATAAGAAGAAGAAACAGTAAATATTCATTTGTTTATTATTTATGGAAATTCATAGATACATGTTTGTGATCTTGTCTGAAATGATTTGTGATTAAATCTGTTGTAATTTATCTTCCACTGTAGTTTACTTTATTTGTACTCTGATATTCTGTACTCTGATGTTATATTATTGTAATGTAATAAAAGTCTGCTGTTATTGTTCTGATGTTTTGTATTCCCAAAGTTAAAGTATTCGAAGATTTCCAACCTTTGGGTCAGACCTGTGTGGTTTATGGTCGATTCAAAGAGCGGGAATTTCCGGGTCTTTACAGTGGTATCAGAGCTCAGGTTAGCTCAAATCTTTGGGGTACAACTCGTTAGAACTGAACTAAAGACTCATCAGAGAATTGGATTAGTAATGTCCAATAAGAATACTCATTAGAGATAGGATCAGCAGTATCCTAGAATGAGAAAACTCATTAGAGATGGGGTTAGTAATGCCCTAGAATGAGTTCAGAGTGATAAGCTTATAATTAGCGTATTTTTGATTTTATAATCTATTTTTGAAAATAAGATTTTTGAATATATAAAAGAGAATGTATATTTGATAAGTTAGTCAACAAATGAAATTAATAAAAGTAAAATTGAAATTTAGTTAGTAAATTAAACAACTTTTACCTTAGTTCCTTTTCGAGGACGAAAAGTTTTTAAGTGGGGGAGATTGTAACAACCCGGAATTTTGGGGCAATTTAAAATTTTTATTTTTAGAAATTTTATTGGAAATTACGTGAGAAATCCTTTTTACTCAAAATTATTTCATTCATGAGTGAATTTATATAAGATTCCATGTGAGATTTCTTTATTTGAAATTGAAATTAAAATATAATATATATTTATATTTATATTGATTTGATTGTGGTTGTGATGATTGGCTAAATTGTATTGTTGTATGCTTTGCTGAATTATATATACAAATATGTCACTTTGTTGATCATGCTATATTTAAAACAAATATGTCACTTTGTTGATCATGCTATTTTGAAAACAAAAATGTCACTTTGTTGATCATGGTATATTGATATAAATTCGTCATTTTTTTTATTATAATTGACGATAGAAAATTGTTAAATTAGAATTGACGATATATAATTTGTCACCTTCGATAATAAAAGGATTGCATTTTGCTATATCATCTAGTGATAATAATAAAAGAAAAGATTACCACTTTTGTTAATGTTGTCTCATTATCACTTTTGTTAATATTGTCTCATTAGTATAAGATTATCACATATATTAGAAACTGTCATGTTACTTAAAAACATCGTTATATTAGAAATTGACATAGTAGACAAAAATACCATCTTTGTTTGTTTACATATGTCATATAGGTTGATTTAAAATTGATAAATTATATGTAGGATTGATTTAAAATTTACAAATTATATATGTCATGTATGTTCTATTTAAATTGATAAATTATATATACGTCAAGTAGGAACTTTAATGACATTGATTAATTCATTGATTGAAAATAATGTGTAGGTTATAAATGAAATAAATTTTGACAATATATATATATATATATATATGTATGTATGTATATATATATATACATGTCTTTGGCTGTCCTCTTAAATATTTCCCTTGTCAATTCATATTTAACATTTAGAAATTCAAAATATAGACCATATGCTTATAAACAAATAGCATTAATCTAGCATTAATTCTTTCCACTTTATCCTCTCTCTCCCTCTTTCATTGTCATCTACTTTTGAAATTTGAATAATAAAAGAAATAAAATAAATGTGTCATTATTGCGTATAATCAAAAGGGGTTTTAAGGAAACATTTATAAAAACTCAATTAAAACATAAAACGTATTTATTCGTAATGCACATGCATGGTTTTTGGAATAAAAACAAAACTTTGCCCCACTATCAAATTTGTAATTACCTTGTTACATGCTGAAAATGATTGATATACATACTCGCCAAATAATAGGCTTGCTGAATTTCTTTGCATCATAATAATAAAAGAAAATGTGTTACCGAAAGATAGATAATTAAAATTTGATATGTTTTCCTATTTTGGTTTCATAACTTAATATATATATATATATATATATATATATATATGAGTTGTGATATGTTTTCAATGGTCTTAATCTAGTATAGATAAAATTTATTTAAATATGGAATACATTCTTGAGCATATAAGTTGTTACATAATAGCTTTGTATTAAAAGCAAATATACACGTTATTTAATAGGAAAGCAAATGAAAAGCATAAACAAGTAATTTAATAAGATATATTACTAATAAAAAAATCAACCAAATATGGATATGGGGGGGAATGAATATAGGCGGAAATAAATACCATTATTCTTAATTGGTGTTGAAGCTGAATCAAATAAATCTAGTAAGGTTCCAATTTATTTTCTAAAAATTGTCATTCAATACCCTTTTTATTCTGAAATTTGAAAAATTAATAATATAATACTATATATTCCCTCATAAAACAAACACTAATTCATTCTATACCCTAGCCGCCGTCATCTACAGTTTTCATGGCCTAAACTCTTCAAATCTTTCTTCCCCAAATTCTTTCAATCCAATCATGAACAATCAAAACTTAATGAATGAAATAATCAAGAGCAAAGCAAGGCTACGAAGTGGCGGTTTCCGATGGTGTTCTGACGGCTTGGGGTTGCGTGCGCAGGTCCTTGGCAAAGTCGACGATGGGTTCAAATTCAGAGAGGCAAATACGATGAAGATGAAGGCAAAGGCAAAAGCGTAAATTAATTTAAGTTTTGTTAGAATCGTGGTGTCGGGATCTACAACCGGGAACTGTCTAGAGCTGAAATAGAGAACATTGAAAATCCAGAATTAAAAAGCTTTGTGAGATTTCTATCTTTATTTAATAACTAAAATTTAATTATTCTCTTACTATTCGAAATCGATGCATGTATATAATGAAATCAGATTTGTGATTTGCGATTGAAATTTGTTGATTATTGATTTTGGTTGTGATGCTTCGTTGAATTTTATCGTTGTTTGTTAGAAGATCGTTGAAATTAAACATATCATGTTTGTTTAGTTAAAAACAAATATATGTTATTAGTTCTATTGGAAACCAATACCTCATGTCTATTAAGGTAAAATTGTTGAAACCAAAATATCATATTTTTTGGTTAATTAGAAATTTGTTAACGAATGAAATTACCATTTTGCTTGTCATTAGTTATCATAGAAAATGGTTTGCAAAATAACATGTCGCAAAAAAAAAAAATTACATTTTTATGTTTGTTTAGAAATGAATGAATTCATGTTAGAGAACATATTAGTATACAAATTTCATTTTTATGTTAATTGAAATGAATTAATGTTAGAAACCCTGTTATCATAAAAATCACATTTTTATGTTAGTTAGAAATGAACAAATTTTTGTTAGAAAACATAAAATGTAATTTTAGAATAAAAACACAGTTTGTTAACAAAATGTACAATTAAGATAAAAACATCGCATTTAGTTAAAATGTACAATTAGATAAAAATGCGCATTTAGATTAAAACACCGTTGTTTTAACAAGTGTAAAATTAAAATAAAAACACGTTTTAATGTTACGACAAAAGCATAGGGAAAGATTCAGGTTTTTATTTAAGGAATTATGTTTTACATTAAAATCACATTTTAATGTGATATTAGAAAACATAGAAAGAGTCATGTTTACCAATAAAAACCATGTCATTCATTTAAGATTTGTTTTTGTTAAATAAAAATAAGTCATATTTGTTTTGTTAAATAAGAAGAAGAAACAGTAAATATTCATTTGTTTATTATTTATGGAAATTCATAGATACATGTTTGTGATCTTGTCTGAAATGATTTGTGATTAAATCTGTTGTAATTTATCTTCCACTGTAGTTTACTTTATTTGTACTCTGATATTCTGTACTCTGATGTTATATTATTGTAATGTAATAAAAGTCTGCTGTTATTGTTCTGATGTTTTGTATTCCCAAAGTTAAAGTATTCGAAGATTTCCAACCTTTGGGTCAGACCTGTGTGGTTTATGGTCGATTCAAAGAGCGGGAATTTCCGGGTCTTTACAAAAGGATTGGGTGATCAAAATGGTAGATATTGTTTGCTTTACGCACTGAGTGAGAGATGTGAGGATGATTGCTATGTTTGATGTTTTCTATCACCATGTCATGCACACCCCCCTCCCCATTATTTTCACACCATGTATTAGTGTCACCTTAGAGTATTGTACACCTTGTTGTGCTAATTCTTTGGTTGCCGGTCCAGGTTCAGGTATGGTTATGTATACCTGTTATTGTTCTGTTTTGCTGCCTATCGCTCATACCAGACTTTTGTTTGACCCAGAGTTTTATGGCTCTTCTTATTACTCTGGGTGCTCTTAAACAGGCAGACTAGAGACAGGTCAGGTGATTATGCACGAGTAGTTGTACCAGAGACGAGCACGAGGCTCCCACGTATGATATATATATATATATATATATATATATATATATATATATATATATATTCTCCCTGTGTTGTTGCTGGTCACTACTTTGGGCATTAGTAGTGTACCTCTTTCTTTTGCTTTAGAGACAGTATTTCAAAGTTGTAATAATGTTGGTTCGGATGATAAGCTGTATTTTGGATTTCTGCTGCTATGATGGTTTAGTTTTCAGCTTATGCACTGTCTCGCCTATTTTTGAAAGTTTTAATTAGGGTTTTCAGAACGATTTAGCAGCAGTAAAACTAAACCCTAAAAGGATCTATTACAAAATTAACAGATCGAATTAAAATCATACCTAATTTAAGTCGAATCCGCGGATTTGAGATGTGGATTGGGGATTAATCGAATCTAACAGCGCGTCAATTGTCACACCTCTATAAGTATCCATTTGAACGCCACTCCTTCGATCTGAATTGAAGAAGAGAGAATGAGAAGCGTTGCCAGCCGCCGTGACTCATTTTCTAGGGTTAGGGTATATATATTTCTAACGAGTCAGCCCCTTATTTTCTTTTAGATATCTGTATATGTTTAGGTAATGCCAAGTATCATCTATTAAAAGGGAAATCAAATGTCCCCTTTAAAATTAGGCTTTGACCATAGAAATAGGAACCAACTAAATACCAATTCAAACCCCAAATAAAATATCAACAAATTGATGTTTTATTTGTCTAGAAAATAGTTTCTCCTTCGTAACGTTCAATTGTGTGACCCTATAGGTTACTACAACGTTGGCAATGAATTTAAATCATATTTAAAATCACAAACAGTGATTGGCATCTAGCAATACGTCGCTGCTACCCAAGTTGTAATAAGATCAACGATTCGATACAACCTTTCTGTGACCAGTGTATCAATATAATATAATCCTTTTAACCAATATATCCAGGATCAAACTAGAGGCATGGATCGTATCATCCTCGTTATAATTTAATTCATTTTCTTGGTCGATGAGTAAACTGTTTAAAACAAATCAATATTTGAGCACGGCCATGCATTTCACAGTCTCACTCAATCAAGAGGCCCATGGATATCACTACGAATATATCGTAGGGTTAAATTCCATCTAGATCATTCATAATTTTCATTCGATTCAAGATATATCCAATGATCACCGTTATCATTACTCTGTTACGAAATAACTTTAGATGATATCAAAACACAAATATCCTCGAATAAAATTATAATGATTTCAGGTCTGAGGATCATTACATTACTCTCACTATGAGAACAACTTATGATACTATTGAATATATTCCATGTAGTTATCTCACGGTGGGTCAGCCCAATACGTTATTCTCTAATACGTATTTATATCTTGACTTTAATATCACGTATATTAATGATCAATGAGATGTGAACATCAGTCAATCAATATACTAGTCTCAACGCTTTATTGTTGTCCTATATAAACAATAAAACTCGACTAGGGACATTTAAGAATTATAATACTTATCACATTATATAATCTCAAGTTCAGTCTTACTCGAACTATATAATTCCGTATTATTATTCTAAGGACTTCTATTATGTTAATATTTATATTACGCAGTAAATATAACATGACAGAATATTTTATTTTATTCGAAATAAAATAATAACATCAACAGTTTTATCTATCTCATCAAATGAATTGCCTCTAGGGCATAAACTCTAACAATCTCCCACTTGCACTAGAGTCAATCATTTACGTATCGTATACTCATGAAACTAGTGTAACTATTAAACTTCTGCTGTGACAGAGTTTAATTCAGTAGATCTAAAATATTACAACTTTTGTAACTTTGCAGATATGTTTATTTCTCCCGTGAAAAACTTCACATAAGAATTATATTTCTTAAAATATATGTTTGGATTGATGATGAGTTTAATGTTTTAGGCCTGAGCAACAGCCATATTATTATCGCAATGTGTATCATTCGATCAACAATGAATTAAGTTCAATCACGAACTTCTTAATCCAAACATTTTCTTTCTTAGAATCAGTATCTATTTCTTGTTTTTTTAAACTAACTTTATTTACAATAATCAATGTGTTATCAAATAACATTAGAGTTATTGTGTAACTCCCACTCAATTTCTTGTCTATACAAGATTTAATGGTATCTTGTAGTTTTCGATATATATCAAATTCTATTTTATTCCCATCGATATCTTAGAGACTGACTTTCCTTCACAAGGATACCAAATCAAGTAATAACATTTTATTCTCAGAGAATTTATATCCACAAAATAGTTATCTGATTTGGGTACGATCTTATCAGAGGAAGGACGTTTTCAAATCGTTTTAGTGGGATTTAACATAATTGTTCTAAATTTAACTTATAGGAAGATCTATATGACTTATCATTAATCGTACTATATCTTATAAGGTTCGATATCTCCGTTCAGACATACCATTCTAATATGGTGTTCTAGGTGGATAGAGTTGTGAAACAATTCCAAACTCATTCAGATAGTCATTAAATTTATTGGCTTAAATGTTCTCTTTCGAACTGTTCGATTTTTTTATTTTCTATTAAAATTGGTTTCTAACTTCGCTTTGAATTCTTTGAACTTTTCAAAGGATTCTGATATGTATTTCATAAGATATACATATCTATATCTACTGATATCATCAGTAAATATAATGAAGTAATAGAACCTACCTCTAGCTTATGTATTCGTTGCTCCATATACATCATTATGTTCGAGACCCAATACTTGTCACTCAATCACTGTGTAAGTGAAAGGTGATTTAGTTATTTTGCCTAATAAACAAGATTTGCATCCTTCATATGATTCAAAATCAATTGATTTCAAAATTTCATCATTATGGAGTTTTGATATACTTTCTTGTTTACTGGGCTAACTGGTTATACTAAAGGTATATTGGATTTAAATCACTAAATTTAATCTAGTCATTATTAATGTCAAGTACATTATAGTTAAGGATTTACAAATATCATTAACTATTTGTGAAATTCCATATGATATTTCATTTAAATAAAATGAGTAACAATTATTCTTTTATTACAAATGAAATTCAAACTTGTCTAAACAAGATATATTATAACATTTATTTTAAGTGGAATTTCGTAATAACAATTATCTTGCTTATTTAATTAAGACAGTATATTCAACAAGAATCAACTTGCTATGGATAATCTATCAACATTTTCTTCATTTCCAATTGTAAGTCCACTTGTTCTTTTATCAGATTTCTACTTATTCTGTAAATCAAAATACATTTATGTGATTTATATCTAGTATCTAATACTAGAAATGTATAAGTAGATTATTATAACATTTATATTTTATTCAGTTGAAGTCATACTTTAACTTATTTTAGATCCTCTCTTTATATCTAAAACAATTACGTTTAATTTGTTTGAGGACAATCCACAAATTTTGATGTTAGTCAAGAAATTTGATTTAATTTAATTTGTCCTTCTTAAGGATTAATTTGAATTATCAGAGTAATTTTGTTATTTAGTATCTACAGTAGATGAAAAAAAACTAATTCTATAATATTCATTTAATATAAATTCAAAATTTTGACAATCAAAATTTATATTAACATAAATATAATATTTAAACTAAAATATGCTCCCACTCAAATTAACATCTCTCTGTTTATATATACATATCGGTATACATATATAACGGTGTTCCAAGATCCATATCTAGTCATGCCTTGACCCAGCTTTGGCTAAACCCAAAACACAACCTTTTAGGTAGACATCTTATGTCAATTATATCGTATATAATTCTTGGATCGCATGATGAACATTTTGTTCAATATTATTCATTTGCTCAAAATATAGAATAATTCATGTTATTGTCTCTAAGGCCATAATCGTATTATGCAGCCTAGTTAAGTCGGACCCAATAATAGGTTGGAGCACCACATTTTACTCCATCGCATATAACCAAAATAAAAGGTGCACAACGCTTTGGCGTTAGTTACATCCAGTGATTTTGGACAGTGATGAGTATATTATTGGAAGATATCACCATGACTTAATATAACAAAATTTGCTTTTAGAGGGAATTTATAATTCATAGTGGAAACAATATTAGAGTTATTTACATATATCATAATATGTATTTTATATTCATAGTATAAATTTAAATAAAATATATGTATCAAATATACATATACATACATATATATATATATATATATCATATATCATATATATACATATTTTCTTTTAAACATTTCAAAATTATGGTTATACTGGAGCTTATAAAATTTTGCGACACGATTTTGGCTTCACTCTATATAATGTATACATATAGACTCAACCCCAATATATATATTTATAAATTCAGGCCCTAATTAAAGGCCTAATAAACCTGTTATAACACATCTCAATTCGTATTTGGAACATTATGAATTATGGATATATCAAACATATATTCATTGGTAGGCTTTTTATAAGAACTCAGATTAAATATTACTGAAACACAATATTGGTTAAAGAAATTACCAGAAAGGGTCAGACCCTATCACAACTATTAATGTATTGTATGTACTATAATTACTCATTAATACATTAAGAATAATTGCCAGACAATATATATACCTATATGTACACACACACATTTTAATCTACACAGTTTAATTAAAAAGCGTACAAGACTGTCTGTGTGTATATACATACAGTTTATCAATTTTACAACGTACAAAACCTTATGGGTTACATAAGCTAAAACTCCACACCAAAACAGATCCATTGTCAAATAATGAATTACATAGACAAATAAGCAAATATAAAATGGTATGCTACAATAACATATTTTATACTGCTAAATCCTACGAGATAACTTTTCATTTATTTTTAGCTGTCTTATACAAACACATTTACATCAAATGTAAACTGTGAATTACATATACATATAAACCAAAATTTTAAGATTAAAACAAGTCACACTTGTTTGTCCTTGAACTTGTGCTCACTGCAGTGGCTAGTAGTCTCAACTTTTGAGTATATTGTTTCCACCATCGGCTGAAACAATTTCAACACTTGTTCAATTAGCTAAGCATCATAGCCATAAACAAATACATTCAGATGTTACATTTCAAATTGGTATCATTAAAGCTGTAAACAAGTCTCTCTTGTTTTTGCTTTCACACAGTCATGCAGCATGAAATAAATATTAGAAATTTATCAAATAAGTTAAATAAATCAACATATGATTCAAGGATGCAAACAACTACTTATGAGCTATTTTCATATTCTATTATGGATTTAATAACATAGATTTCATGCTGTAAACTTATCAAGGATATTCAATTTATACGAACAGTTTTAAAGCAAAACAAGTATATACTTACCAAGACACTTGATACAGTTTGAAGTATGAGGTACATCTTTTATATCATTATATACAAGCCACATTTGATATATATATATATATATATATATATATATATATATATATAAGCCAGATTTCAATGATGATTTAAATGCCACATATCACCAATGTGTATATTGACTTTTATATATATACAAACTGATCCCAAATACATTATTTGTATATTTAACTGTGTAACAATCTTACATCACTATCAATAAAATAAGTTCATACATCTAATATGTAAGTTTTATGGAATCAATTCATGATTAATTGCCAACCTCCTATGTAAACTTACAAAATAATTTTGTGACTGCATAACACATTTAATGGGGTAAGAATTTGATCACACAGTTTTTCAGAACATAGGTTATTCTACAGTGATTTCTGGCATGACTCTCATGCCACTTTGAACAATGTATAGGTCTTACACTATATATGCTTGCACTGGTGTACTTTAAAATGAAATATGTACAAATAATAGCATTCAAATGTCATTTGAATATAAATCATATTAATATGAATAAATCTGTGCCCAGATTTCTGAATAAACATGTAAGGTTAAGGCAGATCATATTTGCCAAGTTGTACATATATATACCGTATGACAATACTACAGATTCATGTAATCTGTTTTGAATCTGTTTCGTAAATAGATTTATATCCAGTGACATATTCAATTGGATGTGCTTCTATAAATGTATATATACAATACATGCCTAACATAATTGGCAAAACTATAACATGTTTGACATTCAAAAGATGTTACAACCCTGTATGTACAAATATCAAGATTCATACAGCTACACAGATCCAATCAAATTGGTCTGTTCATATAAAACTACATTAAATCCATTTATAATGTAATTATATAAATTAACAGATTTAAAAAATATCATTAAATCTGATCAAAATGATTTGGTTTGCCTGAAAAGTCAAAACAAGATTTTTGATTATTCTACCTGATTATAAGGTTCATCAACTAGAAATATTAACTAAGTTAATATTTCTGACCTGTATTTTACATGATCTTATATCATATAAAAAATATATATTATAAAACAATTTTGTATTATGTATCAAATACAAACTGCCTTATAACATGTGAAATATTTTTCACAGATTAATCATGAAACAATTTCATGTTAACAGTGAAAAGATTTCAGATTAACAATGAACTAACTCCTAGTTAATCATTCAGTTTTGATATACATATATATAGATCGAATAAAGGACTAAAAGGTATATATCATTATATATATATATATATTTATCATTATGGAACATTAAGTATTCATGAGCAATATCATGAGAATGCAAAAAAAAAATGTATGACAATGAATCTTTTATTCAATCAAATCTTTTATCGATCATTTATCTCTTAAGATCAATGTATATATACATAATAGAATTAGGATCATAATGCTCAAAAAACCAAACTGGTTTTGGTTTCATTTCCAGATATCAAGATCGAATCTAAAACTTGTCTTAACAAATCTCTATATGGATGATTTCATTATATGAAAATTCATTCTTGCTGATTCATTAATCAGTGAAAACAATTTTATCAAAAAAATATATAATAAAATCTGGACATATGAACTAATTAATCAAACACATTGATTGTGGTTTTAGTACGAATAAACAGTCCAGTATACTATATTAATCAAAATCAGTGTATACAGAATTTAATAGTTTTAATACCAATACAGTTCAAATAGAATCAAGATCAAATTTTAATTCTGATTTGAATGATCATTTTATATATAATCTTAAGGTATTAAACTACTCTCCTAATCAGCAAAAAAAAAAAAAAAAATGATCCATATTGTGACATAGCTGATAATTTCATATTCAAACACATTTTAAATATCTATAGAATTAAAATTTTTAATTCATAGATAGATTTTATATCAACATGTGTTTGATTAAATAAGAATTTTTATTGATTTCAGAAATCAATCATAACAGAGATGATCATATAACTGTATTTCATTACAAGAGATTCAATTCAAAATTAATCCCACAAAACTAATTTTAATAAAACAATTAATACACTTTGAAAAAAAATAGCAGAACAGACATTTGAATTGGTATTGATATCAAATATCAATCTTGAAAGGTTTTCGAATTTAAACCATATTCGAATCTTATTCTGGATGACACAGTTCAAGTTAGAACAAAACTGTGTTTTATGTCTTTTAGTGAATCATAGAACTGTGTCTAGCACATATTAAATCAAAGCATTGAAATTTCAATATTATGGTCATTACCATAACAATATAAGATGAGAATTTAAAGGGGTATTCACTAAAGCTTAAATTCAAAATCGAAAGTCCTTAATCACCAACCAGATTTAATAATCAAGTGATTCACGCATGATTCCAGTTAAACCCAATCTATTAATGTCGTAAATCCATGGCTCTGATACCATTGAAAGTTTTAATTAGGGTTTTCAGAACGATTTAGCAACGGTAAAACTAAACCCTAAAAGGATCTATTACAAAATTAACAGATCGAATTAAAATCATACCTAATTCAAGTCGAATCCGCGGATTTGAGATGTGGATTGGGGATTAATCGAATCTAACAGCGTGTCAATTGTCGCACCTCCATAAGTATCCATTTGAACGCCACTCCTTCGATCTGAATTGAAGAAGAGAGAATGAGAAGTGTTGCCAGCCGCCATGACTCATTTTCTAGGGTTAGGGTATATATATTTATATCGAATCAGCCCCTTATTTTCTTTTAGATATATGTATATGTTTACGGTAATGCCAAGTATCATCTGTTAAAAGGGAAATCAAATGTCCCCTTTAAAATTAGGCTTTGACCATAGAAATAGGAACCAACTAAATACCAATTCAAACCCCAAATAAAATATCAACAAATTGATGTTTTATTTGTCTAGAAAATAGTTTCTCCTTCATAACGTTCAATTGTGTGACCCTATTGGTTACTACAACGTTGGCAATGAATTTAAATCATATTTAAAATCACAAACAGTGATTGGCATCTAGCAATACGTCGCTGCTACCCAAGTTGTAATAAGATCAACGATTCAATACAACCTTTCTGTGACCAGTGTATCAATATAATATAATCCTTTTAACCAATATATCCAGGATTAAACTAGAGGCATGGATCGTATCATCCTCGTTATAATTTAATTCGTTTTCTTGATCGATGAGTAGACTGCTTGAAACAAATCAATATTTGAGCACGGCCATGCATTTCACAGTCTCACTCAATCAAGAGGCCCATGGATATCACTACGAATATATCGTAGGGTTAAATTCCATCTAGATCATTCATAATTTTCATTCGATTCAAGATATATCCAATGATCACCGTTATCATTACTCTGTTACGAAATAACTTTAGATGATATCAAAACACAAATATCCTCGAATAAAATTATAATGATTTCAGGTCTGAGGACCATTACATCACTGTCACTATGAGAACAACTTATGATACTATTGAATATATTCCATGTAGTTATCTCACGGTGGGTCAGCCCAATACGTTATTTTCTAATACGTATTTATATCTTGACTTTAATATCACGTATATTAATGATCAATGAGATGTGAACATCAATCAATCAATATACTAGTCTCAATGCTTTATTGTTGTCCTATATAAAAAATAAAACTCGACTAGGGACATTTAAGAATTATAATACTTATCACATTATATAATCTCAAGTTCAGTCTTACTCGAACTATATAATTCCGTATTATTATTCTAAGGACTTCTATTATGTTAATGTTTATATTACGCAGTAAATATAACATGACAGAATATTTTATTTTATTCCAAATAAAATAATAACATCAACAGTGTTATCTATCTCATCAAATGAATTGCCTCTAGGCATAAACTCTAACAGTTTTATGTCAAAGTTACGATTATTATTATATTTTATCCCATGCGCTGTGAGACATTCTACAGGTTCCTTGTTAGTTCAAATTCCTTTCTTTAGCGACCATCACGTGCTAGTCGCGCACTGTCACAACGCACTTTCATTGGAAATGTCGGCTGGTGCGGGGAGTGCCATCACAATTGGGTTCGGCTATATTGGGTTGTCTTTACACTACACTAGACTCCTTTGCTTTTAGGGAGGTGGCTCAGATATTTGGTTTCAGATACATATTTTCGTGTTGGTACTACGAGTACATGACCAACATACTTCCATGCATTGTTTGAGGTCGCTAGTCATGTAGTTGATTCATATTTTTCATGCATGCGTCGATAGGAGAGTATCTAGGTAGTTACGTATACTCCTACTAGTGTTAGACATGACTTGATGGAGGCCCGATCTCAGATTGATCTGAGTTCTAAGCCAAAATTTTCTGAGCATTGTGGGCCTCTTATTGGATTGCCACAGGCTCAGCTTCATAACGCACATCTCTTCTCCATTACATATTGTTTGTCTCTTTGTCGTGTCATTCTGCTCCCACCGGCTTACCTTCCTATTTGGTACTTTGGAGACAGATGTTACTTCCAAGGCATGGGTGATCTGCATGTACCCAAAGATCCAATATCGTGTGATGATATGTTCCGGAGGCATCGTACTATTGGGAGGCAGGACATACTAGGTCCTAAAGAGACCGGTTGGGTAGATACACAGACTTATTTCATATACAGAGCTGATTTTAGTATTTATTGGGATAGAATTACACCATGGCGCTACTTGTTGCTAGATTACAATCGAGGTGTAAACTCCAATCACGTAGATCCACGTGTGGCTACCGGTAAAGTTCATCCTCCACCAATATTATTTTTATCTCACCCCATCATATTACTACGAGTATCCCATGTATTATGCTCTTGGTGAATCTTTCAGAGCATACGATCTAGGCGGTACATTGATCATGCAGCCTATTGTTTATCCACCTAATGAGATTATTTTGGGGTCCCCACCCTGGGATTGTACCCGCCTCATGTGGTAATTTAGCTACTTTTATATTAGTTGCTTGTACGTATTTAAGATATATGAAGTGAGTGTAATGGTCTTGTGTTACAGTATTAACAAAGGCTGAACCAGCAACGTTGACATATAGCCGCTATTCAACATATGGCGCTACTGCATTTGCAGACATTGAGTCATCAGCGGTAGGCAGAGATGCAGGCATTGTAGGGACATATGTATATGATGCAGTGTCAGATACAAGCTCATATTGATGAGCTACAGGCTCAACTGGATGCGTTAGGAGGTGGTGGTACTAGAGGTTAAGGAGGTGGAGATGGTGCTAGTGGTAGAGATGATGACAATGATGATAATGATGATATGGAAGATGATGATGATGACATGGATGAGGATGATGATGGTGAGGAGTACGACGACAACGATGATGACGATGGTGCTGCTACGGATTTATAATTACCATATATTACGTACATGACTTAATGATGTATATATGTTTCTGTCATGTTGTACTGTATTATATGTTGTTCTGTGGATTCATGTTGATGGTTGTATTATATGATGTTATATGTTGTTGATCATTGTGTGTTTTGTGTTGCTACTTCATTCTCATAATGCATTGTTTAACTCAGTAGAGGACGACCCATATTGTTTAACTCCGTAATTAAAAATATTCGACTTGCTTAACTAATTAGATATGGTTACTACACAAAGTAACCACGATTTTTTGGAAAATTTAATTTACACATATCTCATAATGTACAAGACCAAATCACAGACTATGACATTCATTAGAAAGATCTATTCGATTAAGTTTTGGAGAATCATGTTGGATGGATTCCGACATTTTTTTATTTTATATATTAATTTGAACTTTGTTTCATAATATTATGTACTGCCACAACGCGCCGAGATCGATATAATTAATTTAGTTCATTCATTAAAATTTAATAAAAAAGAGAATGACCTTAAATGTTTTAACTCATAATGAACCAAATTTTAATTATATAACATGGAATCTTGTTTAACATAGTAGAGGATGACCCTTATTGGTTAACTCCATTATTGAAAATATTCGACTTGATTAATTAGGTATAGTTACTATACAGACTAACCGCGATTTTTTGGAAAAATTAATTTACACATATCTCATAATGTACAAGACCAAATCACAGACTATGGCATTCATTAGAAAGCTCTATTCGATTAAATTTTGGAGAATTGTGTTTGGATGGATTCCGACATTTTTTGATTTTATATATTAATTCGTAAAATTAAGAACTGCCACAATGAAGACAAGATCGATATAGCTAATTTTACTTCATTCGTTAAAATTTATTAAAAAAGAGGATGACCTTAAATGTTTTAACTCATTATGAACCAAATTTTTATTACATAACATGGAATCTTGTTTAACTCAGTAGAGGACGACCCATATTAGTTAACTCCATAATTGAAAATATTCGACTTGCTAATTAATAAGGTATGGTTACTACACGAACTAATCGCGATTTTTTGGAAAATTTAATTTACTTATTTCTCATAATGTACTAGACCAAATCACAGACTGTGACATTCATTAGAAAACTCTATTCGAATATGTTTTAGAGAATCTTTTTTGGATGGATTATGATATTTTTCTGATTTTATATATTAATTTGAACTTCGTTTCATAGAATTAAGAACTACCACAACGCGACAAGCTCGATATAGTTCATTCTATAAAATTTAATAATAAAAAAGATGATCTTAAATGTTTTAACTCATTATGAACCAAATTTGAATTATACAACATGGAATCTTGTTTAACTCAGCAGAGGACAACCCGTATTGGTTAACTCCATAATTGAAGATATTCGACTTGCTTAATTAATTAAGTATGGTTACTACACGAACTAACTGCAATTTTTTTGAAAATTTAATTTCCACATATCTCATAATGTACAAGACCAAAACACAGACTACAACATTCATTAGCAAGCTATATTAGATTAAATTTTGAAGAATCGTGTTCGGATGTATTCCGACATTTTTCTGATTATGTATATAAGTTTGAACTTCGTTTCATAAATTAGGAATTACCACAATGGGACGAGCTCGATATAATTAATTTTAGTTCATTCATTAAAACTTAACAAAAAAGGGATGACCTTTAATGTTTTAACTCGTTATGAACCAAATTTTAATAATATAACATGGAATCTTGTTTAACGTGGCAAAGGACGACCTGTGCTGGTTAACTCCATAACTGAAAATATTCGACTTGCTTAATTAATAGGGTATGGTTACTACATGAACTAACCGCGATTGTTTGGAAAATTCTAGTTACACATATCTCACAATGTACAAGACCAAATCACAGAACGTGACATTTATTAGAAAGCTCTATTCGATTAAGTTTTAGGGAATCTTGTTTGGTTGGATTCCCATTTTTTATTATTTATTAATTTGAACTTCATTTCATAAAATTACGAACTACTACAATGCGACGAGCTCGATATAATTAATTTTAGTTCATTCTTTAAAATCTTATAAAAAAGAGGACAACCATAAATGCTTTAACTCGTTATAAACCAAATTTTAATTATATAATATGGAATCTTATTTAACTCAGTAGAGGACAGCCCATATTGGTTAACTCCATAATTGAAAATATTCGACTTGCTTAATTAATTTGGTATGGTTATTGCATGAACTAACCGCGATTTTATGGAAAAATTAATATCCACATATCTCATAATGTACAAGATAAAAACACAGACTACGACATTCGTTAGAAAATTCTATTCTACTATGTTTTGGAGAATCTTGTTTGGATGGATTCCGACATTATTTTTATTTTATGTATTAATTTGAATTCATTTCGTATAATTACAAAATATCCCAATGCGATGAGCTCGATATGATTAATTTTAGTTCATTCATTAAAATTTAATAAAAAAGAGGATGACCTGTATGTTTTAACTCATTATGAACCAAATTTCAATAATATAACATGGAATCTTGTTTAACTCGGCAGAGGACGACCATATTGGTTAACTCCATAATTGAAAATATTAGACTTTCTTAATTAATTAGGTATGGTTACTACACGAACTAACCGGGATTTTATGGAAAATTTAATTTCCACATATCTCATAATGTACAAGACCAAAACACAGACTGTGATATTCATTAGAAAGCCCTATTCCGTTAAGTTTCGGAGAATCTTGTTTGGATGGATTCCAACATTTTTATGTATTAATTTGAACTTCATTTCGTAAAATTATGAACTACCACAACGCGATGAACTCGATATAACTAAATTTAGATCATTCGTTAAAATTTAATAAAAAAGAGGACAACCTGAATGTTTTAACTCATTATGAACCAAATTTTAATTATATAACATGGGATTTTGTTTAACTCAGCAGAGGACAACCCGTATTGCTTAATTCCATAATTGAAAATATTCAATTTACTTGATTAATTAGGTATGGTTACTACCCGAACTAACTGAGATTTTTCAGAAAATTTAATTTAAACATATCTCATAATGTACAAGACCAAATCATAAACTGTGACATTCATTATAAAACTCTATTCAATTAAGTTTTGGAGAAACTTTTTAGGATGGATTTCGACATTTTTTGATTTTATATATTAATTTAAACTTTTTTTCATAAAATTATGAACTAACATAACACTACAAGCTCGATATAATTAATTTGAGTTCATTCGTTAAAATTTTATAAAAAACTATACCACATTAGAATTTAAAAAAAATATACTACATTGAAAACTAAGCAGCTACTACGAAAGAAATTATAAAACCAACTGCAATTGAGGAAACTTTGAACTAAAAAATTGCTTTTTGAGTCTTATCCAATATTCTTTCTCATAGTCATCCATTCCACTCAAGTCTTTGACCATTATTTCTTTCTCCTCTCTTTGTTGTACCATAGACTATTGATGTTGTCTGACAGTTAACTTTTGCATTTGAATCAGCAACTTCTGCTGCTCAAGGTCAACAAACCTGTTTATTACTTCTATTTTCTTCTAAGCTTGAAAAATTATGTCTTGTTGTCTACTCTCGTGTGTTTCAAAGGAGACGCTGACTTTTGCATCCACAACAACATCAACCTTTTTCTTTCTTTTTGAAGCTTTGACTCCTACTTGTCTATACTCTTCATCTTATCTTTGACTACATTCATCAAGTAGGTTTTCCCTTTGAAGTGGAGATTCTCTTGTCAATGAATCTTCGAGATTAGACGAATAATTGGGTTTTGAAGCTTTGTTCTTTCCCTTATAGATGTTTGAACATTATGTATGCTGCTGGTAGTATCAGAGTTCCATTTTGGTTAAATGGTATAGTTCAAGAATTGATAATAACGTGGTCTTTTTTCTTCATGTTCTCTAGCGAATGGCTTCTTGAACTCCTCGTTTTCCATTCGTTTATGCCAACAAAAAAGGAATAGATCTGTAACTAACAATTACTACATCACTAACATACGTATTATAAAAGCTATACCAAATGATCCTCACCACCCATGCCACTAGGATTTGCTTTCTTCATTTTATAAACTTATGATTCATAAAAACGTTTGATGACTTATTTTCCCGAATCGACCCTAAATCGACGAAAACGTTTTTCTGCTTTTAGGATGCTTGAGGTTGAAGGAATCCTATATTGTTTCCCAAAATTTGTCACTTGATTGGTCATTGCCTATAGTTGAATCTTATGAAAATGGCAGTCTATGTTGCATAGGTCATAGTCCTCATCGCTTGTCCTTGGAAGGATTGATTTTTTGCTCGAAGGAGTAGCTTGCTCATTCTAGGCTTGGTCGCTCTTGGTGTTGTTTTCGAAAACATGGCTTTCGGGCATCGTCGGATGGGAAAGTTCTCCAAAGGGTAAAGGCATTATTAAGTTTTTGTGATTTTGAGAGTAACAGATAAGAAGGAAGAGAAATTGTGTTGTGATCTTGTGTGTGCGGAAGTTGGTAATTTATGGTTGAAAATACAGCCATTGTAGCTAGAATATGACCGTTTTATGGCCGTTATAGATGGCCGTTGTAGTTGGAATGTGACCATTTTAAAGCCGTTGGAAGCGAATATGAACATTTTGTAGCTGTTGTAGGTGTTGTTGGTTCTCACACTAATTTAATCAATGCCTAATATTTGGGCATTGATTAAATTAGTGACTAAATTTTGGACACTGATTAAACCAGTGCTCGGGACCAATTCAGAATCTTGAATTGGTCCCTGAATTTTTCCTTAAATATTCAAGGCAAAAATGGCCATTATGAAAGAAACTTTGGCCAGTTCAAAATTCAGACAAGTAATTCTTTCTGTTAGATACACTCTTAGAACATGATAGCAAGACGAAAAAGAAAAGGACTAAACATGAAACTGAAAAAACTACATTGTTAAGGCTAGTTATATTTGCATCTCTTTTTGTAACACCCCGAGAATTCTATAACTGTGAAATTCATGAGTTAAAGTATAATCAAATTCAAATCAAAGAACTAAGGGAAACGGGATACGCCATTGCGTTCGTCTCGGAAAAATACGCGAAATAGAGTCCGAGTTTTCGAAAAACGGAGTCCGTATGAAGAAGATATGGCCTTCGGAAGTTTTGAATTAAATTTAAAATTCAAACAGAATAAAATAATTAAAAATCGGGCCCAGTGGGCCAGGGCGGATAAACACCCGCCTAGGCCACCCAGGTCGACTGGGCTGTCGACCTGGGCTACCCATGTCGACAGGGCTGTCGACAGGGGTGTCGACCTGGTCGAGCCCAGTCAACCTGGCTGGTCAGGTCTGTGTTTGGTCGAATTTCTGTGGTCTGCTTTGTCATTAGGGCTAGGTGGCGGGTTCTAATTGGTCTCTCTATCTAATGAATGGCTACGATCTAACCTAGCAACATCAATGGTCCTAATCAATTCCTAACCTCTATATAAACAACCCTAGACTAAACCCTAATCTATTCATTCAAATTAAGAACATAGCCGCCATGTTGCTGAGGAACGACTAAGAGTAGCCGCCGACTAGAGAGAGAATTAGAAAGAAAGTTCTAAAGCCTAAAGCAATTCAAGCAACCTAAAGCCAATCAATTCAACAAAGGAATCATATCTCTTAATTAGAGAATTCGCCGCAACCATTGTAAGTAGAGTATTACTTTGGTATGAATAAACAACTGTATTGATTTGTATGCTTGAATTGGGATAATAAAGTAATTCATATTTGTGCAAAATTATGTTATTCATTATAAAGAACTACATGCGGTAGTTCTATGCAAGTATACGTTTGGAATATTACGCAAATTATGTAATCTATGTTGAAGCTACATGTATGTAGTTGATTGAAATTCATGCGAGTTTGGGGCTTTGTTATTTTGCCATCATGATGTATATTTTTGTGCATAAATCATTTTGCAAGTAATTGAAACAAGTTTGGTTGTTATAGTTCATATGAAACTATGTTGGAATTTTGACACCATAATCCATGTATTAAGTCATGCTTTTGCAAAACTTATGAATATGGCTAGGCTATGAATGATATTTGGCATAATTGAAATCTATGATTAAGTCTATCTTGTTTAAAAGAATTATATGATGACATATGTGAGACATGGCTAGGTTAGACTCAAAAATCCCTTTTTGCAAGTTTAAAGCAAACACCATGATTAGAAGTATTTATGCCATGCTTATGTTTGACATTATGCCATGTTTATGCTAGAAGTATTTATGCCATGCTTATGTTTGACATTATGCCATGTTTATGCTAGAAGTATTTATGCCATGCTTATTTTTGACATTATGCCATGTTTATGCTAGAAGTATTTATGCCATGCTTATGTTTGACATTATGCCTAAATAAAAATATAGGTTCATGTGTCAATAATGATATCTCAATTACAAGTTCACATGCTTTGATTCATGTCACCTATGTTTTATGACCAAAGTATATGTCACTACTATGCAAGTACACCAGTTTCTATTTTGTATTCCCATCGTCATATTGCAAGTTCATACGCTCACCTTCCCCTCTTTGTGTATGTAATCACGCTTTAAGCCTCCCCTTTTGCATGGCTAAATTGGGCTTTAAAAGGCTAAGCCCAATATATATGAACGGACGTGTAAAACGGGGGAAAATAACGTTGGGTTAAAATTAATTAATGAATGAAAATATAAAATAGAAGGGCCCAAATTCAAGTATGGGTTGGGCCCGTGATTGGTGTAATCTTTACACTATTAACTTAATAATGGGCCGCAAATATTTACATATAAATAAAGAAGAAAGACAAAATATGTAAAAGTAGAAAATACGACGTGTTTAACCCGAGGTTGGATTGAGTTGTGATGTAAACCTGCCCGGAACCGCCCGGCTGTCCAGTAGTCACAACAATACCTATCCAATGTGAGAGGTTAAACATGGAGCCCAATAAGGACCCGAGGTTAGACTGAGTTGTGGCGTAAGACTGCCCGGAACCAACCGGCAACAGGCAACCACAACAATACCTGTCTAATGTGAGAGGTCAGGGCCTTAATAAGACAATTAAGGCTGAGTCAGGATTGTTAGGATTAAGTGGACTAAAGACTTAATCAAAATGGAACATGCTAAACTAAACGGACTGGTGGGGGTTAGGTTAGAAACACTTAACCAACTTAGCATGTTGGCTAGAGATAGAAAACCTAGTAACGGGGGACCCTTTTCAGCAGTAACCCTAAAAGGTGTATCATGATACCCTGAAACTAGGCAGGGTGGGGCACGATTACTGGGCTGATTGTAAGAGGTCAAAGCGACGGCGGTGGTGTAGCAGTGTAGGTTCTAACGGTGTGCGGGCGTGCACGCACTCCGGCGCAGAAAAATAAAGCACTGGGCACCAGTAGCATACCTGTGCATTCTAAGGTTGTGTCGGGCCGCTGCCATGGGACTTGATACACCCCATGGTGGGACCAGCATAGGTAACTACAGACATCGGGGGCCGTAAGACACATGTAACTATGCGAGTAGGAGCCAATCATCATAGAATGGATCACATTACCCTGATTTTGGGGTGCCAGTTGGAAACTAGTTTATATGGGTTCAGAGATTAACATGGGGTACGATAGTATATTCGACCCTAGACAACTTAACCAAGTTTATTGTGCATGCCCACTTCCTGTTTATACTTATCATACCCAGTTCTTTATTCATAGACAAAATAGTACTAGACTTACTCAGGCTTTATGTCTAACTCTACTTTTCTTTCGTCTTCTTTCTTCCGTTCCCCCCCCCCCCCCAGGTCCTCAGGGAGGGAACACAGCAGCTTGACCAACCTCAACATCCAGCTTGAAGAAGAGAAATGTATTGCTTGGACTTTCCTGTTTTGAACTATGGCTTTGGACAATCCACTATGGGGCTTTTGCAGTTTATCCATGTTTTATTTATGCTTTTTTAAATAATGTACTCAAGACAGATTATGAAAGTGTTATGTTATGTTTTTGGAAAGGATGTTGTTGTAACACGTATTTGACTTTTATGAAATAAAAGTTTGTTGTTCTTCCGCTGTTTACAAATATGTGTTCTTATATCTGTCTTGTATATCTGTGACTTGTACTTATAAACCTCCACCAAAATTAGGGCATTCCCTTTGAGAGTGACCCTAACGGAGGTGGGGTGTTTCACTTGGTATCAGAGCATAGGTTTACCAGATAAGATAAAAAGTTTTGGAAAATTATTTTCGAAAAGGAAATTTAAAGAAGCATTTTTAAAGGAAAAATATTATTTTATTTTGAAAAAGGCAAAGTCCACTCCCCAAAGCCATAGGTACTATCTCTTATCCTTCATTTTGAATCTATCCTTTTTGTTTCAGCATGTCCCAAGAACTTAACTTGCCAGAAGAGGTACCAATACCTGGTTGGTTTAGACGGTTCTTAGAAGCAAGAGCCACTCAGCCAGGTCCTACCATTCCTCCTCCCCCAGCAGAAGGAAATCATCCAGCTGCAGCAGCACCTTTTCCTCCACCTCCTCCTCGGGGAAACGCTTTTGCTAAGATATGTAAAGACTTTAAAGCTATGGGAGGAAGGGATTTCCATGGAACTGAGTCCTTCGTAGCAGCTAGAAATTGGCTGAAAGAAACGGAGGACCTATTCATCATCTTTGAGGTTGAAGATAGACAAAAAGTACAACTGGCAGTATGGCTATTGAAGGGCGAGGCTTCCTACTGGTGGGAAGTCACTAATGCTGAAAGACCAGTGGAGACATGGGAGGACTTTAGGGCAAGGTTTGAGACTAAATTTCTCTCAGATGCGGAAAGAAGTTTGCAGTTGGAAAAATTCTTGTTTCTTAAGCAAGGGGACAAGACGGTCAGAGAGTATGTGAATCAGTTTGATGAGCTAGCTAGGTTTGGGCTTGACCTAGTCAACACCCCGCACAAGAAGGCTCTCCGTTTCGTCAAAGGGTTGAATGAGCCATTACACTGTTTGGCCATGACCCATATACCCATGGGAGCCACGTATGAAAGATTGGTGCAAATGGCATTGCTGAATGAAGAGGATAAGGGCAAGAAGAAAGAGGGTTTGCAGCCCAAGAAGACAGACTTTAAGAAGGGCGGGAAAGGCAACAAAGAGAAGAGGAAGTGTAATTTCTGTGGCAAAGTGGGGCACTTAGTAAAGGACTGCCGGAAAAAGAAGGCCAAGGAGAATGGTGGGTGCTTTTCTTGCGGTGAGACGGGCCATAGGGCTAAGGACTGCCCAAAGAAACGAGGACAGGGGCAGAGGGCTGGATCCACCCCAGGGGCACAGGTTCATGTGCTAGAAGCGCCACCATTGCAACAGCGAGGTATAAATACTTCTGTAGAAAGTGTAGTTTATCTTTATGATCACCCCGTTCGCACTTTATTTGATTCCGGCGCATCTCACTCCTTTATCTCGTCTGCTTTAGTAGAATCTCTGCACCTAAAAACTAGTATAGTAGAGGACCCCTTAATTGTTTCAAACCCAATTGGGGGCCCAGCTCATTTGTCTATGATCTGTTTGGATTTGAAAATTTCTATTCTAAGTGTTGAATTTCAATGTAGTGCCTTTGTTTTGGGCTTTTCGGGGTATGGTTTGATTTTGGGTATGGATTGGCTATCCAGTAATGGGGCCATCCTTGATTGTGAGAAAAGGGTTGTCAGGCTCCTAACCCAGCTCGGTAATACTTTGGAAATTTCTTGTAATCCCTCGTATGCGGTTATGCTTAGTTATCTTGAATCGCTAGATGCCTCTGCTGAAAATTTGCAATCAGTTAGAGTGGTCCGGGAATATCCGGATGTCTTCGAAGAGGTGAAGGGCTTGCCTCCGAAGCGGGAAATCGACTTCCGCATATATCTTGTAGATAATGCAAAGCCCGTTGCGTTGCCCGTTAGACATATGGCTCCACGAGAAAGGAAAGAGCTCAGTAAACAGATTAAAGAGCTTCTAGAAAAGGGGTTCATTAGGAGGAGCATTTCAGAATGGGGCGCTCCAGTGGTGTTCGCTACAAAGGCGGATGGTTCACTCCGTCTATGTGTTGACTATAGGGAGCTCAACAAGCTAACGAAAAAGAATAGGCATCCTCTCCCTAGAATTGACGATTTATTTGACCAGCTTGTAGGAGCGTCTGTTTTCTCCCAAGTCGATTTAGCAACCGGGTTTCATCAGCTAAGGGTGGCTGAAGATAGCATCGATAAAACGGCGTTCAGAACCCCAGACGGTTTCTTTGAATGGCTTGTCATGCCTTTCGGCTTGACAAATGCACCTGCGTACTTCGTGGACCTAATGAGTAGGGTATTTAGAGATTTCCTCAACAAATTCGTAGTGGTCTTCGTAGATGATATCCTTATCTTCTCAAAGAGTGAAGAGGAACATGCTCAACACTTAAGGGCAATCATGGAAACTTTGCGAGTCCATCAACTAAAAGCCAAATTCTCCAAATGCCACTTTTGGAGAGAAGAGGTGAGGTTCCTTGGGCACATAGTATCCAAACAAGGGTTAGCGGTGGACCCTGCGAAGATAGTGGCGGTACAGGATTGGAAGACACCAAGGAATGCAACTGAGGTCCGAAGCTTTCTAGGACTAGCAGGTTTCTATCGAAAATTCATAAGGGATTTTGCGAAAATCTCAGCTCCGCTCACGAAGTTGACAATTGTTTGTTTTCAAGAGATAATTCATCTATGTGGGATACCTTCTAGTAAGTGAACAAGATCCAAGATTCACTAGTGAATTTTGGAGAGCTTGCATGGAACCATGAGTACGCAGTTAGGCTTGAGCCAAGTATACTAGAAGGAGAATAAGTGAAAGAGGAACGAGAAATAGGTTCCAACTCATATTTTGGAAACAAGAATTAAGAAGCTACGAAATTGTGAAGTTAAAGACGGACAAAGCATAATGGAGTTAAGCTCAAGAAATGCGACTTAGAAGATTGAAGACTAGATTCGTGCATAATATCTCTTCTTAAGAGTATATCCTCTCGGTCCCATTCTCAATCCAATTTCTGTTGCAAACCGCATAGGGAGTATGACTCATCTGTTAGTAACACATGTTGGGGCTCGAGGGTGTTCATTGGTTTGACTAAAGTTTTTGGTTTTTTTTAGGATACAGATTGGTCTTAAGAAGGGACTCCCTTGTTACCTAAAAGGAGTCCATCATGCTTAGTTGCCTAGAATCATATATGGTGGTTGGGTTGAGTAACTCTTTGGGTGTCAGTTTGATGTTGATTTCGGTCTTCGGGGCTGATGCTTAGCGAGTTCTTCTCCTAATCAATATATATGTGGCATAGGTTTTCAGTTTTGACATTGCCTAATGGGCACAAAGTTTTTACTTCGACTATACCTTTAGATAGGAACAATTGGGAAAATTTCCTATAGATTATAGCTACCCGAGAAGTTGGCTGGAGTCCACAACGTTTTTCACGTTTCACACCTCCGAAAATGTCTGCATGAGTCTGCTGAAGTGGTAGAGCCAAATATACTCGAAGAGGCCGAAGAGGAACGCGAAGCGACCATAAGAAAAGTTCCAACCCGCATCTTAGGAACGGAAGTGAAGAAGCTACGCAACCGTGAAGACAAGCTCGTCAAAGTTCTGTGGAGCGACGCCGAGGGAGACGCGACTTGGGAAACTGAAGCTAGAATACGCACTGCCTACCCTTTTCTGTTCGAGGGTACATCCTTGATCTTTCCTTTTCCTTAAGTTGCGCTTTTATCTATCTTTTTAGGTATATTTCCTCGACCGTATCTTTTAGGTAGAAACCCTTTGGATGGAAACATGTAGTTGAAACATGTTATGGATGATGGTTGCAAGTGGTTGCAAGTGATTGCTAGTGGTTGCTCGTGGTTGCATATACACACACAATCTAGGTTTAAATCGGCTCAGTCACTTCATTTTGCATATGCATATATGTTTGCATTCGTATATGGTTGAACTTTAATGTGTTGTCATATGGATGTTGCATTTGTATTGAATGATTGTGCACTCATGTAGAATCAAGAATAGGAAAATTTGCATACATAATGGATTCATGGCACTTACATAATTCGCATTAAGGAGGTCAACTGAATTAGTAGACCGCCTGATTTTGCATTAGATAAGTTCATATACACACACACTTCGCATATGATCATGAAGCATTAGAAGACTTTTAAGGACAATGGATGCTCGTGTCTAATGGATGAGTAAATGGATGATTGGATGTTAGGATATACATTCCTCCTAACTTGAAGATTTCGGGGACGAAATCCTTTTAAGTAGGGGAGAATGTAACACCCCGAGAATTCTATAACTGTGAAATTCATGAATTAAAGTATAATCAAATTCAAATCAAAGAACTAAGGGAAACGGGATACGCCATTGCGTTCGTCTCGGAAAAATACGCGAAATAGAGTCCGAGTTTTCGAAAAACGGAGTCCGTATGAAGAAGATATGGCCTTCGGAAGTTTTGAATTAAATTTAAAATTCAAACAGAATAAAATAATTAAAAATCGGGCCCAGTGGGCCAGGGCGGATAAACACCCGCCTAGGCCACCCAGGTCGACTGGGCTGTCGACCTGGGCTACCCATGTCGACAGGGCTGTCGACAGCCCTGTCGACAGGGGTGTCGACCTGGTCGAGCCCAGTTAACCTGGCTGGCCAGGTCTGTGTTTGGTCGAATTTCTGTGGTCTGCTTTGTCATTAGGGCTAGGTGGCGGGTTCTAATTGGTCTCTCTATCTAATGAATGGCTACGATCTAACCTAGCAACATCAATGGTCCATATCAATTCCTAACCTCTATATAAACAACCCTAGACTAAACCCTAATCTATTCATTCAAATTAAGAACATAGCCGCCATGTTGCTGAGGAACGACTAAGAGTAGCCGCCGACTAGAGAGAGAATTAGAAAGAAAGTTCTAAAGCCTAAAGCAATTCAAGCAACCTAAAGCCACTCAATTCAACAAAGGAATCATATCTCTTAATTAGAGAATTCGCCGCAACCATTGTAAGTAGAGTATTACTTTGGTATGAATAAACAACTGTATTGATTTGTATGCTTGAATTGGGATAATAAAGTAATTCATATTTGTGCAAAATTATGTTATTCATTATAAAGAACTACATGCGGTAGTTCTATGCAAGTATACGTTTGGAATATTGCGCAAATTATGTAATCTATGTTGAAGCTACATGTATGTAGTTGATTGAAATTCATGCGAGTTTTGGGCTTTGTTATTATGCCACCATGATGTATATTTTTGTGCATAAATCATTTTGCAAGTAATTGAAACAAGTTTGGTTGTTATAGTTCATATGAAACTATGTTGGAATTTTGACACCATAATCCATGTATTAAGTCATGCTTTTGCAAAACTTATGAATATGGCTAGGCTATGAATGATATTTGGCATAATTGAAATCTATGATTAAGTCTATCTTGTTTAAAAGAATTATATGATGACATATGTGAGACATGGCTAGGTTAGACTCAAAAATCCCTTTTTGCAAGTTTAAAGCAAACACCATGATTAGAAGTATTTATGCCATGCTTATGTTTGACATTATGCCATGTTTATGCTAGAAGTATTTATGCCATGCTTATGTTTGACATTATGCCATGTTTATGCTAGAAGTATTTATGCCATGCTTATGTTTGACATTATGCCATGTTTATGCTAGAAGTATTTATGCCATGCTTATGTTTGACATTATGCCTAAATAAAAATATAGGTTCATGTGTCAATAATGATATCTCAATTACAAGTTCACATGCTTTGATTCATGTCACCTATGTTTTATGACCAAAGTATATGTCACTACTATGCAAGTACACCAGTTTCTATTTTGTATTCCCATCGTCATATTGCAAGTTCATACGCTCACCTTCCCCTCTTTGTGTATGTAATCACGCTTTAAGCCTCCCCTTTCGCATGGCTAAATTGGGCTTTGAAAGGCTAAGCCCAATATATATGAACGGACGTGTAAAACGGGGTAAAATAACGTTGGGTTAAAATTAATTAATGAATGAAAATATAAAATAGAAGGGCCCAAATTCAAGTATGGGTTGGGCCCGTGATTGGTGTAATCTTTACACCATTAACTTAATAATGGGCCGCAAATATTTACATATAAATAAAGAAGAAAGACAAAATATGTAAAAGTAGAAAATACGATGTGTTTAACCCGAGGTTGGATTGAGTTGTGATGTAAACCTGCCCGGAACCGCCCGGCTGTCCAGTAGTCACAACAATACCTATCCAATGTGAGAGGTTAAACATGGAGCCCAATAAGGACCCGAGGTTAGACTGAGTTGTGGCGTAAGACTGCCCGGAACCAACCGGCAACAGGCAGCCACAACAATACCTGTCTAATGTGAGAGGTCAGGGCCTTAATAAGACAATTAAGGTTGAGTCAGGATTGTTAGGATTAAGTGGACTAAAGACTTAATCAAAATGGAACATGCTAAACTAAACGGACTGGTGGGGGTTAGGTTAGAAACACTTAACCAACTTAGCATGTTGGCTAGAGATAGAAAACCTACTAACGGGGGACCCTTTTCAGCAGTAACCCTAAAAGGTGTATCATGATACCCTGAAACTAGGCAGGGTGGGGCACGATTACTGGGCTGATTGTAAGAGGTCAAAGCGACGGTGGTGGTGTAGCAGTGTAGGTTCTAACGGTGTGCGGGCGTGCACGCACTCCGGCGCAGAAAAATAAAGCACTGGGCACCAGTAGCATACATGTGCATTCTAAGGTTGTGTCGGGCCGCTGCCATGGGACTTGATACACCCCATGGTGGGACCAGCATAGGTAACTACAGACATCGGGGGCCGTAAGACACATGTAACTATGCGAGTAGGAGCCGATCATCATAGAATGGATCACATTACCCTGATTTTGGGGTGCTAGTTGGAAACTAGTTTATATGGGTTCAGAGATTAACATGGGGTACGATAGTATATTCGACCCTAGACAACTTAACCAAGTTTATTGTGCATGCCCACTTCCTGTTTATACTTATCATACCCAGTTCTTTATTCATAGACAAAATAGTACTAGACTTACTCAGGCTTTATGTCTGACTCTACTTTTCTTTCGTCTTCTTTCTTCCGTCCCCCCCCCCCCCCAAGTCCTCAGGGAGGGAACACAGCAGCTTGACCAACCTCAACATCCAGCTTGAAGAAGAGAAATGTATTGCTTGGACTTTCCTGTTTTGAACTATGGCTTTGGACAATCCACTATGGGGCTTTTGCAGTTTATCCATGTTTTATTTATGCTTTTTTAAATAATGTACTCAAGACAGATTATGAAAGTGTTATGTTATGTTTTTGGAAAGGATGTTGTTGTAACACGTATTTGACTTTTATGAAATAAAAGTTTGTTGTTCTTCCGCTGTTTACAAATATGTGTTCTTATATCTGTCTTGTATATCTGTGACTTGTACTTATAAACCTCCACCAAAATTAGGGCATTCCCTTTGAGAGTGACCCTAACGGAGGTGGGGTGTTTCACTTTTATTCTCTTTCACACCCCGCTAATTTGTAAATTTTTAATATTTCGAAGTTGCCTCACCATCAGAACACAACATATCACGTTTAAAATAAAAAATTATGGAAACAAGCTTGAATGTTACTAGGTTTATGTAAAATCCTCACTCATTCTGAGCGAGGTTTGCATACTAACCTCGCTTCCTTCAAACTAGGTTTGTATTATAACCTAACTACGGTCGAATGAGGTTTGTATGATAACCTAATTTGAAATAAACGACGTTTATGAATCAACTACGTCATATTTTCATGTGATTCAAAAGAATAATGGCATTTTTGGTACAAGGGTCGAAGAGGTAAAACTGGGGTGTAACGATTTTTTAAAGATGAATGGGGCAAGAATGAAGGAAAGAGGGATGGAAATACAATTAGCCCCTTGTTAAAATTCTCTTAATTAGAATAATCATAGAAATTAAAATAAAATTAAATAGAAAAATGAATTGTCTTATTACTCCCTAAACAAAACTCACTAAGATAGCAACAAAACCTTTTCTAACAATTAAATAAAACACACATGTTAGACTAATTCTTTTAGAATCATTTATTAACTTTAAACACTCTCCTTTAAATGAATTTGGCAATATATAACGACCTGCCTTTTAGTACAATTCAAGTAGGATACGAAAACAACTCAAATCGTTCAAAACAACAGAATGTTATAACTATGGAGTATTATAAAATCAAATGATAGAAGATGGACACATCACACATACAAAATAACATAATAGCTAATAGGGGAATAAATAACGTAGTAGTTCATTAAGCTGTTGATCACAAAGTCTCAAAATCAAAATACATGATACCAAAATAATAAATTAATACACTAGAAAATCTCAGATACATAAATACCTAGCATATAAAAAAATGATAGAAATGGAATAATCGAATCACCAGGATAGCAATAGCAGATTGATAATAAGCTAAATCTCCAACAGATCTCCGGCTCTCAAAGGATGAATCACCAAAGATGAACTCCTCAGTCTTAATCAATAATCAAGTACAGAAAAACAAAACACTCAAGTCACGATTAAAATTCTTAATAGTAGATCAACTTAAATGAAATGCTCAAATGAGTTGCTCAAATGAAATGCTCAAATGAAATGCACAAGTAACTTAAAGAATGTTTGCGACTCCGTTCTTTAAGGATCCATTAAAATAGATATTATAAAATACAGTACGTTATTATAATAGCATCTACAGTTGAATAATTTATTGAAAATAGCGTAAGAGAAACTACATTTTTAAACTTACACCGTTTATAATGTCGTAGTCTATACTGACACCGCAAAGTCCATCATAGACTAGTTGCTATCAGAGGGCACTCTAATATAATATGGAAGGTTCAAACAGAAAGATAAATTTATTTGAGTGCAATCTTGTGAAATCAAAGCTTTCTCCAAAAAATTATTTTTAAAAATTAAGGCGAAGATAGTTGGAAATATTGATTTAAAAAAAATAAAAATATTTAGAGGATTATAAGAATACCCTTCTTAGTGAATAGTCTCATATTATAGAAAACTGTAGAGAGATCCTGTTTAATTATTGGATTATAAAGAGGCATAATTGACCCTTTGGACATCCAATGTTTTCTCTTGTGCTAAGGAGGGAGCACTATAAGAAAAATACCCTTTTGCAACTAGCTATTTGCAACAGGCGACATTTAGCAATAGGCCTATTAGAGCAGCTGCAATAGATTATATTTAGCAACAGACCTTTTCTTACTGTTGCGAAAAGCATACTTTTAGCAACTTCGTTTCCCTTCCTATTGCAAAAACATACTTTTAGCAACTGTGCTTCCATGACAGTTGCAAAAAACATATTATTTGCAACTGCGCTTCCAAGTCAGTTGCGAATAAATATCTTTAGCAACAATTTTCGCCACATGCAATAACTGTATTTTTTTACAACTAGTAAAGCCAGTTGCGAAAAACATACTATTAAAAATAAGCATCAACTTTTAATAATAAACTTTTAATAATAAACTTTTAATCATTAGTTTTAAATAGTTACTATTAAATGATAACTACCAGTAATTATATAATAATGAAGATTAATATTTAATTATTATTAATTAACAATAAAATCTAAGTATTGTAAAGTGATATTCATTACTGATAATTAAATAATAATAATTAAAAAAATAACAAATAACAATAATTAACATTTGAAAATTAATAAAATTAATAAATATTAAATAATAATAAATTAATAATAAAGTGCTAATGGATTATAATTAACAATTAATTTGAAATATAAATAAGTATATATATTAAATAATTAATAAATTTATAATAAATAAATGATAATTGATTAATAATACTATTAAGAATTAAATAAAATTAATAACAATTTCTTATATGAATTAATTTATAATTTGTGTGTTATAGAGATATTTTTTGAATCAATTAATAGTTTCTAGTTATTATTGATAATTATTTTTGTATTTCAAATATTATATTTAATTATTAGTGATCAATAAATTGTATTTAATAATCATTAATTACATTTAATATGTAATAAATAAATAGTTAATATTAAATAATTAGTAAATAAACTTGTTGCAAAAAATATCTTTAGTAACGGTTTTCACCACTTGCACAAGTAATAATTAATAATTAAGATATAATAACTAATAATTAATAATTGACGAAAAAGAAATAATAATCAATATTATTATTAAATAATTCATAATTAGTAATCAACATTAATAACTAACAATTAATATTAAATAGCTGATAATTAATCAAGGCTAACGTTTAATAATAAAAGTTTAATATTCTTTATTAGATTTGTTTAGCTACTTTACTTGAATGACAAGCAGCAAATACCTGCAACGTTCATTTGGCTCCAAGCCATTAATTTTTTTGGCTCGTACATTTTGAAATTTTGGCTCCACACCAAAATTTTTGCTTGTATCAAAATCAGGCATTAAATTCAAAAACGTGTGACATCTATCCTTAAATCAGCGTGACATCTATCCTCAAATCAACGTGCCATCGTTAGACCCTTCTTCTTCTTCTTTTGGAAATCAATCACGCTTCTTGAAAATAATCAATCTTAAGCATGTTTCCTCCAATTCTTAAAATCAAAACCTATTTCTCATACCCTTAGCTTTTTCCATAGCACCTAGTAAACCGTAGAGAAGATACGAAGAGGAAAAGAAGATCGCTGAAAAAACACAAGCTGACAAGAAATTGGAAAACCGGTAATGTTAAAACTACCTTCTGTCGTCGTCATTTTCTTTTTCCCTACCAATTACTCCATTAATTTCCAATTCCGTCCCGTAGCAATTGGGGAATCAAAGAGAGAAAGGAGGAGCGTTGATGTTACGACCCGAACTTCCCCTTACGGGAAAACCCAGATTGAATTGAGGACAAGCCACATCGGAACACAAATAGAAGAACATTTCATTGTCAATTACAACAATTCATCATAATACAAGAATATACAGAGTATAAATAAATAAAACTCATTCGATAAATATCAGAGATTACAATAAATTACACAGCAGCGGAAAAATAATACAATACACAACTGAAAGTGATATACGGATACAGAGCTTTCCGGATATCACTCCAGCTGTAAACCTGGATTCTGCGAATATAAATCTGCAAAACCAAAACTACTAGCTGCCCGTGTGCAAAATAGGGGCACCCAGAGTTTAGGTTAAAACAATAAACTCTAGGTCAGTCATGTGACTGGTGTGAGAACTAAAACAGTTATTTAAAGATTTAGTTTAAATCAGATTTATCAAGGGACCACGCCGTATAACACAGAACGAGTTTCCTCCCAAAAATACCAGTGCATATAACAAAACAGCGCAATAATTTTTGAAAAAATGAAGCTATTATAAGACCCAGGTCCCATCACACAATGCAACACAAGCCGGAGGATAGGGTTTTCCCTTATAATAGCCAAACATGCTTGGTACGTTAAAAACAAATCATTTGATACTAATATAAGTGCATAGGGTATAAAACAACTTCAAATATAAATGTATCAATCCTAGACGGCATGGGTACCATGTATCATGTCGCCAATACTAGGCTCTACAATCAAAACCGCAAATGTCACGTATTGGAAGTTGGATTTCCATCTGTGAACCGAGGCAAGGGATCGTCCGCACCGCTTCGAGATGCTCTAGCCCGCTCCTCAGGAACAACCGCAACTGCACCTTGGATCGTCAGGGCCGGTCCACCGATGTGGATTATAATGCCTGAACACTGCGTTTCCCCGCCCTTTGGGGCGTCAACGAGCCAAATGACTCCATCGTCTCCACATAGTCACCGATATATCTGAGGCGCCTCGCAATCCAACAACCACACAGGTGAAAATAATATAAACGTCAGGGCTGGTAGGTCACTGACACCACCCTAGCTAGAAGGAAACGCATGTCCTCCTTGAGGTCCCCTCCCGTTTCTGGTTCACACCGGGGTGTGAGGCTCGTGAATTAACGCTACACAAAGCTACGACATAAAGGTCGTGCTTTGATCATCAACCACAAGACTCTGCTTTTCAACAGAAGCCTTGATCATTTGCATCTCAGCATGCCACACAGGCAATTCACGTTATGCAACCGATATCAATCACACAGAATGAAATTCGATGTCAGACACACATCAATTTACAAGTTCGTTTTGGGTCTGAACGAAATCGGAGGAACCTTATTCCTCGCATATTCAACGATCTCCAAGTACGTATGGACGATCACCAACTAGTTCCCTTCTCTTGGGTGTACAACCCAAGCAAGATCATTAGTAATTATCCAAACTATGTGAACACCTCCGGTCTTCGACCACCATCTTCATCCTCGACACATCGTCGATTCAGTTATTCAGAATGGGATAAACCCGACCTTTCCGAATAACTCACGTATATAATAAACAAGTGCTACACAAACACAACATACGCCTCATTCCAATTCAGAATATTTTTTAATTCAAATATTCTTATACTTTGGGAAAGGTTCCCATAAATTTTATCAAAGATAAATTCTTTAAATTTATTCTTTAATCTTATTTTGAATATCAATTCAAACCAAATTATGGTTTATCCAAACTAGTCGGGATTAGCGAACCTTACCGAAGCAATCACTTGTTAAATTTCTCAACCCCAACCTATTCATCCCATGAAGTAAAACTGGTCATACTTCATATCTAACACCACAGTGTTATCGGTAAATTCAATTACCATTTCATGTTCAAATCTAATTAAAGATTTAACTATCGCCCGGAGAAAAACTAGTGATACTCCATTCTCGATCATTTCAATCTAATTAAAGATTCATTAAAACTCCACTTAGTTTTAATCTTCCCAAAAATCACTATTAATGATTATTTAACTTGGGAAATCATATCCTGTCTTTAACTGGTTTAAAGAACCAATGTCATTTAAAACACGGTTCACGATAAACCCAAAATCACATTCCATTTATAATGGAATCTTCATGGAAAACAAATCGATATATATATATAATCGATATAAACTTCCATATCCGACTAATAATATAAATGGAATAATGGCAAATCCTTTTAAATTCCAGATATATTAGTTGTCTTCCTCCATAGAAATTCACTTCGATTATTACCAAATCGAATTCCATTCCATTCCATTTTATTTTATTAAATTTGAAAACTTTACTTTGGAAAATATCCTTTAAATCTTAACAAAAGATTTATAAATTCCAAATCACTTTTCAGTGTAAATCGGGTTAAAGAACGAATGTCGTTAAAACACAGTTCACGATAAACCCAATTCACATTCCATTATATCGGGTTAAAGAACGAGTGTTATTAAAGCACCGTTCACGATAAACCTAAAGATCAATTCAAATTCAATTCCAATTAAATACCATTTAATTGGTATATTTCATTAAATCTAAATAAAAAGATTTAATCTTTTTCTCAATTGGGTTTAAGAACAGTGTTAATGAAGATACCATTTACGACAAACCCAAATCCCATTTGATATTAAATATAAGGCTCTGAATAGAAAGTATATTGGCTTATATTCAATATCAAATTCTACGACTAACAAATATCGTATTGGAAATAACAATATAAATATATCTTTCAAATTTCCATAACAATATCTGTATAATCACGAAATCCAACATCGAAATATTCCAAAGACAATTTAGATTCAAATCCATTCCAATTCAATTATTGGAAATTCTGGTTACTTTTAAAACCCTTTCAAATCCAATTCATTTATTTCAAAAATAAATGGATTATAATTCTAGTTCAAAACTAGTTCATTTCGATAAAAATCTATTTTTATCTTTTCAAATATATAATTTTTCATCCCAATTCTTTCTAAATCATTTCTTATGATTTTACACAAATTCTTACTATTTTTAATAATTTTATCAAGGCCCGTACAGTCGATTTCCATTAACGACCATCGAACTACACTTACAACAACCTTTTCGAAATTTGATTTGGACATAATTCCAAATCCAACCGTTAGATTTCAAATCTCTAATATTCGTTAGAAAGCTCTTTTTGATACGAAACCAACGGTTCCGGTTTTAGGAGAATCCGACGGTCGGATCTCCCGTAATATCCGTTCGAAGTCAATGGTCGAAACTCGCGAACTGTCACTGCGCGACGCGTTCTATTAAGGCCATTATATATTATATATAATATATATATAATATATATTTCGTCGATTTCCTTTTAAAACGTATCTTATAAATCATTTTAAATTCATTTTCGAAAGATTTCAACTTCCTATTCAATTTCAAATCAAAATTGAATATTCCATATCATCGATATATAAATGATATTATTTTCAAAACATTATATTTTGAAATCACTTCCTTTTCTATATTCATTATAAAAACGAATATAATCGATATAAATATCGTTCGCGTCAAAATGGCGCATATCTAATCAACATGGCTTTATATATTTCAATAACTTCGTTATTCTATTCAACAAATGAATATTTTCTTCAACACATGAATATTTATTAATTCTTACTTACAATAAAAATGTGAACTTTATTGTATAAGTATTTCATTCAACACATGAATTTTCTTTTATTCAACACATGAATATATACTTTATTCAACACATGAATTTTCTTTTATTCAACATGTGAATATATATTTTATTCAACACATGAATTATCTTTTTATAATATTCTTTATTTTCCAAATTGGAATGTTGGCCCAATCAATTACCACATAATGTTAATTATATGGATTCCCTACAACACATGTATATAATAGCAACGATAAATAATCAACCATCATCCAGGGTGCACCACACAACTGCATAAGCATTAAATATAAATAATTAACGCTTACACAGTCTGTCAACCAGTCGATCGACATACAGCTAAATAATTGAGATTAGTGTACGCCAAATATCATCCCAACACCCGTGTGGGGTTTCAAATCAACAACCACATATTTTTGTTTGTAAAGTTGGGCGATGTGTAAAATTTATCGTCCCAATCAATATCAGTCAAATGGGTGTATATAAACAAATCGTCCGATTTGTTTATAAATATTTATTTTATATACACGTTAAAAATTATATTTTTAACTATAAAATATTTATTCATTCCACATCACACAATAAAATTTCACAACACATCAATCAAACAAACAAGTTATCCATGGTCTGTGGACGACGGGTGTCGGGTGCTGCTAAGCACCGTCTACATCCTAGTATATATTTCAAACTAGAAATTAAAATAAAAGTGAGGAGTTATCACCTTTGGGATCCACTCCGCCATTATCTATTTCTGAACGGTTCGGGTATGCCCAAAATTCCAATGCGACCCTTTCACGTTGTTCACAGCAAAAATCACATTTTTACTATGGTATTTCATATATAAAAGTCATATATTTTTATCGCTTCATTTCAATAAATAAAAATCATATTTTTATTATCTCTATAATATAAAAATCATATTTTTATTATCATACATATATAGAAATCATATTTTTATTATCATACATATATAAAAATCATATTTTTATTATAAAAATCATTTCTTTATACTCTAACTAGATTTATAAAAATCATATATGTTTATCATATCATAATATCTATAAAACTGATTTTATTTAATTACTAAAATCTATTTAAACTAAATAAATAAAATAAAATAAAAAATCACCTTTTCGAATGGAGGAGGGCGCTCGGCCGGAGGTGGTGTAGCGCAGGGGACTGGAAGCGGCGCAGCAGGCCAGAGGTGATTGGTTGGGGGTCATAGGTCTTGGCGTTGGGTTTTTTTTGGATGTTGTGGTCCTCTTACGAACGGTGGAGGGAAGAAGCGAGAGGGAAGGAGGGAGTAGAGGCGGCGGCGGAAGGTCGGGATGGCGGCTGCTGCGGCGGATGCAGGGAGGGGAGCGACGGTGGTCTCTTTTTGGATGGGAAGGGGGTTTGGGGAGAATCGAACAATGAAGGGGGAGGATGGCTTGGGGACGGCGGATCAGAGGGGGAGGGGTGCGTGCATCATCGGAGGTGGGGGTGGGGAAGGTGTCGCGGTGGTCCGGCGAGGTGCGCTGAAGGGCGTCGGGAACGAACAACGAGGTTTTTTTTTATTTCATTTCAAATGAACGTTGACTTGGGATAAGGAGAGAGAGGGGGTACTATATAATTTATATATTTTATTCTATTTTAATTTTCCAAAAAGCAACATTTTATTTTGAACTCGAAATCGAACCCACCGACTGTCGCCCTAAGCTAAATACCCACATTCCGAACACAATGGGATATGTCCCGCAAGCTGATTCGACTGTTTCGATCAGTTTACGTTTAAGTTAAAATATAAATCTATATATATTCAATTCAAACGTACACTTCAATTTACTGGGCCCATATACGGAATCTAAAAATTCTAGAAAAATTATTTCTAGCTTCGTATTGACGATACGGTCCTAACAAATCTAATTTCATCAAATTTGAAGACCGTTTGAAAAATGGTCATTTTCCAGTCGGTTGAATTCAACTGAAATTTGTCAAACACGTTTTCTTCTGCCACGCTCACATATTAATTCAGAAAATTATGAATTTTGGAATCTAGCAATAATTAGACATCCCGGATCCAACAAAAGTGGTTTCGTCGAGAACAGAGGTCGTTTGCAAAATGGTTATTTTTAAGGGCCAGAAATCCATAGCGACTATTCCGAATTTTCAACCGGGCATAACTTTTTATCCCCTCTATGAAAATTCAAATTTTCAGATTCGTTGGAATGATATTTTCAAATAGATTCAAATATCTTTGGTTTCGCTAAAATCCGGTTTATTTTGAATCCTGTACATTCATTTGAAATTTGAAATCGAATTTTCGAACTACCTCGTCATTTTCAGTTACTTTTATAATTAAAATAAAATATTTATATTCTAACGTCGATTCAAATAAATATTTCCATTCTAATTCTATTCAAAATAAATTTCCCGTCGTCATTATTTAAAATAATTCATTTTAAATATTCAAAATTCACTAAAATTGCCAAAATAAATTTTTTAAATTGGCTCAGATTTCCGGGTTATTACATTTGAAGGGGGTTTGTTTCGATTTCAGAATTTCTGATTCAGTGGAATATGCAATTAAAGCCGTAAAGAATGGTTACAAAGCCATCATAGTTCATGTTAGCAATAATGTCGTTCTTGGTGTTGAGACAGAGTCAACTCACACGCTATAGTATTCTAGTTGTGTGTTTTACTTTAAAAAATAAAGTTAAGTTCTTATTTGTTTATTTATCGATAAATCAAATTAGTGTTTTGTTGTTTGCACAAACAATTTGGGACTCTCTCATACTTGGAAAAAAATGTCTGATCTTTGAGTTTTTGTCTTTCTTCACTTGTGGGTTATTGATTCATGCATCTCATGTTTTTTAGTAATTTCGGATGTGTTTTCATCTTTTAAAAAACGTTTATTTGCAATTAGTTTGGATCTAATTCTATGAACGTGGGATAATAGGAGACTGTACTGTTAAAGCATCCAAAGTCGGCATTAAATGATTTCTTTTTATGTTCAAGACATTGGAGAACTGCTAGAAATTACTTTTATTTTGTGTAGAGGTATAAGGTGGGAATATGATCCATTGCCATATATGAGTTGTTAATAAATGAACATATAAATCCATGGATTTTTAAATTGCAGATATGCACCCTTTGCATCAGAATTTTCTATTCCAATATAAATGGAGCTTCTTTCTTTGTTCCTTCTATGGGAATAAAAAGCTGGATGATTGATCAGTTTAGAAAGATTTCAAGTATAAAGTTCAGGTTCTATTGCTTTAGGCTACGCACACTGTGAATGGTAAATATCAGGTACATAATGATAATGTTTACTGTTAATAAGTTCTTGTAGAATGACTATTTCTGTAATTTGAGCTGATTCTTTTTTGTTGAATTTTAGGAACAGTTCCCACATATCAGATGGCAACATAAAGTTTGATCAACTTTATTTTTCCAAAAGGAAATCTTATTTAATTAGTATCAAACTAATGTGTATATCACTCCATCTCGATTATTTTTTATAATGTAGGAGGATGCCTTTTTGTTTTTGGTTTGAGGAAAAAAATAAATCAATATTGCATTTTCATTTTATGATACAGAGATGCACATGAATCGCTAAATCTTGATTCAGTATTTTAGTTTTCAACTTTGGATCTTGTCATGTATCTTCGATAGGAAAATGTTATTTGAATACTGGCAAATCACCATTTCATTGTTCGACCACCATTTCATTTAATTATTTTCAATAGAAATAAAAAATATGATTTACGAAGATTGATACTTATGCGTGTATTTTTTTTATTTTATTTTTCCAGCAAGCACTGCAGGATAGATGAAGGCTTTAGTCCATCCAATAATCTTCCAGCAAAAAAGAGTAATAGTTCTCACTATCCCACTGTTGTATACTTAAGGTAATTCTATTTCATTTTTTCATTCATGGAACATTCGTTCATACATTCAAGCACGAACGAAAAGTTCATGCATGCATTTTTTTCCAAAAGATTGACCATTTCCAATGCCAATTTACTACCAATATATGATACATGTAGATCATTTGGCTGAATCTCTGCACAAGAGTTGCACCTTTAAATCTTGCTGATATATCACAATGTTTAAGGCGACAACTCTTATTGCAAATGCAACGGTGGTATGTCCCTTAATGAAGGATTTATTTTAACATCATCATTTTCAGGTGCGGTTTTTTTTTATTTTTTTTATTACATACCGTGGTTTCATGTCAGGTCAAATGAAATTTTCCAGCTATTCTCTCAAGGTATAAAGGGCATTGGTTTTGAATATCGAGTTACAATAAAGATGGAACCTTTCCACCTTTAGGGTATTGGTATTTTCTATGAGAATAGGCTTTAGCTATTGAGGATTCCGCTCGATATAATATTTATGAAAATTATTCAAGCAAGTGCATCGGTGGATTTGTTTGATAATAGTTTAAAATGCGACGAGTGGATGAAAGTCATAATGCATTAGACTGAAATGCACGGTGGTAGGGATATAGAATTTGTCTCATTGAATTTGGATGTGGGAGAGGAATGATTCTACGGTTAATACTTGTGTTGCTAAGTTTTTGATCAATTTATATTGATAATGATATGTAATCTTGTCGAGAAATGTTTAAATAAACGTTTGTAACCATCTTTGTCAATGTATTGTTTTTGCTTGTATTTACAGATAGTGTAATAAAATTTGAAATTTTGTGAATATTTAATGAAATATTTTAGGGTAGTATTATCTTTGAGTTTATATTTAAATTGTATGCATTTTAATTCATGAAATCATGATTTTATAATAGTTGAAATTACAATTTGTAGAATATTCAATAGCTACAGAAAAAACAATTATGAAAAATTCTTTTGCAACAGGCATAAAATTGTATAAAACTATTTTGCAACTGCCATTTATTGTTGCAAAAGGATCAATTGCAACAGTAAAAGCCTCTTGCAAAAAAGTATACTGCAACTTCTTATTGCAACAGGCAAAATCTGTTGCAGACCTATTGCAACTTCGGCTATAGAGACTGGCGCGGGCTTGTTGCAATTGCCCTACTACAACAGATATTGCCTGTTGCGAAAAGTGTTTTTTGTTGTAGTGGAGACCATATTAACCATCACACATGCACGTCGATCAATTGATTCGACCAGGCCCCAGTGGGGCTGGGCTAATATGGTATAGGGATTTTTAATTTTTTTTGGTAGTATTTTAACTTGATTTCGGCTTGATATTAATAACAGGTGAATTCATATTCAATATTTTCTCACGACTCAACCACTGTTTTACTCTCATATTTATGTTTACAAAAGTATCTGTTTAACACAAAAATTACAATAGTTTTACAAATAAGTTATCATCTTCTTCAATGTCTGCATTTTTAAGATCTGAGAAATATTTTTGTTTGCTACTGAATCGGTGGTCTTTATGCACAAGACTATTATTGATATTATTGTGCTTTTTTAGCCAATAGGCAGCGTTGCATTACTGACTACCTTGCACGTTTTTGGATAAAAAATAAAAAGCTTAAAGAAAGCAACATAGTCCGTGACCCAACCACAACGACTTTTTGAATTCAAATCTAGTTACAACACTTAATCATTTAATGTTGTTGAGGACTTACTAATATTTCCTAAAGCTAAAGTAATTGGCGCAAAAGCTGATAAGAAGGCATTTTCAGATTTTGAACAAAGTGCATGCCTCGAATTCAACAGTGGTTTAACTAATTTTTCTATAGTTGAATTATAATGCGTTAACTTCCTTATTAAATTTTTGGTATTCACAACAAACTCAAAAATCGGAATTTGATGAGCTACTGGATAAAATTAATAATAAATTTAATGCATGGAGTTCCAAGTTTGAAAGTACTAGTGGTAGAACAAAGCTAATAAAAATAATCATGGGTTTCTTTAATGTGTAGCCTAAGGGCACATTTATATATTAATGGACAAATTATTTACTTCAATTACCTAACTTACCCTAATAACATAAATAATTAATAGAATTCAAGAGGGCTAGATGATGTGTAATTTCAATCTTAACATGTGCTTTTACGTTACATGTTAATATTTTTCAATAATATATACCTTACCACTTAATATTGGATGCAAATATGCCAAATCACCAAAACTGCAATCCATAAAATCTAGCAGATATGCGTTAATTTTCAATGTAATTCAAATAATATAAAGTTAGCTTGTCCACAAGCCGAAGAAAGAAGGAAGTTAGGGATTTAAAAAACTTACATAATTAAAACTGGCTCATGCAATAAAATTGTAATAAAAATTTCAACAATAAGACACTTTATGGGCTCAATGGAAGAATAATAGTTATTGTCAAAACAAAAATTTATAGGCAACCTGTGTTTGTAATAATGCCTCCTTCATATAGAAATTATTGAATAGTATAAGAGAAATTTGGAAAAGGATAGTTAACAGAGAAATTGTAGTGGAAATACAAGCTTATGTTTTGACCCATAGCTAAAAGGTAGGATGATGGTAGAGGAGTTAAGAATGTCGTACATTCCATAATTTTAGCCTAAATTTTACTGTTGGTGGTATCATTCAAGATGGTGAATAAAATTTTGACACTGTGATCCTCCCTAGAGACATTTCCAATTCCATCCAGCAAATCACAATACATGACAACTAATTATAGGGTTGTTGGAAATGGTACTCTAAAGGGATTCTTCATTGAATCGATGTGGGGTCCTATAAAGGTGATAAAAGAGACTAAAAAGTTAACGAATCAGTGTGAAATGATTGTTATTCGTCTAAAATATCCTTAACCATTTATTAGGCAAAATTAAAAAGACTTTCGGCTAAGGTGAAGAATCAGTCAATGGAGTAGCTAAACATGTCTAACATATTATTCATATTCCAAAGGAGAGGAACCAAACAATCATTTGTTCTTCAACTACCCTTAATCAAACGTAATATGGGAAAAGATCAAAACACGGGCCAACACCCAAATTACAACACATGCAACAATGAAGTTGAATCAATCCTTGAGTATTTTTCTAACAATAACCAACATAATGCCTTATCAAACTTCATAGACATCCCAATTTTTATGAAAATACAACATATCTATAGGAAAGAAGTCATAGTTAATTCGAAAGTCGACCATAGTTATGACCATCGTATTTCAATGTCTAACATCCAAGAACTCTAAAACATAGATTTATAGGATTAAAAGAAAAGGAAAAAAGAAAATAATAGGAGAAACACAGAATTTTATAGCAGAATCGACAATGTATAATAATAATAATGATGACCGATAAACTGTCACTTTAAGATACAATATACATTAGATTAAAAACAAATCTCATCAGTTGGACAATTATAAAATCCTAGCCTTATAAACATCGATTGGTAAATATAATATAGTGGAAAATAAAATAGTACGATAGGAAGACATCCAAATTTACTCCATGAGCTCCATATCCACCTGACAACAACCTGGAACATGATAGGTCTGATCCGAGCATTATAATGAAATAACATACGGGTTAGTCTGGAAAACTGGCATGAGAAAACTCAAGTAAAAGAAAACATATAATAATTCTGTGAGACAATGGTTCTAATTGCATAACATGGTTTTACCTTATAGAACAAAATGTATACAAGCCTCAACACAACTCAAATATGGAAATGATCAGGGAATAAATGTCCTACATAAGATCGACAACAAAAGGAATTAACAAAACAATTACATATGGAGAAGAGCACATGCACTTCTCATTGGAACTGAACCAAATCTTTGGATCGAACAAGAAAAATTTAGTTTCACCGAAGATATGGAAACGTAGTGTTGTGATTTGTGATATTCAATCACATGTATTTTTGAAGATGACGTGTTTTGATGAGTGCTTTTTAACGGAGAAGATGGTTTGAGAATCGGAGTTCGGAGGAAGAGGCAAGTTTCCTGTTGTTGACCAGTTATTTTAGGAATATTGAGGTAGAGGCAGGTTTCCTGTTTTTTGATCGGTTATTCTAGGAATATATTCCTAAAATATATTCTATGGGGGCAAATTGGATATTTATGTCTGGGTCTTCTATTCTTCTATAAAAGCAGCATCTAGGTTTGGATTATATCATGAGATTGAGACCGAAATAGTTGATCCAAGGTTTTGTCGTCGTTCTATATTGTTCTCCTTCTCCAACAAAAGTTGTAGTCATCTAGATATTCTTTCCCTTTCTCAATAAGATTATTGATTCTATTGTAATTTGTTTACTTTTGTTTTTGATCCATTGAACGTAAATAGAACTTGGTTTTGTGAATCAGATGGTTGGGTGGAATATCTTGTATTTGTGCGTGTAATTTCATATTTATATTGTTTTTCCATTGAATCGTCTTTAAGTAATTAAGTGAATAAGATCCTGGTCACTTCCGCAAAGGTGCAATTTTCCTAACACGTAGTCCATGGATTCAAATAATTAAACATCATAAAGGGTCTGTATCACTTCCCGATGAAATTAAAAATAGGAATACTTATCATTTTGGAATCAAGGGAGAGAATGAGAAATTTTCCAACAAATGACTAAGAGTGTCCATGCACCCTTGACAGCAAGTATACCTCTAGGAATGTACTGATAACTCGACTACTCTTGGAAATTTATTAGCTAGACCTTATCAACCATACCAAGTATTCGAGTATTTCACATCTTGCATGCATACGATCGAATCTAACCTAGAGTGGGTGTGAAATTACCCTAGTGGTATCAACCCTGCATTGCTAGACGTCCATTCGCATTTTGATTTAATCATTTTCAGCAAAGGATAACAAAGCTCAAAGAGCAACAATCTGTTTTAATTTGATGACAAAAATCAAGAAAGTTGAACCAATAGTTGATAATTCAACTACCAGGAATATTCAAAATGATCGTATACGAAAATTAATTCTCGTTTCCTTAACATTATTTGTTGATTTCAAACATGCACAATCTCTCAATTAAAAATAAAGTCAGGTAAGTGAATGTAGTATTACCCCTAGGCATTACCCAGACAATGTTCTAAATCATTAAGACAGGGGAAAAAACATCATACTTTGACATCTAGTAATAAGAGTATAACCAAATATTTTCCATATAAGCAATATCGTTTATAGAAATTTTCTTTCTATAATAGTATCTAAAACTTAAAAATTCAAAAAATTCGAACTTGTGCTTAGTTTTAACATTTTAAATATTTGAGTGAAACAATTTTATCCATACTCTTTAAAATATCAGCTTCAAATAGGTAATTATAATTCTAAGTGTATTTTAAAGAAATGGCGGAACTGCTATGCAACAACCCGGATTTTCAAAACCAATTAAAAAAATTTATTTTAGCTATTTTAATGGATTTTGAATATTTAAAATGATTTATTTTAAATAATAACAAATAAAAATTTATTTTAATCGAAGTTAGAACGAATAAATTAATTTTAATTATAAAACGAGCCTGAAATGGCGTAGTTGTATGAAAATTCGATTTCAAATTTCAAATGAATGTACATGATTCAAAATAAATCAGATTTCAGCAAAACCAAAAATATTTGAATCTGTTTAATTATATCTTTCTAATGAATGTGAGAAATCCAGATTTTATTACGAGAATTGAAAGTTATGTCCAGTTTAAAATTTGAAATAGTCGCTATGGAATTTAATACAATATATAGCCCTTAAAAATAGCCATTTTGCAAACGACCTCCCTTTTTGATGAAACCACTTTTGTTGGATCTGGAATGTCAAATTATTGCTAGATTCCAATTTTCATAATTTTTGGAATTAATATGTGAGCGTAATAAATTTAAATGTGTTTGGATAGTTTCAGTTTGAATTTAATTGACTGAAAAATGGTCGTTTTTCAGACGGTCTCCAAATTTGACAAAATTAGTGTTTTTAGGACCATATCGACAAAACATAGCTAGATTTATTTTTCTGGAATTTTCGGAGTCAGTATGTGGCCCCGGTAAATTAAAATGTACGTTAAATCAATTTTGAACGTTATCTTAATTCATATTTTAATCTTAATGAAAACTGATCGAATTAGTCGAATTGGCTTACGAAACATATCCCATAGTGTTCAAAATGGGGGTATTTAGCTAGGAGAGTTAGTCGTTGGGTTTGATTTGGAGTTCGGATTGGAAAACTCATATTTTTAGAATTTAATAAAAAAAAAATATAAAATCCCCCAAAAACCTAACCCTCCAACTACAATTCAGCGGGCCGCCGTTCTCTCAAAATCCACGGCCGATAATCGTTCAACCCTTTTCGCACCGATTCCTTTTGATTTACAAGGAATTAAACAATGATTTCTGAACAAAAACTGAAGTACTCAGTTTGTTCTACAAATTGGTACCAAGTAGATCGGATTTAGTCAAGGATGGAGCTTTCTTTTTGGTCAGAAACCACAGGACTTTGCATGAAATTCGAGGGACAGGGAGGAGGCTGAGTTGCACGCCTTTCCAGGTGAGGATAGAGGAGGATGGCGGCCATGATGTAGTAGTATTCGATCGGGGTCCATTGGCTTGAGGAAGGTGTGATTTTGGGAGGAAGATCAGAGCTTTTTGTGTTTTCTAGTTCCAGTTTTCACGAGGGAGAGAACAATGAAGGAAAAGGGGTAATCCCCTTAACACATTAATTAAGAGTTATAATTAATTTAATTATATTTTAAAGTATGGTATTTAAATAATTAAGTTATAAAAGCTAATAACTTTATCATACGGTGTCAAAATTCAGCAAACTAAGGTGTGTTGCAATTATCTTGAAAAACTCTATGCAATGATATACAGTGAGATTTATTTATTTTAGTTTAATTTAAATAACATTTTTTTAAATCTGATTTCAAAATATGAAAAATAATTTATAAAAATCCGACTTTTAATATGAAATATAAGTTATAAAAATGTAAATTTTATATAGATGACTTTGAAAATAAAAATGTGATATATATATATAACATCGTATTAAAAATGTAATTTGTTGTAAATGATTTTTGTTAAAATAAAAATGTGATTTTTATTACATAAATAACATTGGAATAAAATTTGATTATATATATATATATAAAGCATTGTAAAAATATGATTTTTACATAAATAACTTTGTATTGAAAATATGATTTGTATAAACAAAGCGTTATAATAAAAATATGATTTTTTATTATAAATAGCATTGTTTTAAAAGCATAATTTTTATATAAATAGGTTTGGTTTAAAAATTTGATTTTAAAAATATATACATCACTGTAAATATATGATTTTTATATAAATAACTTCATAGTAAAATTTTGATTCTTAAAATACAAACATCATGTTAAAAATATGATTTTTTATACAGATAGCACTAAAATAAAAATGTGATTTCTAATATAAACTGCATGAAACAGATTTCGTTGGGATCACAGGTGAAGAACACTATGGGATAGAACTATCTGGAAGTAAAATGGAGTTCAAACCGTCTTTTAAAGAATGACGGGGTGGAAACCAAAGGTGAGAACTCCTTCTCACTCTATTTATTTTACAGTTAAATATATACTGTGATGCAGACGGGGCTTAGAAGCCTCCAACACTATTTATTGTACAAACCATGATTGTTTGTTTGGATTGTGATTGAGATTGTTATTGATTGATATTGTTGTATATATAAAATTATTTATATAAAAATTATCATGAAAAGAAAAGAAAATAAATATTCATTTACAAATCAGACGATTTGTTTATGTACACCCATTTAACTGATATTGATTGGGAGGATAAATTTGAGACATCGCCCAATTGCACAAAAAATGATCAGTATTTGTTGTTTGAAAACCCCACACGGGTATTGAGATGATATTGGACATATACTAATCCCAGTATTTAGTTGTATGTCAACCGATGGGTTGACAAGATGTGATGAGTGTTAATTATTTATTTTAAATGCTTATACAGTTGTAAATTGCACTCTGGATGATGATTGATTGTGTATCATTATTGTTATGTATATGTTTTGTATGAAATCCATATAAAAAACATTACATGGTAATTGATTGCGCCTGATTCCAATTCAGGAATAACGAATATTTTAAAATATTATTCAGTAAAGGATTAAAATGTGAATTTGATGTCCAGTTTTGGATGGACATGAAAATATTGAAATATGTGAAGCCGTATTGGTTAGTTATGCATCATTTTAATGCGAACGATTTTTATATCGATTTTATTCATTTTTATAATGAATATCGAAAAGGAAATGATTTCAAAATCTGATATTTTGAAAATATTATCATTTAAATATTGTAATGACAAGGAGTATTCAATTTTGATTTAAAATTGAAAATAAAGTTAAAATCATTTTAAATGGAATTTATAAACGATTTATAAAATACGTTTTAAATGGAAATCGATGAAATATGTATATTATATATTTAATGGCCAGAATAGAACGCATTGCGCCGTGACCGTTCGCGAATTTCGACCATTGACTTCGATTTGACATTACGGGAGATCCGACCTTCGGATTCTCCTAAAACTAGAACTTTTTGGATTCGTATCGAAAAGAGCTTTCCAAGAACATAAGAGATTTGAAATCTAACGGTTGGATTTAGAATTATGTCCAAATCAAATTTGGAAAAGTCGTTGTAAGTGCATGATGACCGTTTATAGAAATTGACTGAATGGGACATAATAAAATTATTAAAAATATTAATAATTTGTGTAAAATCATAATAAATGAAAGAATTTGGATGAAAAATTCCACGTTTGTAAAGATAAAATTATATTTTTGTCTAAATGAACTAGTCATTAACTAGACTTGAAATCCAATAATTTTTAAATAAATAAATTGGATTTGTAAAAGGGTTTTAATATAACCAGAAATTTCCAATCTATGGATTGGAATGGATTTGAATAGAAATCATCTCCGAAATATTTCGATATTGGATTCTGTGACTATATGGATATTGTGGAGGAATTTGGAAGATAAATATATATTGTTATTCCCCATACAATATGTGTTGGTTTCAGAATTTGTATTGGATATAAGCCGATATAATTTCTATTTAGAGCCTTATATTTAATATTAAATTTGATTTTGGGTTTGTCGTGAATAGTGCCTTAAGTAACACTGTTCTTAAACCGTGTGTGAAAAGAGAAAATCTTTTAATTAGGATTATTAGAGTTTCCAATTATATTTAATAATTGGAATAAAATGGAATGTGGATTAGGTTTATTGTGAACTGTGTTTTTAACGACATTCATTTTTTAACCCGATTAACAGTGAAATGTGATTTGGAATTTAAAAATCTTTTTATTAAGATTTAATGGAAACTTTCCAAAGTAAAGTTTTCCAACTTAATATATTAAATTGGAATTGAATGGAATTCGATTTGGTAATAATCGAAGTGAACTTCCATGGACGAAGACTGTTAATATATTTGGAATTTAAAAGGCTTTGTCGTTATTCCATTTATATTATTAGTTGGATATGGAAATTGATATCGATTATATATTGATCTGTTTTTCCGTGAGGATTCCATAATTAATGGAATGTGATTTTGGGTTTATCGTGAATTGTGTTTTAAATGACATTGGTTCTTTAACCCAGTTAAAGATAGGATTACATGTCTATCTGTAACATCCCACATTTTTTGTATATTTAATTTTCAATTTAAAATAAATAAAATGGAATAATCTAAGGAAAAATCAAATTTTGTTGATTATAATGATAATTATTGTTGAATTAAGTATGAATAGACTTTTCCAAATTTCGTTTTATTTAGAAATGTTGTAATCTGAGATATCATATTTAAATGATTAAATGAGATTTAAGTTGGTTAAGTAAAAAGTTGAAATTTAAATTTTAAATTCAAATAATCAAATGTGGAAAACTTAAAAATTTATGAAATAAATTTATAGAATTTATTTAAGTTATAATTTGGTTCAAATTTGAATTTAATGAATATTCAAATTGAATTAAAACAGTTAAATAAATATTTGAATATTTAACTAATTAATTGACTGTGAAATTTAACTGTTTTGGCAACTATCTCGGAATCCGACGAAACCAGTCTCATCGGAACCGGAACAGTGAATTAAGGTAGGATTTCAATTTGCGTTATAATCCGACTTACCATTTGATCGTACGGGAGAAAATGTGAAAGGAATCAGTGTAAGCTTATAATTGTTCATTGTTTCACATTGGACCTTTATATATATATGCGACTTCTTTCCTAACTTTAACCAGCCATTTATCATTACACGTATACTCTCCTTCTCGAAGAAAACTTCTTAATGGTGAAACAATGCCTCAACCCTAGATCAAAATAAAAATTCAAGCTTTGAAATTTCAAATCTCTCTAAACCATAGCAAATTATGTATCAATTCGAAACCCTCGACGATACGAAACGACTGGTGTTCTCTGTTTCGAATGCAGTGAGTGGTTTGGCCAGAATTCGCAGTCAAAGCCGGCTGTTTCGAAACCCTAGGTTCAAATTTTAGGTTTTTCGATTTAGAGGTCAAATGAAGAAATTGTGATATGGGTTTAGTAGAGTGGAGTCATACGAACATGTTGGTGGTGATTGGAGCTTCTATCATCAAGAGGTTCGTCGGATTTTGGTCATGGTAGGAAATAAACTCGGTTTGGGTTTCACATCGTCAACGACAAGGCAGCTAACCGGAGTTGGTGGCACTGGGGCCTGTGGAAGAGGAATTCGATGCAGGACCTAGGGGTGGTGGCCTTGCGCTTCCTAGTGGTCGGATATGAGCGAATTGGTTGGTCAAAGTGGAGGCACTATTGAGTTTCTATCGTTCGTACTGTAGCAGGAAAATGGAGGAGCGGGAATTGCTTTGAGGGGTGATGACGTGTCCGTATTTGAGTGGGTAAGGATTAATTTTATTTATTTTATATATTTTGAATCCAAATAGTAAAATGCTCATAACTTCCTCATACGACCTCGGATTGACGCGCAGTTTGTTGCTTTAGGATCGTGGCAAAATTGCGAACGTTTTGATACTAATTTGGTTGTGTTTGGAGACTGAAAATTTTTGGCCTTTAGTTGGACGTTCGATCAACTAAGGACGCGAAGGTGAGTGATTTTATCGCTCACAATGAACTGAATTATTCCCATATTTATTGAATTAAATTATGAAATAAGTTTGGTTGCATGGTTGTGATTGGCTGTTGAATTGGTTGCTTAAATTTGATATACAAGTGTGTTAACATGGAAATTAGATCGATAATTAATTATTCCATATAATTAGATTTCTAATTGGATATTATGATCCTTGATAATCCGTGGAACAGTTTAATACTGATTAATTAGATGGAATAGTTGTGATGGAATTTTAGTTGAAATTTATTACTGAATTGATGTTGACATTGCTAATGCTCCATATTCAATATATTGTATTGCATGTTTATTATGATGATTAATTCCATTTTACCTTGATGTTACTAGCATCGAATCAACCCAGGATTGATCGATTTAAATAAATTAAGAACACAGAGTGAAATGATAAATCTCTGTGACCTTGATTTGGATTGAAATGATAGATCCATCCTTGAAACTTTGAGAAATTAAATATAATAACACTTGGCCATTGGATAGAAAATGATACACAGACATCGTTTAGTTATATGATTTCAAATATTGAAATGATATTTGGTTGGAAATTTCATTTAAAAGAGATGTGCAGATACTCGATAAATCCATTTTCTGTAAAGATCTGAAACTGGGAAGGTTTAATAAAAAGGGTTAAGGAATTAATCTCAAACCAAAGTGGATTCTTAAATTGGGATTTGAATATGATTTGGAATTTTTTTCAAATTATTAGTGTAGAGTTGAAGATAATAAATTCTCATGGAATTTAATTTTGGAATAAAGGAAATCAAGGATATTCAGAGTTGTTTTAACTCTGCTTTGAATATTGATTTGAATTGTTGAAATCGAACGGTTGTTTTGAACAATGTTTGAAAATGAGATATGGAGTTAAATGAACTCCATTGAGACTTGAATATAGATTCAAGTATTTGAAATTCAGAAGAAAGGAACAATTTTAGTTTAAAATGTTATTTTCAAAAAAATTCTATATATATACATACCTTGCTTGATTTCAAAATAAACTATTCCTTTATTTCAAAATTATTTATTCAAACTTTAACCTATAAACTATTCTATTATAAAACTATTTTCTTTATATTTTATTATTCAAAACTATCTAGTAAACTTTTAATTTATGTAAATACATGATATTTTAAATTATCTTATTGTTTTTAATCATTATATTATATATATTTAGATTTTATAAAGATTTTCTTATAAACATTTATTTTCATTTGTATCTATTATGCATTGTAAATTTCTTTCGAATGGAAAGTGCTGGATTTAAACCATAGTCGAGACGGAGTTGAGATAAAGTATTCGAATATAAATTGACTTTAACCAATTTTTTTTAGGGAAATGTAATTGATATTTTATTCGAATATAATGGATCCCATAAATGATATGAATGAGTTATTATGGATATTTATACCCTATTTGAATATGAATGGATTTCGAATTCAAATCGATTTGAGATAATTACAATCTTTGATATGAAGTATATTCTACTTGAATATAAATCGATTTGGTGAAATATTATATGATTATAATATAATGAAATGAAATATATTCTAGTTTAGATTATAATCGGTTTTGGTATGATTATGATATGTTGACATGAAAAGTATATTCTTTTGAATATAAATCGGGTTCGAAACAAAACATGATATTTGGATATAAAACGAACCTTTTGTGAAATGTAAAAGAACCGAGATGTGGAAAATGTAAATGTTGGTTGTTAATGAGGCCGTAGTCGACAAGTGGCATACTCTCTGTCAGTGTCGATACCACTTTAACAACTGTGAACGTTGTGACGTATGATGACTTGGAGGCAATTTTTGGACTGAAGAAGATGAACGATGACGAAATAGCCCTGACCTTCGGGTCAGAATTGAAATGACTAAAACAGGAGCTATACCGTGACTAATTGAGATAGCACATTTGATCGGACACACTTCTTCGATACTATTTCTATGACTATGGTGATGATGATGATGAATTGGGCACATTTAATTTGGGAGTGTGTTCCGAGGTGGGCGGTAGTGGCTGCTATACGTTACCACCGGTCTGGGAGTGCAATTGGTAGAATCCTAACCTGGGAATTGCCTCGAGTGCCTTTTCATATTTATCCATATCGAGCCCCATACAATTTTGATTTATCATTGCCTTCTATGGAGTGCCCTCTAATAACACCATTATGGTGAATTTACGGTACTGTATAGACTGTTGATTCCTGTAAACGGCGTAAGGGTAATATAGTAATCCCGCTTACGTTATTTTTATGATATTTACTTTACTGGATAGACACTATCATAATAGCGTATTATACTATGTACGTATTAGTTTAACGGATCCTCGAGAGATGGAAATATCCCGTAACATCTCTCGAGTTACTGCACCCATGACACTCAAGTTGTTTCGTATTTTAATTTGACTAATTTTAGAATGACTTAGTGTTGATCCGAGTGTTTGTTGTGTTTCTTTTTATGCAATACGCTCGGGTCAACAGAAGTTGCAATTAGTGAAGATCACTTTGCCTTGGAGATCGAAGACAAAGATTTGGTATATATCCATTATATATGTGTATTTATGCTACACTTTGTTTCCGTTGTTGTTATGTACGTTTGCATAAGTGTAACTCTGATAATCGGTGTATGTTATATCCAAATGTATATGTATTTCAACGGCTTTTAGACTGCTATTTGTTTATTATATATTTTCCTTCCACTATGAGAACTCTAGTATTGTTTTTTTCTTCTTTCTTCTTTTCTTCTTTTTCCCAATAACTACCTGCATTTGCGATTTGTTTGGATCGACATGTGTGGTTTATTGTCGATTTAAATGGTTAAAAATGTCGGGTCATTATAATTGGTATCAGAGCGATGGTTGGCGACAACCTTGGCTCTGTTTGGGAACTAACCCATTAGAGATGGGGTTAGAAATGCCCTAGAATGGGTTTGAGTGATATTTGAGAGAGCATACTTGTATTTTTGATATAAATTGGTTTTATATTATGCTGACTTGTTCTGTTGAATATTTATGGATTCTGGTCGATATATGGGACACCATAGAATCGATAGGAATTTCTAAATAATCGAAAAGAATGATCGACATAATATGGTTTCGATTATATTTTAAAATATATCAAATGTATATATTATTGGTTTAAGTATATATGTAGTCATTTTAGTAGGTGGTAATATTAAGTTATTACCTATTATCGTTGATTAGATAATAAATCTAATAAGGAAAATTTAATGAATTTAGAAAATATTCGAAAATGAAATAATACCTTTAAGTATAATTAGTTGCAAAACAGTTTGCGATTAAAATAGAAATGAACTGGAGGATTTGATTCTGGTGCTTTGAAATAGTTTTTCCAAAGTTTTGAAATTATATCGTATTATAAGGAATAGTTCTGGAAATGGTTTTCAGAGGATTTTAAACAAAATGAGTGTAATCCCTTCTTGGAGCTTAGAAATAACTTCGGTAATGAGTGCACGCATTATCGACGATTATTTTAAAGAGTCTAAGTGGGGGAGAGACCACTAAATGATTATTATAACGTATCGATAAAGGATTTTGGACTTAATTTCTTATGGTATAAGGTACAGGTATATATTATTTTAAACCTAGTTTATAAACCCAGAATCTAAGGTTTTAAGTTTATTTTAACTCATATTGTTGATTTAGGTATTTAAATAAATCAATTCATTGGAATTTTGATTTTTGAAACCATGAAATGGACTTAAGTATTAAGAGAAGAGAAACCATTGTTTAAACTCGTAACCGTGAACGATAATTAAGTTAATAAGTTCCAAGTTTGGTCAATAGAAGTGTTAGAGAAGTTGTAATTAATCGCAAAATAAATTCAAACGAAGTAGATTAAAATGAATTGGAAGTTTTGGTTATGTAAATAATCGTGGTAATAGATCATGACATGGATAATTAATAAATAGATTAAGCTAGTTCGCGAAGAAGTAAAGAAATTTAAGCTTGTTAATAAAGAGTGAATTACGGATAAATTTAAAATGAAAGGAATTAAATGGAGAATTAGTGTTCATGAGAAATGAAAATCTATTTGGTGTCGTGCTAAATGAATATTGAATGAGTTATATAAACGACGATGATCGACATTAATCTTTGTTAATAGATTCATAGATTCTGAATTTAATGAAATAAACTGAAAGTTAGAAGTGAAACTAAATGGTTATTTGATATCGATATAAGGAAGTAAGGATATAAGACAATTGAGTTGAATGAATTCTAATTTAGAGATTTAAATACTGGAATGAGACAAACCTGTTTGGAGTTAATGGGCTAAAATAAAATGAAGTCAACTTAAGGTAATTTAATAAGTCGATTTAGAATTTTGTTCGGTTGGACTGAGTAAAGGGAAGGAAATTTTCCACACTAAAGATTAATAGGAAAGTAAGTAACGAAAATTTTGTAAATGAGGTACAATAGAATGGTTTATATAAAATTATAATTAACCTTGACCCATGGTTATGAATTCAAGGTTAACTAAATAGAACGAGGGAAATGAAATAAACTTGAAGTTGAAAATATGAAATAAGGTATTGGAAGTATAAAACCAAAATCTAAATTATTAAATTAGAATATCGAAAGAATTGGAAATAATAGATTCAATTAAGCCTAATGAATTAAATAAATTAAATAAACCCGATAAAATTTAGAATTGGTCGATTTAAAACCAAACATAAATGAATGAAACGAAGATGGATGAACTTAAATCATTAGAATGAATAAAATCGGAATTTAATTCAAATGAATGGCTAATTGAATATAGATAAAGGAAACGACATTCATTGTATTATGGATGAAGTGAATAAGAATAAGTAACGAAACTTGGCAACTTGATCCCCAAGTTAGTTGGAAACGTTAAATGAATTCAAGTTTTATTTGAATTTAATGCTTGAAACGAAATGAGAAAATGGATAGAAAATATATCGGAATAGGGTAAGCAATCGAATGTGAATCCATTTCTCGAACAATGAAGTGATAACAAATTAAGGTGTTAAGGATTTACAAAAATATTGGAATCGAGAATGTTGAAACTCCAAATGTAATAAACCGACATTTATGTGGAAAATTTCAAATACTCGATGAGCTGAAAGCAAAATGACCATAACTTTTTAATGAATAATCGGAATTCAATGATTCTGGACTTTCTGGAAACCTTACAGTTTGAATTAAAACTTTTGTTAATAGAGATATGTCGAAATTCTCATGTTAATAACACTGAAATTCAAGTTTAGTCATAGTACTATACGTAGGAAATTAAAAACTAAAGCGTATGTTGATATTGTTTTGACCATAGCTTCCTAACGGAGCGTCGGTTTCAATTTGCGAGTACAATTCGGAAAGCCCAAGATCTGAACTAGAACTTTCCCTCAATATCCTTCGTAAAATTTTGAGATTTAAAGGGGTAAAAACTGGGTTGAACAACTCAGACCTGCATTTTTCAGTATACGGGCTGAGGTGTTTGTCTTCACTAAAATAGTCATAACTTTTGAACGAATTATCCGAATTCGCAAATCCGGACAATGCAGAAAGCCTGAAAGAAATGCAACAACTTTTACCCAAGGTGTTTTAGTCCAGTTCCATCATCTATAGGGTGATAATCGATGATTTGTTTGTTGGTCGGTCATGAATATTATAGTTTTGTAGTTGAAATGTCGATGATATGTTGTGTAAGTTATATGCATTTGCTATTTAGTGTATATATGTTCGATTCTCATGTATTTGTGAGTATGTAGCAGGTGTAGGGAAGTCGCGCTACGCTTCGGAGCTCGCTTGCGCTAAATGCTAAGATAAATAAAATTGCTAATAACGCTAAAGAAGGTATGTATTTGCGTTATATGGTTTTGTGGTTATATATATTATGTTTACCCATTATTTGGGATGCCTCATCGTGTGATGAGATGAATATATGGATATATATATATATATATTGTGATTTTCCAGACCTCTCTGTACAAAGGAGATGCTGCCGAAATTTTCCGTAATTTCGGGAGTTAGAAAATTTATGAGATTTCACAACTATATATAACTTATTTTATGAATACTACTTATAATTATGGATTTAAAAGTATGATTTTATTCAATACCTATTTCATTCTCTTTTAGAGGATTTAAGTTGGGGAGAATGTAATATCCCATATTTTCTATATATTTAGTTTTCAATTTAAAATAAATAAAATGGAATATTCTAAGGAAAAATCAAATTTTGTTGATTATAATGATAATTATTGTTGAATTAAGTATGAGTAGATTTTTCCAAATTTCGTTTTATTTAGAAATGTTGTAATCTAGGATATCATATTTAAATGATTAAATAAGATTTAAATTGGTTAAGTAAAAAGTTGAAATTCAAATTTTAAATTCAAATAATCAAATGTGGGAAACTTAAAAATTTATGAAATAAATTTATAGAATTTATTTAAGTTATAATTTTGTTTAAATTTGAATTTAATGAATATTCAAATTGAATTAAAACAGTTAAATGAATATTTGAATATTTTACTAATTAATTAACTGTGAAATTTAACCGTTTTGGCAACTGTCTCAGAATCCGACGAAACTAGACTCATCGGAACCGAAATGGTGAATTATGGTAGGATTTCAATTTGTGTTACAATCCGACTTACCGTTTGATCGTACGAGAGAAAACGTGAAAGGAATTAGTGTAAGTTGATAATTGTTCATTGTCTTACGTTGGACCTTTATATATATAAACAACTTCATTCCTAACTTTAACCAGCCATTTCTCATTACACATATACTCTCCTTCTCCAAGAAAACTTCTTGATGGATGAAACAAAGCTTCAACCCTAGATCAAAATAAAAATTCAAGCGAAGTTTCAAATCTCTCCAAACCATAGCAAATTATGTATCAAACTGAAGCCCTCGACGATACGAAGCGAAGGGTGTTCTCTGTTTCGACATGCAGTGAGTGGTTTAGCCGGAATTCGTAGTCAAAGCCGACAGTTTTCGAAAACCTAGGTTCAAATTTTGGGTTTTTCGGTTTAGAGGTCAATTGAAGAAATTGTGATATGGGTCTAGTAGAGTAGAGTCATAAGAACATGCTAGTGGTTATTGGAGCTTCTACCGTCAAGAGGTTCATCAGATTTTGGTTATGGAAGAAAAAAAAACTCGGTTTGGGTTTCACATCATCGGCGACAAGATGGCTCACTGGAGTTGGTGGCACTGGGGCCCGTGGACGCGGAATTCGATGCAGGTCCTTGAGGTGGTGGCCTCGCGCTTCCTGGTGGTCAGAGATGAGCGAATTGGTTTGTCAAAGGGGAGGCACTAGTGAGTTTCTATCGTTCGTACTATAGCAGGAAAATGGAGGAGTGGGAATCGCTTTGAGGGGTGATGACGTGTCCATATTTGAGTGGGTAAGGAATAAATTTTATTTATTTTATATTTTTTGAATCCAAATAGTAAAATGCTCATAACTTCCGCATACGACCTCGGATTGACACAAGGTTTATTGCGTTAGGATCATGGCAAAATTGCGGATGTTTTGATATTAATTTGGCTGCGCTTGGAGACTGAAAATTTTTGGCCTTTAGTTGGACGTTCGATCAACTAAGGATGTAAAGGTGAGTGATTTTATCGCTCACAATGAACTGAATTATTCCCATATTTATTGAATTAAATTATGAAATAAGTTTGGTTGCATGGTTGTGATTGGCTGTTGAATTGGTTGCTTAAATTTGATATACAAGTGTGTTAACATGCAAATTAGATTGATAATTAGTTATTCCATTTAATTAGATTTCTAACTGGAAATTATGGTCCTTGATATTCCATGAAATAGTTTAATAATTATTAATTGGATGGAATGGTTGTGATGGATTTTTGGTTGAAATTTATTACTGAATTGATGTTGACACTGCTAATGCTCCATATTCAGTATATTGTATTGCATGTTTATTGTGATGATTAATTCCATTTTTACCTTGATGTTACCGGCATCAAATCAACCCGGGATTGATCAATTTATTTTAAATTAAGAACACAGAGTGAAATGATAAATCTCCGTGACCCTGATTTAGATTGAAATGATAGATCCATCCCTGAAATATCGAGAAATTAAATAGAATATCACTTGGCCATTGGATAGATAATTATATACACACAACGGTTGGTTAAATGATTTCAAATATTGAAATGATATTTGGTCGTAAATTTCATTTAAAAGAGATGTGCAGATACTCGATAAATCCATTTTCTGTAAAGATTTGAAACTGGGAAGGCTTATTAAAAAGGTTTAATGAATTTGTCCCAAACCAAAGTGAAAATTCTTAAATTGGGATTTGAATATGATTTGGAAATTTTTTCAAATTAATAGTGTAGATGTGAAGATAATAAATTCTCATCGAATTTAATTTTGGAAAAAAGGAAATCAAGGATATTCGGAGTTGTTTTAACTCAGCTTTGAATATAGATTTGAATTCTTGAAATCGAACGGTTGTTTTGAACAACGTTTAAAAATGAGATATGGAGTTAAATGAACTCCATTGAGACTTGAATATAGATTCAAGTATTTGAAACTCGGAAGAAAGGAACAATTTTAGTTTAAAATGTTATTTTCAAAAAAAGTCTATATATATATATATATATATATATATATATATGTATATGTATATATACACATACCTTGCTTGATTTCAAAATAAACTATTCCTTTCTTTCAAAATTATTTATTCAAACTTTAACCTATAAACTATTCTATTATAAAACTATTTTCTTTATATTTTATTATTCAAAACTATCTAGTAAACTTTTAATTTATGTAAATACATGATATTTTAAATTATCTTATTGTTTTTAATCATTATATTATATTATATATATATATATATTTAGATTTCATAAAGATTTTCTTATAAACATTTATTTTCGTTTGTAAATGTTATGCATTGTAAATTTCTTCCAAATGGTAAGTGTTGGATTTAAACCATAGTCGAGACGGAGTTGAGATAAAGTATTCGAATATAAATTGAGTTTAACCATTTTTTGGTGCCAATGTAATTGATATTTTATTCGAACATAATGGATCCCATAAATGGTATGAATGAGTTGTTATGGAGATTTATACCCTATTTGAATATGAATGGATTTCGAATTCAAATCGATTTGAGATAATTATAATCTTTGATATGAAGTATATTCTAATTGAATATAAATCGATTTGGTGAAATATTATATGATTATAATATAATGAAATGAAATATATTCTTGTTTAGAATATAATCAGTTTTGGTATGATTATGATATGTTGATATGAAAAGTACATTCTTTTGAATATAAATTGGGTTCAAAACAAAACATGATATTTGGATATAAAACGAATCTTTGTGAAATGTAAAAGAACCGACCGATGTGGAAAATGTAAACGTTGGTTGTTAAAAAGGCCGGAGTCGACAAGTGGCATACTCTCTGTCAGTGCCGATACCACTTTAACAACTTCGAACGTTGTGACGTATGATGACTTGGAGGTAATTTTTGGACAGAAGAAGATGAACGATGATGAAATAGCCCTGACCTTCGGGTCAGAATTGAAATGACTAAAACAGGAGCTATACTGTGACTAATTGAGGTAGCACCTTTGATCGGACACACTTCTTCGACACTATTTCTATGACTACGATGATGATGATGAATTGGGCTCATTTGATTTTGGAGTGTGTTCTGAGGTGGGCGATAGTGGCTGCTATGCATTACCACCAGTCCATGAGTGCAACTGGTAAAGTCCTACCCTGGGCATTGCCTCGAGTGCCTTTTCATATTTATCCATATCGAGCCCCATAGGATTTTGATTTAGCATTTCCTTATATGGAGTACCCTCTGATAACACCAGTACGGTGGATTTACGATACTGTATAGACTGTTGATGCCTGTGAACGGCGCAAGGGTAATATGGTTATCCCACATATGCTATTTTTATGATATTTTCTTTATAGATAGAAACTATCATAATAGCGTATTATACTACGTATGTATTTGTTTAACGGATCCTCGAGAAATGGAAAAATCCCGTAACATCTCTTGAGTTACTGCACCCATGACACTCAAGTTGTTTCATATTTTAATTTGACTAATATGAAAATGATTTAGTGCTGATCTGAGTGTTTGTTATGTTTCTTTTAATGCAATACGCTCGGGTCAGCAGAAGTTGCAGTTAGCGAAGATCAATTTTCCTTGGAGATCGAAGACGAAGATTTGGTATATATCCATTATATATGTGTATTTCCGTTGCACTTTGTTTCCATTGTTGTTACGTATATCTGCATAAGTGTAACTCTAATAATCAGTGTATGTTATATCCAAATGTATATGTATTTCAACTGCTATTTGTTTATTATATATTGTCCTTCCACTATGAGAACTCTGGTATTGTTTTTCTCTTCTTTCTTCTTTTCTTCTTTTTCCCAATAACTACCTGCATTTGCGATTCGTTTGGGTCGACATGTGTGGTTTATTGTCGATTTGAACGGTTAAAAATGCAGGGTCGTTACACTAACATTGTATTTCGAATTGTATTGTTGATCTCTGCTAAATATATATCTGTTTGGTGGCGGAGAATTTATTCTCTTGCTTAACACCCTTCTCTGAGACGTAGGAGCTTAGAGGTTATATATCTGCAGAAATCAATTGTACAATGTAGATTGTTGATGCGATAGTTAAATCTTTAATTAGATTTGAACGTGAAATGGTAATTAAATTTACCGATAACACCGTAGTGTTAGATATGGAGTATTACTAGTTTTGCTCCATGGGATGAAAAGGTTGGGATTGGGAAATAAAATAAATGATTTCTTCGGTAAGGTTCGCTAATCCCAACTAATTTGGAAAACCTTAATTTGGTTTAAATTGTGAAAAGAATATTTGAATAAAAGAATATTTTGGATTGGAATGAGGTGTATGTTTTTTATAGCACTTATTTATAAGATACACTAGTTATTCAGAAATACCGAGTTTATCCCATTCTGCGTAACTGATACGGCGATAAGTCGACGATGAAGACGGTGATTGAAGACCGGAGATCTTCACATTGTTTGGATGATTACTGATGTCTTGATTGGGATGTACACCCAAGACAAGGTAATAAGTGGTGATCGTCCAGATGTACTTGGAGATCGACCGGATATGCGAGGGCCTCTCTCCTGTATTGTACATATGGGACGAGGTATAAGATGCCTCCGGTTTTGTTCAGACCAAAAATGGACTTGTAAATGGATGGTGTGTCTGACATTGATTCCTTTATACTGTATTCGTTGATCTCTGCTAAATATTTATCTGTTTGGTGATGAAGAATTTATTCTCTTGCTTAACACCCTTCTATGAGATGTACGAGCTAAGAGGTTATATATTGGTGGAAATCAGTTGTACGGTATGGAATGACAGTGTGGCATGCTGAGATACAAATGATCAAGTCTTTTGTTGAAAACTAGAGTCTTGTGGTTGATGATCAATGCACAACTTTAATTAGCATAGCTTTGTGTAGCGTTAATTCGCGAGCTTCGCACCCCGGTATGAACCAGAAACGGGACGAGGAACGTATGGAAATGAACATATGTTAGTTTTTGGCTAAGAGTAACGTCATGGTATGGAGCTGAGACGACCCTACACCCCGTACCGACGGCGGCAAGGGTAATCCGTGGAATATAACACAGAAACAGATAATAATAGAAATAAGTACACCAGATAATGAACAATAGAATATACTGGATAAAAGTAATCATCAGAGTTACACAGTATACAGGATCATACTTAGTACAAATACAGTTCAACTATACATATATGTCTACAGCGGAAAAACAAACATAATGTACAATAGGAGCTGAACAACATAAAAAGAGATAAATGATAGAATCCATCTTCAGCTCCAGCTATCCAGAAAGAACCAGCTAAACCTGAATACAAGGTTGATCGTGTAGAAAAAGGGGCACCTGAGTTTGAAAGTGAAACAAACTACGAGTCAGTCATGGGACTGGTATAAGAAATCTACTCAACACATTAAATATGTGGCAAATCACAGGACCACGCCACTTTCGTGGAACGGGTTTACTCCATTGGATTGCCAGTGCTTTAAAACAAATCATTCTTCTAAAACATCGCAATGCTTTTCTAAAAATGAAGCCATTATAAGACTCAGTTCCCATCACACAATGCGACGCAAACCGGAGGATAGAGTTTTACCTTATAATGGCCAAAATATGATTGATACGAATAAAACAAAAGCATTTGATATTATTACTAGTGTTTATATGTTTCAAAAACAACTTCGAATCATAAATATCAATCATAGACGGCATGGGTACCATATATCATGTCGCCATATGTATATACAATCAAAACCGCATGGTCACGTAATTGGAAATTGGATTTCCGTCATGAACCAAGGCAAAAGATAGTCCTTACTGAATTCGAGACTGCCTAGCCCGAGTCTCAGGATCAGAACGCATCGACCCTTGGATCGTCAGGGCCGGTCCACACGAAGTGGATTAAAATGCCTGAACACTACGTTTTCCCCGCCCTTTGGGGCGTAAGCGAACCAACGAATGGCTCCATCGGACCCGGATCGTCCGATCTAACCGAGGCGCCTCGCAACAGCAACAACCACATAAGTCAAACTCGTCAGGGCGTGTAAAACCACTGACGCCACTTCTAGCTAGGAGGAAATGCTGGCCCTCTCTGAGGTCCTTTCTCCCGTTTCTGATTCATACCAGGGTGTGAGGCTCGCGATTTCACTTTATACACAAAGCTATGCCACACAGGCGGTGCTTTGATCATCACCACAGGACTTTGCTTTTCAACAGCAGCCATGATCACTGCATCTTAGCATGGCACACAGGCAATTCACACCGTGCAACTGATGGCTATCAATCACACAGAATAAATTCCAATGTCAAACACACTGTCCATTTGCTAGTCCGTTCTGGGTCTGAACGAAACCGGAGGCACTAAATACCTCGCAAACCCATCGATCACCACGTACGTCTGGACGATCACCACTCATTATCCATATTTCGGGATGCCTCCCAATCAGGACCTCGGTTACCATCCAAACGAGGTGAAGATCTCTGGTCTTCGACCACCGTCTTCATCTTCGACTTTCAATTGTCAGTTCAGTTATTCAGAAATGGATAAACCCGGTCTTCCTGAGCAACTCGCATATATAATAAACAAGTGCAACACTAACATATAAACGCATCGTTTCAATTCATTAGTCACTGACCGTCAATCAGTAAGAGAACGATTTCTCAAATATTAACCCCGAAGGCCGAAACCAACATCAGATCAACACCCAGGAAACCATTCGACTTAGCCAACCTTCATTAATTTCTAAATCACATCCATATCGTTTATAATATTTTATAACGATTTATCGCTAATTTTATTTATTTTAAAATAGCCATTTTATTCAAAACGACGCTTCGGGCCATAACGCGACCGTGGCGCTGTTTTTCTTCAGATTTGATTTACACATATCTGAAAATCTAACCGTTGGATCTTCACAAATTTTACATCACTAGAAATGTCTTTTCAAAACGAATCCAACGGTTCCAGTTTCGGGAAAATCCGACGGTCGGATCTCCCGGTATAATCGTTTGAAGTTTCGATCTCGAAATACAAACTGTAGCATCGTTATTCGATTAAATATAATTATATATATATATATACAATCGTTTCTGGCGTTGTTATTCTTCAGATTTGAATTAAACATTCCAGACAATCCAACCGTTGGATTTTTACAAAGTTGTTGCCGTTGGAAAGATATTTCCAAGGCGAACCCAACGGTTGCCATTTCAGGAAAATCCGATGGTCGGATCTCCCGGTATAATCGTTTGAAATCACGGTTTCAAAATATGAACTGCAGCGTCGTTATTCGATATATTTTAATTCTATTTATATATATATATATATATATATATATATATATATCGATTCTTCGATTTCAAAGCTATATTCTTTTCATACATTCGATAAAAATGATATTTTTATCTAACTGTCTTCTATTTCAACACTTCACTATTTATAACGATTCGTGCATATAATAAAATGTGATTTTTATTGTAAAACAATTCATTTCAAAACACTATTATTTTATATAGTTCATATAGGTAATGAAAATAGGATTTTTATTATAAAACAATTTATTTCAAAACGAGATTATTTTCCATAGTCCGTATAGTTGATAAAAGGTGATTTTTAGTATGAAACAATTTATTTCAAAATATGAATACCATTCAACACATGAATTTCAATTCAATGAATGAATATCGATTCAACACATGAAGGTTTTCTATAGTTTCTATATATAGACAAAAATGTGATTTTTATATTTAAAACACGAACACCATTCAACACATGAATTTCTAATCAACGAATGAATATCGATTCAACACATGAAGGTTTTCTATACAACGAATAAATATAGTTTCAGCAAACGAAAATAATTCAAACACATGAATATTATTCAAAATTTCGGCAGCATAACGGCAGGATAATTAAAACCGGGACCGTCCCTAGTATGGCTCCTCGCTCTACCTTAAAACCTCGCGGTTTTTGACAATGGGGATCATGCATCTAGTTCGCACGCAGGCGGCATGTATATATTTATTTCATTTCCATAAACTAATCCTATGTGGTTTCAACCAAATATTTCTCAACCACAATCAATCAATATCAACCACAAACAATTTCAATCAACCATTCGCTATCAATCAATTTTCACACTAATCACAACCAATAAATATCGTCCATGGTTTGTGGACGAGGGGCGTATATATATATATATATATATATATATATATATATATATATATATATATTTATATATAGCAATTCACTTCTATTTCAACACATATATAATTTTTACAACGCATATACAACTTATACATCGAACGTACAACTTATACAATGCTTATACATGAGGTGTACAACGTTTATATAACTCATACATCGATCATATAATTTATACATCGTCGTTTTCCATATCATTTATAAATTAGAAATCTCACATTGGGTTCCACTCCACCAATAATAGCAGAAGGCTTAGAAAAATATGCAGTCTCTTCTAAAATGTAGAAGACGTCCACACGGTCACGATGTTTCCTGTTTCATCGAATTTCGTTAACGAACGAAAAAGATATGATTTTTATAGTGAAATCAAAACCGTATCCATTTAAACCGCTATAATATAGTTTAAATTAGTTTCAGCCGTACCTTTCAGTTTGGGTTCAAAACTAGGGATCCGTTTAGCGCGCAAACTGTTGCACGATAGGGGGATCGGCCAACGTCATGTCGAAGAGGGAGGAGGGGCGCCTCTGCGCGTGGTGGTGGGGGCCCACTCGGTGGTCCCTGCTGATGGCGGCGGCTGGAATTCGAAACTTCCTGACGTCGATTCGAGTGATTCAGGCGACGAAAAAATCCAAACCTGCCATGGATTTGAAGATCTTGACGAGCTCTACAAAATCCCCAATAGGATGGAGGCCTAATTTGAGTGGATTGAGTGGAATCGAGGAGGGAAGGGAAGAACGTATTTCCGTCGTTCGTCGGGGAGAGAGAAACGAGGGGTTTTCCTTTTTTTTTAAAAAAAAATCTGATTGGCCGATAGAGTTTTAAAGGGGTTTCTGACACGACCACCAATCAAAACCCAACGACTGTCGTCCCTAGCGTTTAACCCCCATTCCGAACACAATGGGATATGTTTCGTAGGCCAATTCGACTGTTTCAGTTAGTTTTCCTTCAAATTAAAATATATTACATTCAATATTCAATTTGAACGTACATTTCAATTTGCCAGGGCCACAAACAGATTCGAAAAATTCGAGAAAAATAAATTTAGCTATGTTTTGACGATACGGTCCCAGCAAAACTAGTTTCGTCGAATTCTGAGACCGTTTGCAAAAAGGCCCATTTCTGGTCGATCCAATTTAACCGTAATTGACCAAAACACGTTTTCCTTCGCCACGCTCACATACTAGCTTCAAAAATTATGAAATTTGAAACCTAGCAATAACTTCACATCCTGAATCCAACAAAAGTGGTTTCATCGAATTCCGAGGTCGTATGCAAAATGGCCAATTTCACGGGCTATATAAATTCCATAGCGACCTTTCTGAAAATTCATTTGGCCATAACTTTTGCTTTCCGTTATGAAAGTTCAATTTTTCAGATTTGTTAGAAAGGTGTTCACTAACAGATTTAAATATTTTTGGTTTCACTCAAATCCATTTTGTTTTGCACCCGGTACAGTCCGACAAAGTTTGAATTCAATTTTTGAAACTACAGCGCCTTTTCAAGCATTGTTTATAATCAGAATTAATTATATTCGTTTTCAATTGCAATTCAAACTCAGTTTTCATTGCTATAAGCTAAAATATTTATTTTAAATATTTAAAACCCATTATTTTAGCCAATTTAAAATTTTTTTAATTGGTTTAGATTTTCTGGGCCGTTACAATCTCCCCCACTTAAAACTTTTCGTCCCTGAAAAGGAACAAAGTCGAAAGTGGTTTGATTAATCCACTCTACTTTCGATCTGGCTTCAATTCTCCAAATTTTCAGTTTCTGAGAACTTTTAAATTCTTCAAAAATTTGGTTAACACCTGGAATTTTCGAAAAATTTCGCCATAACCTCCTTTGTACGGAGAGAGGTTTGGAAATTTATTGGGCCGTATTAGGTAACCAATAAATCCTAATAAGCATACACATATTTATAGTGATATATTCTGGTGTTTACAGGGGAGCATGTATTGATAATAACCCCAGAGAATAAATTCTCGTCACCCTGCCCCGTGTGGGAAATAAATAGTCCATGTGCCGTATCTAATAACTAGAGAGACGTGATTATTGTCAACTCCTGACCCGTGTGGGGATTTTATTAATCTGACAATTTTATCTTTACAATTTAAATAGTCCATATCAGTCATCAGTTCAACCTGTAAAATATAGTCATCGCCATACAAGCCTCTCGCTCATATGGTAAATCTTCCACCTCGTCACACAAGCTCCAAATGCTTATGTGGTATATGATGAAGTATGCCTATCTTCAGAAGTATGCCATGTAATTTAGTTCAAAATTAATTGTTACTATCCTATAGCGACGTTTATTATTTCACACAGAAAAACCAGCACTCCGCATCCAATGGCATTCACAGGAGTTGATATAATAATATTTCGCATCCTTCTCATTAAGGTTTACCTATTTGTCGGGCACACAAATAAAATCTTTACTCAACAGCTAATCCATTTACCTGTTCAAACATATATAATACACATGTATATATATATTTATTTATTTTCTAATCAGTTTAATGTGTGGTATAATCGAATCAATTCTACCATTCAATCCCTTATTAATTAAATTAACTATCGTTTCAATAATCTAATTAATCTAATTTACTATCACAACACACAAACAACCAATCCAATTGTTTTCAACTTTTCAAAAATATACTAATCAATTACTATACTCTTTTTAAAATCATTCAGACTATAGAATTTAAAAGCGCACATCCATGGAAAGAAAATAACAGCAGAGTAGAGAATTAAATGGTAATGCAAAGTATGGTAAATATACCTTACACCGGAGTCAATCAGAGATATCCACTCGGCATCTAGCATAAGCTTTCTGAATTCTCTCCTCAGTTTCCCAAGTACAATCTCGCGGATCTCCGCTCCATTGCACTTTGACCAAGTGAACCTTCTTGTTCCTCAGCTCTTTAGTTTCTTTGCCGATGATCTTTAGCGGCTCTCTTCTCACAGCTAATTCTGGAGTAATTTCAATTTCCTGCTGAGCTGCTTCTTCCACGATCAAGTCTAGATCATGATCGTGCTTTCGAAGTTGAGATATATGAAATACATCATGGACCCCAGGCAACCAACCAGGCAATTTAACCCTATAAGCGAGAGTTCCGATCCGTTCCAGAATAGGAAACGGACCAATGAATTTGGGTGCCAACTTTCCAGTTTTACCGAACCGGATAACTCCTCTCATCAGCAATACTTTCAAATATACATAGTCGCCAACAGCAAAGGATATATCTCTTCTTCTCCTATCGGCATAGCTCTTTTGTCGTCTTTGAGCGGCGAGTAATCGCTTCTTAATAAAATCGACTTTGTCGGCAGCCTCTCGGATCATATCAGGACCCAACACAAGTCTATTTCCAGGTTCGACCCAACAAGCAGGAGATCGGCAAGGTCTACCATACAATGCTTCGAATGGCGACATTGTCAGACTCGCCTGGTAGCTATTGTTATATGAGAATACAGCCAAATGTACATGGTCTTCCCATGATCCACCGAAATCTATAACACAAACCCGCAATAGATCTTCTAAAATACGATTCACCCTCTCAGTCTAACCGTCTGTCTGAGGATGATAAGCGGTGCTCAAGTTCAACTTCGTTCCCAGCTTGACTTGAAACGCCTCCCAGAATTTGCTAGTGAATATTGTATCTCTATCACTAACTATACTGAGTGGCACTCCATGTAGTCTAACTATTTCCCTGAAGTATATCTGCGCCAGACTCTGAGCAGTTCTGTTTGATCTGACAGGTATGAAATGGGTGGTCTTCGTGAAGCGATCTACGATCACCCAAATACTGTCATTTCCTTTTCTGGTTCTGGGCAAACCATCAATGAAATCCATAGAAATATGTTCCCACTTCCAACCAGGAACTTCTAGCGGTTGTAATAATCCAGCTAGTTTCTGTTGGACGCTCTTGACTAGTTAGCAAGTAGGGCATCGGCTAACATATAAAGAAATGCCCCTCTTCATCGACTTCCACCAGAAAGTGCGTTTGATGTCATTATACATTTTGCTTACTCCCGGATGGATACTAAGTTTCGACTTGTGGCATTCATCCAGTACTTCCTTTCGAAGCTCAAGAATGTTAGGGACACAGATTCGACCTTTGAGCCTTAAAATCCCATCATTATCTACTTGAAAACTTGAGGGTTCGCCTTGTTGAATTATCTCTCTGATCTTCTGAATGAAGTGATCATCCTCCTGAAGAGAAGATATTTTATCTATCAGTGAAGTCGTGATAATAAAACTGGCGATCATTTCATTCTTTCGGCTTAATGCATCGGCCACGACATTGGCTTTCCCTGGTGTAACACCCCGAATTTCAGTTAACACTGATATTCACTAATTACAGAATTAATAATCTCAGATGTGAGAATCAGGGGAAACGGGTTACGTCATTGTGTTCGTCTCGGAAAAATACGCGAAATAGAGTCCGAAATTTTGTAAATCGGAGTCCGTATGACCCGGTTAAGGCCCAAAGAAGTTTTCGGGAAATTTGAATTTCGAAGCATGCAGAAATGGGGGTCAGGCGGGAAAACTCCCGCCCAGCCAAGTCGACTTGGCTGTCGACAGGGCTGTCGACTTGCCTGTCGACATGCCTGTCGACTTGGCAGTCGACAGGGCTGTCGACTTGCCCTGTCGGCTGATTCTGGCCTGGGTGCACCTGGTTGAGTTTTGGGCTGGGTTGGAGGGCTTGGGACGAAATCTGACGGACCTAAACTAACCTAGGGTTAATCTAAGGGTCTAAAACACATCCTAATCCTATAAATAAGACCCTAAGCTAGCCCTAAATGATCATAATCCTATCCTCTAACTAAACTATGCCAAAATTTTCTATGATCATGGCCTCCACTCAAAACCCTAGCCTCCATCCTCTTTCTAAACTATTTCTATGAAGGCTTTCATGTTCATACGTGCATTTTTAAGCTGTATGAGTGATCATTAGCTTGCATTCATCATCAAGTTGCAAGCTTTATTTTCAAGGCTAGAGTTTTGGGTGATTTTTGGCAAGGGTTTGCTTATTGGAGTTTAGTGGTGAGTTTCTATAGCCTTAATAATCAATTTTTAAATTGATTATGATAGGATATGATAAGATATGGCTATGTTTGTGGATCAATGTGTTTATGCAAGTTTAGTGTAGTGTATGTTGTGTGTTTTGCGAGTTTTATGCTATATGTTATGCAAGTTTAATGCTATGTTTTATGATGCTCATTATGCAAAACACTATGTTGAACATTGATTCATATGTAACATGTTATGCAAGCTATATGTGAGATTATATGCAAGTTCACATGTAACATGTTATGCAAGCTATATGTGAGATTATATGCAAGTTCATATGTAACATGTAATGCAAGTTATGTGCGTGATTATATGCAAGTTCATATGTAACATGTTATGCAAGTTATGTGTTTGGTTATATGCAAGTTATGTGCATGATTATATGCAAGTTCATATGTAACATGTTATGCAAGTTAAGTGTTTGGTTATATGCAAGTTATGTGCATGATTATATGCAAGTTCATATGTAACATGTTATGCAAGTTACGTGTTTGGTTATATGCAAGTTATGTGCATGATTATATGCAAGTTCATATGTAACATGTTATGCAAGTTATGTGTTTGGTTATATGCAAGTTATGTGCATGATTATATGCAAGTTCATATGTAACATGTTATGCAAGTTATGTGTTTGGTTATATGCAAGTTAACATGTGACATGCTATGCAAGTTCACACCTTTGTATGAGATAAGAATCATATGCAAGTTACCCCCTTTGTGACATATGTGCTTCATGCAAGTTTGGGTTAAATGCTAGTTGGGTTTAATGTATGCTCATATATGCAAGTTGACACCTTTTAAACCCATGATAAAGTTATATGCTATGATTGGTTAAACCCATGGCATTTGTGATGAATCTTCCCTTTATTATGTCATGTTATGAGAACGAATTACGTGGGGAACGATGGGGTTAATATGCATGTTAATAAAATGGTGTGAAATGGGTATGCTTAAGCATAACATAAAGTGAATGGACATAATTGGGAATTTACCTATTAAGTTAGGTCTACCCATATTATGGAATTGGGAATTTACCTATTAAGTTAGGTCTACCCATATTATGGAATTGGGAATTTACCTATTGAGTTAGGTCTACCCATATTCTTGAAATTGGTAATTAATTAGGGATAATTAATACAAATTATGGGGGTGATTAATTAGGTGTATTTAATCGACTAAGACACGAGGTTGGACCCTTTTGTAGCATAAGACTGCCCGGAACCAACCGGCAAATACAGCGGCTACAAATGATTGGCCCAATGTGAGAGGTCTTAGTCATAAACTAAATACGTGACAAGTGTAAAGACACGAGGTTAGACTCTGTTATGGTGTAAGGCTGCCCGGAACCAACCGGCATATCCAGCTGCCATAAAAGACAGTCTAATGTGAGAGGTCTTTACAAAGGTTACGATCTTAATTAATTAAGAAACACTTAACCAAATTAGCATGTAGTGGGGCATGAGGGGTTAAGTGGGTGCCTTGGGTGGCATGTAGTAACTAGTGGGGGTGCCTTGGGTGGCATGAGGAAACTAGTGGGTTGCCTTGGGTGGCAATAGAAAATACGATTAGAATACTTAACCAAAGTGGAACATGTAATTAAACATGATTAAAGGGTTAAGTAAGTGCCTTGGGTGGCATGTGGGAATCAAGTAAGTGCCTTGGGTGGCATGTGGAAATCTAGTGGGTGCCTTGAGTGGCAATTAAAATATGATTAAAAGACTTAACCAAAATTTATAACATGTAAGTGGACATGGTTAAAGGGTTAAGTGGGATTCACTAGAAATGACAAGCTTAGGTGGGTAGCTTGTGGGGGCCCATTTCAACCAATATCCCAAACGTATCTTTGTGGGCTCGACCCAAGTCGAGGACGGGACACGCATATTGGGCTTGACTGTAAGAGGCCAAAACGGGTTAGCGGTGGCAACGCAAGTCCAACGGGTTTCATATGCGTGTGTGGACCCGGGCTGGTAAGTAAGACGTTGTTGCATCGTGTAGGTATAAGCCGTGCACCGTTGATATTATCAGGTTGCCACTTTGGGGAATGATACACCCCACTGTGGGGCCAACACGGGTATCTACGTTAGGGAGCCGATCGCTTGGGGAGTAGTGGGTACACCTAGTGGAGATAGGGGCAGACGGCACCTATGTAGTCAGTTAGGGGTACACGAAACTACTATTAAAAATTACTAAGTACACTTAGTGGGATCAACCTTAAGTAGGAATTACCCTTGGGTGGGTAAAACTGGTGTGGTGCAGTGTAGGAATTACCCTTGGGTGGGTAGATCTGGGGTGGTGCAGTGTAGGAATTACCCTTGGGTGGGTAGATCTGGGGTGGTGCAGTGTAGTAATTATCCTTGGGTGGGTAAATGCGTCTTTTCGGTTATCTTAGTACATCCTGTGTTTAGTTGGCTACTTAGTGTAGTCATTATCCCCAGAGGTACCGTACCTTGTTTATATCATACCCTAATTACTTTAATGATTGTATTGTTAAGGTTATAGGACTCGCTCAGACTTATGTCTGACCCCCGTTGTTTTTTTATCTTTTTCCCAACCCTCAGGTTTTCAGAGAGGACCTAGCACCAGTGGGCTTTGATCAGACTGCTTTATCTATCTTTTGGAGCTTGGACCGTGGATGTAAAGCTCAGTTTATCTTTTCTATTATGGCTATTAAGTTATGTAGTGGGATTATGTACTTTTGTTTTGTCATGATGGATATTATGTACTTGACTCTTGTTTATGGTTTTGGTGTAACCAAACATGTTTTACTTTCCGCTGCAATGAAATGATGTTTTAAATTCTCAAGTATTACTTATATCTGTCTTGTTGTAATTTTTCTTTTCTATATTCACTTAAAATACTCCACCGATGTTATGGCATTCCCATAGTGAGTGACCGTAGCGGGTGTGGGGTGTTACACGTGGTATCAGAGCTTAAGGTTACCAGAACAGATAAAATTTTCAGAAAAACTATTTTCTAAGAATATTTTTGAAAGGAGTATTTTCAAAAACATGTCTTTTAAAAGAAAAGTTTTTGAAAGAAAAGCATAATCCCCGGTAGCCATATCTTTATCTTTCGAATTCTCCGTTTTGAATCTCTTCCTCTCTCATTTTGAGTTTCCCCTCCGTGTATAAATGATCTTTCTAAGATAGATAAAAATGGAAAACCACTTCAAGGGACTTAGACGTTAGTCGGATTAGAAGTTGGTTCAAGAAGGAGGAGGACTGGTAGGTACCTATTGGATAGACGATGGGAGGAAGGCTCAAATAGTTGTTTGGTTAATGAAGGATGAAACCTCATTGGTGGGAGGTTACGAGTGGAGAATGGGAAGAAGAAGGCGAGTAGTTATCCTTTTGGGAGGAATAGGACACCTTATTAGGGTTGTCCAAAGGGGCAAGGGCAAGGTATGGAATCTTCTGGAGGGTAGTTGTATTCCCACATGGCTAGTGTACCAGATGGGGATAAGACCGTCTAGGTTGGAATTTGGATTTCTTTATTATCCGGTTCGAACTTTATTTGATTCTGACGAATCGAGTTCGTTTATCTCATCGTTGTTAGATGAGTCACTGCACTTAGACACCAGTTTAGTAGATGATCCCTTAGTTGTTTCAAACCCAATTGGGGGCTCCATGATGTGTTTGGCTTTGAAAGTTTCTATACTTAGCGTTGAGTTTAGATGTGATGCTTCTTGGGCTTCACGGGCTATGGGTTAGTTTTGGGCATGGACTGGTTATCTAGTAATGGTGTCGTTCTTGTTTGTGGAAGGAGAGTTGTTAGGCTTACGACCCACTTGGGTAACACTCTCGAGATCTCTTGTAATCCCGTGGAATCTGTTATGCTAAGTTATCTAGAATCACTTGACACGTCGGTCTAGAGTTTTAGATCTGTTAGAGTGGTCCGGGAATGCTCGGATGTGTTTGAGGAGGTGAAGGGCTTACCTCCGGAGCGGGAGATTGACTTCCGAATATATCCGGTAGACAATGCCAAACCAGTATCTTGGCCAGTGTGCCACATGGCTCCTCGTGAGAGGAGGGAACTCCATAAGCAAGTAGGCGATTTGCTTGAGAAGGGGTTTAGAAGACGAAGTATATTGGAGTGGGGTGCTCCAGTAGTTTTTGCTATGAAGGCGGATGGGTCCCTCAGACTTTGTGTAGATTATAGGGAGTTTAACAAGATAACAAAGAAGAATAGACACCCATTGCCGAGGATTGATGATCTCTTTGATCAGTTGGTTGGCGCCTCAGTGTTTTCGTAGTAGGACTTAGCCACGGGGTTTCATCAGTTGAGAGTGGCTGAGGATAGTATAGAGAAGACTACCTTTAGGACTCCGGATGGTTTTTATGAGTGGCTGGTGATGCCATTTGGTTTGACGAATGCCCCCGCATACTTTGTTGATTTGATGAGAAGGGTGTTCAGGGAGTACATAAATAAGTTCGTGATGGTCTTTGTAAATGACATCTTGGTCTTTTCTAGGAGCGAAATAAGTTTTTGTATGTGCTCAATAGGTTGAGCAAAGCCAGTTATGGGATAAACGGTGGTTTTGGAGCGAGACTGGCAAGGACATCCAGAGTTGGACAAGGGCTTAATTATTTAGCCGTTTTTACTAGTATCATCTCACGTAGGTCGTCTGAATTCGAAGGAGGTATCCCTTGGGTGTTTGTCTGATATTGGTTTAGGCCTTTGTGGCTTGCATTTGGGGGATGTCGAGTTCGACTAGGGTGGTCTGCATGAGAGATGGACAGTTGTGATGATTTTGGATGGGGTAATATCTTGGTTTTCTCTAAAAGTGGAGAAGAGCATGCCCTACATCTTAGGGAAGTGTTGGAGACTCTTCGAGCGCATAGTCTTAGGACAGCAAAAGTGGATGGGATTCTTAGCATCCTATGAGTTTGAGATAGCGTATACCCATGGCAAGGGTAATGTGGTAGCGGACGACTTAAGTAGAAAAAGGTTGTCCTTGAGTTCATTGTTCGTTGAACGACGGAGCTTAGAGTTTATTTCTATGTTTGACTTTCGACCTTCCGTTGACTTTGTACCCGGTTTGCTAGCCTCCTTGGAGGTTAGGCCTACTCTTTTGGGGCGGATTGGAGGAGCGCAGCGAGACGACCCATAGTTGGTTGAGTTAGTAGAGAAGCTCATGAGGAAGGGGAGTCGTCCAGCCGTTTGAGTAGGTATCCCCTAGATGGTAAGGGGTGGTTGCGTAGAGACGGTAGACTTTTTGTACCGCAAGACGAGGGTTTGAGGAAGGCTATACTTGATGATGCACATCGTTCGAAGATGACCATTCATCCCGGTAGGGACAAGATGTACCAAGACATGAAGCGAGTTTTCATTTGGGCCGGTATGAAGAAAGACGCGGCCGAGTATGTCGCTAGATGCTTGGTGTGCCAACAAGTAAAAGCGGAGCAAAAGAAACCCGGTGGGTTGCTTCACCCATTGGAGGTTCCGCTATGGAAGTGGGATAGTGTCTCGATGGATTTCGTCAATGGATTACCAAGATTGAGGAAGGGTAATACGAGAATTTGGGTTGGGGTAGACAAACTTACTAAGAGTGCCCATTTTATACCCGTGAATAGTAAGAGGACTGCTCAATGGCTAGCTTCAATCTACATTCGAGAGATTGTTAGATTGCATGGTGTACCTTCCAGTATAGTGAGTGATCGAGATCCTATCTTCACTAGCGAGTTTTGGAAGAGTTTGAAAGAGGCGGTAGGGACTCAGCTGTGTTTGAGCACCGCAAATCATCCTCAGACGGACGGCCAGACCGGGAGGGTGAATCACATTTTAGAAGACCTTTTGAGGCTATGTATCTTAGATTTTGGTGGTACATGAGAAGAGCATCTTCTATTGGTGGAGTTCGCATATAATAACAACTTTCAGTCTAGTATTGGCATGGCTCCTTTCGAAGCTTTTTATGGAAGGCCTTGTCGATCACCTACATGTTGGTGGGAATCTACGGATAAGATCTTGCTTGGGCCGATATGGTTAGGAAGACTTCGGAAAAGATTGATTTGATTCGAAGAAGGATGAAAGCGGCGCAAGACAGACAGAAATCTTATGCGGACAAGAGGAGAATAGAGCTTGAGTTTGATGTTGGGGACATGGTCTTTGTCAAAGTATCTCCGTTACGGAATGTGGTTCGCTTTGGATCTATTGGGAAGTTAGCACCAAGGTTTGTTGGACCGTTTCCTATTAAGGAAAGGATTGGACAGATCGTCTATAGAGTGGAGTTGCCCGACAGACTTAGTGGTGTACATGATGTATTCCATGTGTCACATTTGAGGAAGTGCCTACATGAGACCGTAGAGGTGGTAGAGCCGAGCTTGCTTAGAGAAGTAGAGATAGAGCGTGATGCGACTATTCGACGAGCTCCTACACGCATCCTTGGGTCAGAGATTAAGAGGTTGAGAAACAGGGAGGTTCAACTAGTCAAAGTGCAATGGGGAGAAGATGAGAGCAACGCTACTTGGGAGACGGAAGCGAAAATGCGTTCATTATACCCATTCCTTTTTGAGGGTATGTCTTTTAACTTCTCCTTTATCGTTTGTCTAGTACTTATCTTATCTTTAGTATGTCCTCTTGTTAGTGCCTTTGACCTTTAGATAGGGTAAACCTATGGTTGAAACATGTGTTTGAGACATGTTATGATTGATGGATGCATGTGGATGCAAGTGTTTGCTAGTGGTTGCTCGTGGATGCATATACACACACTCTAGACACTAGATCGGCTCAATCACTTCATATTGCATATAATTGTGTGTAGGTAGCTATATTTATGGATGTATAATGGTTGTGTTATCATATGGATGATGCATTTTGGTGAATGATTGTGCACTCATGTAGATATAGTATGTGTCGATAGGGTTCTTCCGCATACATATTGGATGCATGGCACTATCACGGTTTGCATATGTTCATACATTAGATAGAGAACATATACACACACTTTTTTGCATATGCTCATACATCAGTAGAAATTGTTTTAAGGACAATGGATGCCCGTGTTTGATGGATTGAGTAGATGGTTGTTTGGATGGTAGGATATGCATTCTCCTTAACTTGGAGATTTCGGGGATGAAATCCTTTAAGGAGGGGAGAATGTAACACCCCGAATTTCAGTTAACACTGATATTCACTAATTACAGAATTAATAATCTCAGATGTGAGAATCAGGGGAAACGGGTTACGTCATTGCCTTCGTCTCGGAAAAATACGCGAAATAGAGTCCGAAATTTTGTAAATCGGAGTCCGTATGACCCGGTTAAGGCCCAAAGAAGTTTTCGGGAAATTTGAATTTCGAAGCATGCAGATATGGGGGCCAGGCGGGAAAACTCCCGCCCAGCCAAGTCGACTTGGCTGTCGACAGGGCTGTCGACTTGCTTGTCGACTTGGCAGTCGACAGGGCTGTCGACTTGCCCTGTCGGCTGATTCTGGCCTGGGTGCACTTGGTTGAGTTTTGGGCTGGGTTGGAGGGCTTGGGACGAAATCTGACGGACCTAAACCAACCTAGGGTTAATCTAAGGGTCTAAAACACATCCTAATCCTATAAATAAGACCCTAAGCTAGCCCTAAATGATCATAATCCTATCCTCTAACTAAACTATGCCAAAATTTTCTATGATCATGGCCTCCACTCAAAACCCTAGCCTCCATCCTCTTTCTAAACTATTTCTATGAAGGCTTTCATGTTCATACAAGCATTTTTAAGTTGTATGAGTGATCATTAGCTTGCATTCATCATCAAGTTGCAAGCTTTATTTTCAAGGCTAGAGTTTTTGGGTGATTTTTGGCAAGGGTTTGCTTATTGGAGTTTAGTGGTGAGTTTCTATAGCCTTAATAATCAATTGTTAAATTGATTATGATAGGATATGATAAGATATGGCTATGTTTTTGGATCAATGTGTTTATGCAAGTTTAGTATAGTGTATGTTGTGTGTTTTGCGAGTTTTATGCTATATGTTATGCAAGTTTAATGCTATGTTTTATGATGCTCATTATGCAAAACACTATGTTGAACATTGATTCATATGTAACATGTTATGCAAGCTATATGTGAGATTATATGCAAGCTATATGTGAGATTATATGCAAGTTCATATATAACATGTAATGCAAGTTATGTGCATGATTATATGCAAGTTCATATGTAACATGTTATGCAAGTTATGTGTTTGGTTATATGCAAGTTATGTGCATGATTATATGCAAGTTCATATGTAACATGTTATGCAAGTTATGTGTTTGGTTATATGCAAGTTATGTGCATGATTATATGCAAGTTCATATGTAACATGTTATGCAAGTTATGTGTTTGGTTATATGCAAGTTATGTGCATGATTATATGCAAGTTCATATGTAACATGTTATGCAAGTTATGTGTTTGGTTATATGCAAGTTAACATGTGACATGCTATGCAAGTTCACACCTTTGTATGACATAAGAATCATATGCAAGTTACCCCCTTTGTGACATATGTGCTTCATGCAAGTTTGGGTTAAATGCTAGTTGGGTTTAATGTATGCTCATATATGCAAGTTGACACCATTTAAACCCATGATAAAGTTATATGCTATGATTGGTTAAACCCATGGCATTTGTGATGAATCTTCCCTTTATTATGTCATGTTATGAGAACGAATTACGTGGGGAACGATGGGGTTAATATGCATGTTAATAAAATGGTGTGAAATGGGTATGCTTAAGCATAACATAAAGTGAATGGACATAATTGGGAATTTACCTATTAAGTTAGGTCTACCCATATTTTGGAATTGGTAATTTACCTATTAAGTTAGGTCTACCCATATTATGGAATTGGGAATTTACCTATTGAGTTAGGTCTACCCATATTCTTGAAATTGGTAATTAATTAGGGATAATTAATACAAATTATGGGGGTGATTAATTAGGTGTAATTAATCGACTAAGACACGAGGTTGGACCCTTTTGTAGCATAAGACTGCCCGGAACCAACCGGCAAATCCAGCGGCTACAATTGATTGGCCCAATGTGAGAGGTCTTAGTCATAAACTAAATACGTGACAAGTGTAAAGACACGAGGATAGACTCTGTTATGGTGTAAGGCTGCCCGGAACCAACCGGCATATCCAACTGCCATAAAAGACAGTCTAATGTGAGAGGTCTTTACAAAGGTTACGATCTTAATTAATTAAGAAACACTTAACCAAATTAGCATGTAGTGGGGCATGAGGGGTTAAGTGGGTGCCTTGGGTGGCATGTAGTAACTAGTGGGGGTGCCTTGGGTGGCATGAGGAAACTAGTGGGTTGCCTTGGGTGGCAATAGAAAATACGATTAGAATACTTAACCAAAGTGGAACATGTAATTAAACATGATTAAAGGGTTAAGTAAGTGCCTTGGGTGGCATGTGGGAATCAAGTAAGTGTCTTGGGTGGCATGTGGAAATCTAGTGGGTACTTTGAGTGGCAATTAAAATATGATTAAAAGACTTAACCAAAATTTATAACATGTAAGTGGACATGGTTAAAGGGTTAAGTGGGATTCACTAGAAATAACAAGCTTAGGTGGGTAGCTTGTGGGGGCCATTTCAACCAATATCCCAAACGTATCTTTGTGGGCTCGACCCAAGTCGAGGACGGGACACGCATATTAGGCTTGACTGTAAGAGGCCAAAACGGGTTAGCGGTGGCAACGCAAGTCCAACGGGTTTCATATGCGTGTGTGGACCCGGGCTGGTAAGTAAGACGTTGTTGCATCGTGTAGGTATAAGCCGTGCACCGTTGATATTATCAGGTCGCCACTTTGGGGAATGATACACCCCACTGTGGGGCCAGCACGGGTATCTACGTTAGGGAGCCGATCGCTTGGGGAGTAGTGGGTACACCTAGTGGAGATAGGGGCAGACGGCACCTATGTAGTCAGCTAGGGGTACACGAAACTACTATTAAAAATTACTAAGTACACTTAGTGGGATCAACCTTAAGTAGGAATTACCCTTGGGTGGGTAGAACTGGTGTTGTGCAATGTAGGAATTACCCTTGGGTGGGTAGATCTGGGGTGGTGCAGTGTAGGAATTACCCTTGGGTGGGTAGATCTGGGGTGGTGCAGTGTAGTAATTATCCTTGGGTGGGTAAATGCGTCTTTTCGGTTATCTTAGTACATCCTGTGTTTAGTTGGCTACTTAGTGTAGTCATTATCCCCAGAGGTACCGTACCTTCTTTATATCATACCCTAATTACTTTAATGATTGTATTGTTAAGGTTATAGGACTCGCTCAGACTTATGTCTGACCCCGTTGTTTTTTTTATCATTTTCCCAACCCTTAGGTTTTCAGAGTGGGCCTAGCACTAGTGGGCTTTGATCAGACTGCTTTATCTATCTTTTGGAGCTTGGACCGTGGATGTAAAGCTCAGTTTATCTTTTCTATTATGGCTATTAAGTTATGTAGTGGGATTATGTACTTTTGTTTTGTCAGGATGGATATTATGTACTTGACTCTTGTTTATGGTTTTGGTGTAACCAAACATGTTTTACTTTCCGCTGCAATGAAATGATGTTTTAAATTCTCAAGTATTACTTATATCTGTCTTATTGTAATTTTTCTGTTCTATATTCACTTAAAATACTCCATCGATGTTATGGCATTCCCATAGTGAGTGACCGTAGCGGGTGTGGGGTGTTACACCTGGAGTGTATATAATTTCAAAGTCATATGCTGCAAGAAACTCTAGCCAACGTTGCTGCCTCAAATTCAAGTCTTTCTGGGTGAACAGATGCTTTAGCGACTGGTGATCTGTAAACAGTTCGAATCTCTCACCCAGAAGATAGTGTCTCCAGATTTTCAAGGCGAATACTATAGCCAATAACTCAAGATCATGAGTTACGTAGTTCTTCTCATGTGGCTTCAGCTGACGGCAAGCATAAGCAATCACTTGGCCCCTCTGCATTAACACTGCACCAAGGCCTTCTCTAGAAGAATCAGTCCAGACTTTTAAATCTCGATTGCCAGCGATGATGGTTAACACTGGAGCAGTCGTTAGTCTTAACTTTAGCTCTTCGAAAGCCTCCTCACTTTCTGGAGTCCATTTGAATTTAGAGTGCTTCTTTGTAAGCTTCGTTAAATAACCAGATATCTTCGAAAAGTTTTTAACGAACTTCCGGTAATAGCTAGCCAAACCGAGAAAACTGCGGACTTCAGTGGGGGTACTGGGCTGTTTCCAATTCTGAATAGCTGTGATTTTGCATGGATCCACAGCAATTCCTTCTTTCGATATGACGTGGCCTAGAAATTTCACTTCATCCTACCAGAATATACACTTGGAAAACTTTGCTTTTAATACATTCCTTCTGAGAATTTCCAGAACCTATTCCAAATGCTTTTCATGTTCGGCCTTTGATTTAGAGAAGATTAGAATATCATCAATAAAAACCAGAACAAATTTATTCAAAACTCCTCTGAATACTCTGTTCATTAGATCGACGAAATAAGCTAGAGCGTTACATAAGCCGAACGACATTACTAACCACTCGTAGAATAAGTCGGGACCTCGGAATGTTGTCATTGGACCACACTCTTCGGCAATTCGAAGCTGATGGAAACCTGTAGCTAGGTCCATTCATGAAAATACTTGTGCTCCATTTAGACGATCCAAAAAAACATCGATCCGCGGCAATGGGTATTTGTTCTTTATCGTCTGCTTGTTCAAATCACGATAATCCACACATAGACGTAGAGTACCGTCCGATTTCAGGACAAACACCACCGCTGCACCCCAATCAGAGAAACTAGGCCTGATCAGACCTTTTCATACTAGCTGTCGTGTTTGATTGTCTAATTCCTCTTTCTCTTTCAAGGACATTCTTTGAATAGCGTGAACTACCGGCCTTGCATTCGGAATTAAAGCAATTTTGAAATCTATTTCTCTCTGCGGAGGTAAGCGAACAACTTCTTCGAACACATCCGCATAGTTCTTGATATCTTTGATGAGGTCTAGAATATTCTCTGTGATTTCAGGAATATTTTCTATTTGGGTTGGAGAAACATTCAAAGCTGCCCAGAAGTCTTTTCTATTAGCATTCTGACCTTCACAGGGAATGGTTATATAATCACCTGGTTTAATCTTTGCCTTTACGACTCTGTCGGCACATTTAACTTCTGCTTCATATTTTGTCAACCAGTCTAACCCCAAGATAAGATCAAACTCTTTAAAATTCATGACGACTGCGATGGTAGGAAACCGATAACCAGAGAAGGAAACCGGCACTCCACAAACCCATCTGAGATCAATGGAACCCCCAACCGGATTCTGGACAGTCATTGGTTCCTTGAGCTTCTTCAAGTTTAAATCCAGTTTCTTAGCTGCATTCTTGGCAATGAAGCTGCGTGACGCGCCAGTGTCAAACAGTACTTTAACTGCGATGTCTTTGACAGTTAGCGTGCCTTCTAAAACATCTGGCATTTCTTGAATAGTTGAGGGCCCAGATCTTCTGCTACTTCATTTATATGTACTGTTTTGGACTTCTTAAATTGCTTGCAATCCTTTTCAAGATGGCCAATCCGATGACATTGACAACATTTTCTATTCTTTCGAAACTGGTTATCGGGTTTAAACCCCTTCTTTCGTTTCTTCGAGGTTTTACAATTCTTGGTAAAATGCCCTGGTTTCCTGCAGTTAGAACAGGTGGCCATCATTGCTGGTTCTTTTTCAGATCTGGCCCTTTCTCGATTTACTTTGGGCTTCTTACTCACCTCAGATATCGCACTGGCCTTGGGATTATCAGTTTCAGGCTCATCTTCATTACTATAACTGACCCCTTCTTCGTTAGGTAACATACCCTTCCTGTCGAGATCTTCGTATTGATGAGCTATATAAATCATTTATGAGAAAGGAAGTTTCACATTCCTCATCACACTATTCTGATATTTTCTTTATAGGCCATGAATAAATCTCAGATTTTTCCTCTTTGGATCTTGAATCAGATGAGGAGCAAAGTGAGCAAGTTCGTTGAATTTCTTATGATGTTCTGGGATGGTCATATCACCTTGTATCAAATAAGAAAATTCATCCCATAATCACTCGGTTGTTTCGGGAGGAGTAAATCTTTCTAAGAATTACTTTGAATCTGTCCCAGGTGATATCACCTTTTGGATTATCTTTAATAACTGAATCCCACCAAAACAAAGCTTCTTCTTTGAGTGCCCAAGACGCCAGTAATCTTTTCTGATCGTCTCTCAGCTTTAAACCCTCAAAGATTTTCTCTGCAGAACGAATCCAAGCTTGTGTTTCCATAATGGACTCTTTGCCTAAGAATGGCGATCCACCCAGATTTCGAAATCTCTTTAATAGAACTTCTATATCGGATTCTGGCTGCGGGAGCACAACTGACTCATTAACTGGTCGAACCATACGATTATTTCTTCTGTTCCTGTCATTCATTTTCTAGTATGTCTGCAATTAGCAGACAAAGTGTCAGGTCAACAGAAAAGATATTTCAAAATATAGAGACAAATACTTCAATGTAAATGTGTCTACTGGGGTGTATTCCATTCTGCTTTACTTATACTAGGATATTACTGATCCTATCTGTATAGAGTTACCCGTCCTAGAACACTACTGGTTATATTTCTGTCAAGCTCGTTCAAATGTTATATTCCAGAACTAAGCTTAAACAAAGCTCTAATACCAAATGAGACGACCCCAAACCCCGTACCGACGGCGGCAAGGGTAATCCGTGGAATATAACAGAGAAACAGATAATAGCAGAACAGAAATAAATACACCAGATAATGAACAATAGAATATACTGGATAAAAGTAATCATCAGAGTTACACAGTATACAGGATCATACTTAGTACAAATACAGTTCAACAATACATATATGTCTACAGCGGAAAAACAAACATAATGTACAATTGGAGCTGAACAGCATTAAAAGAGATAAATGATAGAATCCATCTTCAGCTCCAGCTATCCAGAAAGAACCAGCTAAACCTGAATACAAGGCTGCCCGTGTACAAAAAGGGGCACCCAGGTTTGAAAGTGAAACAAACTACGAGTCAGTCATGGGACTGGTATGAGAAATCTACTCAACACATTAAATATGTGGCAAATCACAGGACCACGCCACTTTCGTGGAATGGGTTTACTCCATTGGATTGCCAGTTCTTTAAAACAAATCATTCTTCTAAAACATCGCAATGCTTTTCTAAAAATGAAGCCATTATATGACTCAGTTCCCATCACACAATGCAACGCAAACCGGAGGATAGAGTTTTACCTTATAATGGCCAAAATATGATTGATACGAATAAAACAAAAGCATTTGATATTATTACTAGTGTTTATATGTTTCAAAAACAACTTCGAATCATAACTATCAATCATAGACGGCATGGGTACCATATATCATGTCGCCATATGTATATACAATCAAAACCGCACGGTCACGTAATTGGAAATTGGATTTCCGTCACGAACCAAGGCAAAAGATAGTCCTTAGCGAATTCGAGACTGCCTAGCCCGAGACTCAGGATCAGAACGCATCGACCCTTGGATCGTCAGGGCCGGTCCACACGGAGTGGATTAAAATGCCTGAACACTACGTTTCCCCACCCTTTGGGGCGCAAGCGAACCAACGAATGGCTCCATCGGACCCGGATCGTCCGATCTAACCGAGGCGCCTCGCAACAGCAACAACCACATAAGTCAAACTCGTCAAGGCGTGTAAAACCACTGACGCCACTTCTAGCTAGGAGGAAATGCAGGCCCTCCCTGAGGTCCTCTCCCATTTCTGGTTCATACTGGGGTGTGAGGCTCGCGATTTCACTTTATACAGCTATGCCACACAGGCGGTGCTTTGATCATCACCACAGGACTTTGCTTTTCAACAGCAGCCCTGATCACTGCATCTTAGCAAGCCACACAGGCAATTCACATCGTGCAACTGATGGCTATCAATCACACAGAATAAATTCCAATGTCAAACACACTGTCCATTTGCTAGTCCGTTCTGGGTCTGAACGACACCGGAGGCACAAAATACCTCGCAAACCCATCGATCACTACGTACGTCTGGACGATCACCACTCATTATCCATATTTCGGGATGCCTCCCAATCAGGACCTCGGTTACCATCCAAACGAGGTGAAGATCTCCGGTCTTCGACCACCGTCTTCATCTTCGACTTTCAATCGTCGGTTCAGTTATTCAGAATGGGATAAACCCGGTCTTCCCGAGCAACTCGCGTATATAATAAACAAGTGCAACACTAACATATACATGCATCATTTCAATTCATTAGTCACTAACCGTCAATCAGTAAGAGAACGATTTCCCAAATATTAACCCCAAAGGCCGAAACCAACATCAAATCAGCACCCAGGAAACCATTCGACTTAGCCAACCTTCAGTTAATTTCTAAATCACATCCATATCGTTTATAATATTTTATAACGATTTATCGCTATTTTTATTTATTTTAAAATAGCCATTTTATTCAAAACGACGCTTCGGGCCATAACGCGACCGTGGCGCTGTTTTTCTTTAGATTTGATTTACACATATCTGAAAATCTAACCGTTGGATCTTCACAAAATTTGCATCATTAGAAAGGTCTTTTCAAATCGAATCCAACGGTTCCAGTTTCAGGAAAATCTGACGGTCGGATCTCCCGGTATAATCGTTTGAAGTTTCGATCTCGAAATACGAACTGCAGCATCGTTATTCGATTAAATATAAGTATATTTATATATATATATATATAATCGTTTCTGGCGCTGTTATTCTTCAGATTTGAATTAAACATTCCAGACAATCTAACTGTTGGATTTTTACAAAGTTGGTGTCATTGGAAATATATTTCCAAGGCGAACCCAACTGTTGCGATTTCAGGAAAATCCGATGGTCGGATCTCCCGGTATAATCGTTTGAAATCACGGTTTCAAAATACGAACTGCAGCGTCGTTATTCGATATATTTTAATTCTATTTTTATATTTATATTGATTCTTCGATTTCAAAGCTATATTCTTTTCATACATTTGATAAAAATGATATTTTAATCTAACTGTCTTCTATTTCAACACTTCACTATTTTTAACGATTCGTGCATATAATAAAATGTGATTTTTATTGTAAAACAATTCATTTCAAAACACTATTATTTTATATAGTTCATATAGGTAATGAAAATAGGATTTTTATTATAAAACAATTTATTTCAAAACGAGATTATTTTCCATAGTACATATAGTTGATAAAAGGTGATTTTTATTATGAAACAATTTATTTCAAAATATGAATACCATTCAACACATGAATTTCTATTCAATGAATGAATATCGATTCAACATATGAAGGTTTTCTATAGTTTCTATATATAGACAAAAATGTGATTTTTATATTTAAAACACGAACACCATTCAATACATGAATTTCTAATCAACGAATGGATATCGATTCAACACATGAAGGTTTTCTATACAACGAATAAATATAGTTTCAGCAAATGAAAATAATTCAAACACATGAATATTATTCAAAATTTCGGCAGCATAACGGCAGGGTAGTTAAAACCGGGACCGTCCCTAGTACGGCTCCTCTCTCTACCTTAAAACCTCGCGGTTTTTGGCAATGGGGATCATGCATCTAGTTCGCACGCAGGCGGCATGTATATATTTATTTCATTTCCACAAACTAATCCTATGTGGTTTCAACCAAATATTTCTCAACCACAAATGGGTATTTTTCAACCACAATCAATCAATATCAACCACAAACAATTTCAATCAACCATTCACTATCAATCAATTTTCACACCAATCACAGCCAATAAATATCGTCCATGGTTTGTGGACGAGGGGCGTATATATATATATTTATATATAGCAATTCACTTCTATTTCAACACATATATAATTTTTACAACGTATATACAACTTATACGTCGAACGTACAACTTATGCAATGCTTATACATGAGGTGTACAACGTTTATATAACTCATACATCGATCGTATAATTTATACATCGTCGTTTTCCATATCGTTTATAAATTAGAAATCTCACATTGGGTTCCACTCCACCAAAAATAGCAGAAGGCTCAGAAAAATATGCGGTCTCTTCTAAAATGTAGAAGACGTCCACACGGTCACGATGTTTCCTGTTTCATCGAATTTCGTTAAAGAACGAAAAATATATGATTTTTATAGTGAAATCAAAAACTGTAGCGCTTTAAACCGCTATAATATAGTTTAAATTAGTTTCAGCCGTACCTTTCAGTTTGGGTTCAAAACTAGGGATCCGTTTAGCGCGCAAACCGGTGCACGATAGGGGGATCGGCCAACGTCATGTCGAAGAGGGAGGAGGGGCGCCTCTGCGCGTGGTGGTGGGGGCCCACTCGGTGGTCCCTACTGATGGCGGCGGCGGCTGGAAGTTCGAAACTTCCTGACGTCGATTCGAGTGATTCAGGCGACGAAAAAATCCAAACCTGCCATGGATTTGACGATCTTGACGAGCTCTACAAAATCCCCAATAGGATGGAGGCCTAATTTTGAGTGGATTGAGTGGAATCGAGAAGGGAAGGGAAGAACGTATTTCCGTCGTTCGTCGGGGAGAGAGAAACGAGGGGTTTTCCTTTTTTTTTAAAAAAAAATTCTGATTGGCCAGTAAAGTTTTAAAGGGTTTCTGACACGACCACCAATCAAAACCCAACGACTGTCGTCCCTAGCGTTTTACCCCCATTCCGAACACAATGGGATATGTTTCGTAGGCCAATTCGACTGTTTCAGTCAGTTTTCCTTCAAATTAAAATATATTACATTCAATATTCAATTTGAACGTACATTTCAATTTGCCAGGGCCACAAACTGATTCGCAAAATTGGAGAAAAATAAATTTAGCTATGTTTTGACGATACGGTCCCAACAAAACTAGTTTCGTCGAATTCTGAGACCGTTTGTAAAAAGGCCCATTTCTGGTCGATCCAATTTAACCGTAATTGACCAAAACACATTTTCCTTCGCCACGCTCACATACTAGCTTCAAAAATTATGAAATTTGAAACCTAGCAATAACTTCACATCTCGGATCCAACAAAAGTTGTTTCATCGAATTCTGAGGTCGTATGCAAAATGGCCAATTTCACGGGCTATATAAATTCCATAGCGACCTTTCTGAAAATTCATTTGGCCATAACTTTTGCTTTCCGTTATGAAAGTTCAATTTTTCAGATATGTTAGAAAGGTGTTCACTAACAGATTTAAATATTTTTGGTTTCACTCAAATCCGTTTTGTTTTGCACCCGGTACAGTCCGACAAAGTTTGAATTCAATTTTTGAAACTGCACTGCCTTTTCAAGCCTTGTTTATAATTAGAATTAATTATATTCGTTTTCAATTGTCGATTCAAACTCAGTTTTCATTGCTATAAGCTAAAATATTTATTTTAAATATTTAAAACCCATTATTTTAGCCAATTTAAAAATTTTAAATTGGTTTAGATTTTCTGGGTCGTTACAGGAGCCCGGGTTGTTTACTCATGTGGATGTTGCTTATTGTTACTTGATGGATAGAGAGGCGCCTCAGATATATCAGTCACTACGGGATCGATGGATGTTATGGTCGATATACAGACCAGATTTTATGCCCCATAGGGCAGGCTAACATATAGTTTACGGTATTAGTAATCATCGACGGGTGACCGGCCATATGACTAACCGCATGTGGAGTTGCGACTATGTCCTATAGCTCGGGCTAGGGAGTCTCAAATCGGTAAGGACGATCGCTTGTCTTGGTTCATAGAGGGAAACCCAATTTCCAATACGTTATTTTCGGTTTTAGTTGTAAATATATATTTGGCGATGCAATATATGGGTACCTACGCAGCCCATGATTGACATATTTATATTTGAAGTTGATTTCTTCACTTATAGTAATAATAAAATATGAAATTTCATGTACCAAGCATTTTTCGCTGTTATAAGGTAAAACTCTATCCTCCGGCTTGCATTGCATTGTGTGATGGGACCTGAGTCTTATAATAGCTTCATTTTTCTGTTTAGCATTGCGCTGTATGTTTTATGACCTGGTATTCTTTGGGTTAAACCCGTTCTGTGTTATAGGCATGTCCCTTGATTTATCTAACTTTAAAATCAAGATAATAACTGTTTTAATACTCAAACTAGTCCCATTTCTAATCTGGAGTTTATTGTTTTAACCTAAATTCTGGGTGCCCATATTTTCCACGCGGGAAGCTAGTAGTTTTGGTTTTGCAGATTTCTATTTGCACAGAATCCTGGTTTACAGCTGAAACTATACTCGGAAAGCTCTATATCCGTGTATTTCTTTCAGTTGTGTTATGTATTATTTTTCCGCTGCTAAGTATTTAAATGTAATTTAAATCTCTGATATTTTCTACTGTATATTATTTATTCATACTTTATTATATTCTTGTACTTTGATGTAAATTGTTGTAATAACAATGAAATGTTCTTATGTTTGTGTTCCGATTAGTCTTGTTGTCAAAGTAGTCCGCCTTCTTTTTCGGTTTAGGCCGGCCGGGAAGTTCGGGTTGCTACAGCTTGGTATCAGAGCTTTGGTTTGCAGAGCTTGAGAACAGGACACATTAGAACCAAACGAAAGAATTCATCAAAGATTGGATTAGTAATATCCAATAAGAATGACTCATTAGAGATAGGGTTAGTAGTACCCTAGAATGAGTTTCAAAGAGTGTTATTTATAAAAAATAAGATGAAAACAAATTTTGTTTTGAAAATTTAAACCTTATTATACGTATTTGAGTATTTTATTTTATATTGAATTTGGACTATCTAGTATACAAAGATTTTGCATATACGTCTCGCGAACATATATTTGAAATCTCAAATATATCGGGTAGACATAGAATCACACTCTAGTCACCCGGAGATGATCCTGATGATCACTATAGCATCATCAGTATTTATGTTCGAGCTTCGAAAGTGGGATATCTATATATTTCCAATTGACTGGTGTGAGAACCAAAACTAGATAAGGTTTAATGTTTGTGAATTGGAATCAAAAATATGATTTCTAACTATATAAAAATTATATATTTGAAAATTTAATCAACTAATTGATTAAATTTTGTGTTGTATGATAATTGGCGCGGCTAAATAAAAATATGGACCAATAAAACCAATATGTAAATGAAAGCTGAATTTAGACAAATTGAGGCAAATATTGAACTAAATTGAAATTTGATTGAAATTGCATATATGTACACGTATATAAAATGGACATGTCATAGCAAGAAAGCTAAGAAGAGTAATAAAATTGTATGCCCGACAAATAGGTACATGTTTACTATTTTCTTGGGTTTTGATGATTTTATGAGCCGATACGCTTTTTCGTTTTCTTTTGGATTGGTGAGGGCCCTGTGAGGCTAGTTGCGGTTTTAATGGTCTCTCCGTATAAAGGAGGTTACGGTGATATTTTTTGAAAATTTAGGGTGTTAGCCAAATTTTTGAGAAATTAGGAAATTTTTAGAAATTGAAAAATTGAAGAATAAACCCCAGAATGAAAGTTGAGTTAGTTAGTTAAACAACTTTCAGCTCCGTTCCTTTTCGAGGATGAAAAGATTTTAAGTGGGGGAGATTGTAACAACCCGAATTTTTAGAACCAAATTAATTTTTTTATTTTTGCTATTTTAATGGATTCTGAATATTTAAAATGATTTATTTTAAATATTAATGAATAAAAATTTATTTTAATTGAAGTTAGAACGAATAAATTAATTTTAATTATAAAACAAGCCTGAAATGGCGTGGTTGTTTGAAAATTCGATTTCAAATTTCAAATGAATGTACAGAATTCAAATAAATCGGATTTCAGTAAAACCAAAAATATTTGAATCTGTTTAATTATATCTTTCTAACGAATGTGAGAAATTCAGATTTCATAATGAGAATTGAAAGTCAGGTCCAATTTAAAATTTTAAATAGTCACCATGGAATTTAATATAATATATAGCCCTTTAAAATAGCCATTTTGCAAATGACCTCCGTTTTCGACGAAACCACTTTTGTTGGATCTGGAATGTTTATTGCTAGATTCCAATTTTCATAAGTTTTGGAATTAATATGTGAGCGCAGTAAATTTAAATGTGTTTGGACAGTTTCAGTTTGAATTTAATCGACTGAAAAATGGTCGTTTTTCAAACGGTCTCCAAATTCGACGAAATTAGTTTTTTTAGGACATTATCAACAAAAAATAGCTAGAATTATTTTTCTAGAAATTTCGGGGTCAGTATGTGGCCCCGGTAAATTAAAATGTACGTTAAAATCAATTTTGAACGTTATATTAATTTATATTTTAATTTTAACGAAAGATGATTGAAACAGTCGAATTGGCTTATGAAACATATCTCATTGTGCTCGAAATGTGGATATTTAGCTAGGCGCGTCAGTCGTTGTGTTTGATTTGGAGTTCGGATTGGAAAACACATATTTTTGGAATTAGATAATAATAAAAAGAATATAAAATCTCCTAAAACCCTAACCCTCCAACCATAATTCAACGGGCCGCCGTTCCCTTAAAATCAACGACCGATAATCGTTCAACCCTTTTCCCACCGATTCCTTTCGATTTACAAGGAATTAAACGATGATTTCTAAACAAAAATTGAGGTACTCAGTTTATTCTACAACTTGGTACCAAGTAGATCGGATTTAGTCAAGAATGGAGCTCGCTTTTTGGTCAGTAACCACCGGACTTTGCATGTAATTCGAGGGACAGGGAGGAGCCCGAGCTACATGCCTTTCCAAGCGAGGATGGAGGAGGATGGTGGCCATGATGTCGTAATATTCGATCGGGGTCTAGGGGCTTGAGGAAGGTGCGATTTTGGGAGGAAGATCGGAGCTTTTTGGGTTTTCTAGTTCCAATTTTCATGAGGGAGAGAACGACGAAGGAAAAGGGATAATCCCCTTATCACAGTAATTAAAAGTTATAATTAATTTAATTATATTTTTAATTTTGGTATTTAAGTAATTAAGTTACAAAAGCTAATAACTTTATCATATGGTGTCAGAATTCAGCGAACTCAGGGGCATTGCAATCGTCTTCAAAAACTCTATGCAATCATATACAGTGAGATTTATTTATTTTAGTTTAATTTAATTTAAATGACAATGTTATAAATCTGATTTTAAAATATGAAAAAGTATTTATAAAAATTTGACTTTAAATATAAAATAGAAGTTATAAATGTAATTTTTATATAGATGACTTTGAAAATAAAAATGTGATTTTTATACATAAATAACATCGTATTAAAAATGTAATTTTTTTTAAATGATTTTTGCTTAAAAAAAATGTGATTATTATTACATAAATAACAAATAAAATCTGATTTTTTTATATATATAAATAAAGCATTGTAAAAATATTATTTTTAAAATATAAATAACATTGTAAATAAATAACATTGGTTTTAAAAATATGATTTTTACATAAAAAACTTTGTTTTGAAAATATGATTTGTATAAATAAATCGTTATAATAAACATACAATTTTTATTATAAATAGCACCGTTTAGAAGATGAATTTGTATATAAATAGATTTGGTTTAAATATATGATTTTTAAAAAATATACATCATTGTAACAATATGATTTTTATGTAAATAGCTTCGTAGTATAAATGTGATTATTAAAATATAAACATCGTGTTAAAAATATGATTTTTTATATATAGATAACACTGAAATAAAAATGTGATTTTTAATATAAACTGCATGAAACAGATTTCGTTGGGATCACGGTGAAGAACACTATGGGATAGAACTGTCTGGAAGTAAAAAGGAACTCAAACCATCCTTTAAAGAATGACGGAGTGGAAACCAAAGGTGAGAACTCCATCTCGCTCTAATTATTTTACAGTTAAATATATACTAGGATGCAGACGGGGCTTAGAAGCCCCCGACACTATTTATTGTACAAACCATGATTGTTTGTTTGGATTGTGATTGAGATTGTTGTATATATAAAATTATTTATATAAAAATTATCATGAAAATAAAGTAAACAAATATTCGTTTACAAATCGGACGATTTGTTTATGTACATCCATTTAACTGATATTGATTGGGATGATAAATTTTACACATCGCCCAACTACATAAATAATAATTAGTATTTGTTGTTTGAAACCCCCACACAGGTATTGGGATGATATTGGACATACACTAATCCCAATATTTAGTTGTATGTCAATCGATGGGTTGATAAGATGTGATGAGCGTTAATTATTTATTTTAAATGCTTATACAGTTGTAAATTGCACTCTGGATGATGATTGATTGTGTATCATTATTGTTATGTACATGTGTTGTATGAATCCATATAAATAACATTATACGGTAATTGATTGTGTCTGATTCCAATTCAGGAATAACGATAATTTTAAAATAACGAATATTTTAAAATAATATTCAGTAAAGGATTAAAATGTGAATTTGATGTCTGATTTTGGATGGACACGAAAACATTGAAATATGTGAAGCTGTGTTGGTTAGTTATGCGCCATTTTAATGCGCACGATTTTTATATCAATTTTATTCATTTTTATAATGAATTTCAAAAAGAAAATGATTTCAAAATCTGATATTTGAAAATATTATCATTTAAATATTGTAATGATAAGGAGTATTCAATTTTGATTTAAAATGGAAAATGAAGTTAAAATCGTTTTAAAATGAATTTATAAACGATTTATAAATTACATTTTAAATGGAAATTGACAAAATATATCTAATATATATTATATATATTCAATGGCCTGAATAGAGCGCACCGCGCCGCGACCATTCACCAATTTCGACCATTGACTTTGAATTGACATTACGAGAGATCCAACCGTCGGATTCTCCTTAAACCAGAACCGTTGGATTCATAATGAAAAGAGCTTTCCAATAAATACAAGAGATTTGAAATATAACAGTTGGATTTGGAATTATGTCCAAATCAAATTTGGAAACGGTCGTTGTAAGTGCAGTTCGATGAACGTTTATGCAAATCGACTAAAAGGGCCTTAATAAAATTATTAAAAACATTAATAACTTGTGTAAAATCATGATAAATGATTTTTAAAGAATATAGATGAAAAATTCCATGTTTGTAAAGATAAAAATATATTTTTATCTAAATGAACTTGTTATTAACTAGATTTGAAATCCAATAATTTTTAAATAAATGAATTGAATTTGTAAAAGGGTTTTAATATAACCAGAAATTTCCAATCTAGTGATTGGATTACATTTGAATAGAAATCATCTCCGGAATATTTCGATATTGGATTCCGTGACTATACAGATATTGTGGAAGAATTTGGAAGATAGATATATATCGTTATTTCCCATACGATATGTGTTGGTTTTAGAATTTGATAATGGATATAAGCCGATATAATTTCTATTCGGAGACTTATATTTAATATTAAATTGGATTTTGGGTTTGCTATGAATAGTGTCTTCAGTAACACAATTCTTAAACCCTGTGTGAAAAGAGTAAATCTTTTATTTAAGATTATTAGAGTTTCCAGTTACATTTAATAATTGCAATAAAATGGAATGTGAATTGCGTTTATTGTGAACTGTGTTTTTAACGACATTCGTTCTTTAACCCGATTAACAGCGAAATGTGATTTGGAATTTATAAATCTTTTTATTAAGATTTAAAGGAAATTTTCCAAAGTAAAGTTTTCCAATTCAATATATTAAATTGGAATTGAATGGAATTCGATTTGGTAATAATCGAATTGAGCTTCTGTGGAGGAAGACTATTAATATATACGGAATTTAAAAGGCTTTGTCGTTATTCCATTTATATTATTAGTCGGGTACGGAAATTGATATCGATTATATATTTATCTATTTTTCCATGAAGATTCCATAATTAATGGAATGTGATTTTGGGTTTATCCCGAACTGTGTCTTAAATGACATTGGTTCTTTAACCCAGTTAAAGACAGGATTACATGTCTAATATTGTATTTCGAATTGTATTGTTGATCTCTGCTAAATATATTCTGTTTGGTGGCAGAGAATTTATTCTCTTGCTTAACACCCTTCTCTGAGACGTACGAGCATAGAGGTTATATATCGGCAAAAATCAATGGCACAGTGTAGATTACCGATGCGACATGTTTGATTTTCCAAAGTTAAATAATCATCAATATTGATTTTTGGGAAGATTAAAACTAAGTGGAGTTTTAATGAATCTTTAATTAGATTGAAATGTGAATATAATAATTTAAATTATCAAATTAGGGAAATGATCGAGAATAGAGTATCACCTATTTTTCTCCAAGCGATAGTTAAATCTTTAATTAGATTTGAATGTGAAATGGTAATTAAATTTACCGATAACCCCGTGGTGTTAGATATGGAGTATTACCGGTTTTTCTCCATGGGATGAATAGGTTGGGATTTGGAAAAAAAATGATTACTTTGGTTAGTTTCGTTAATCCTGACTAGTTTGGAAAACCTTAATTTGGTTTAAATTGTGAAAATAATATTCTAAATTGGAATGAGGCGTATGTTGTGTTTTTATAGCACTTGCTTAGAAAGATATGTGTGTTATTCAGAAAGACCGGGTTTATCCCACTCTGGATAATTGATACGATGATAAGTCGACGATGAAGACGGTGATTGAAGACCAGAGATCTTCACATCATTTGGATGATTACTGATGTCTTGATTGGGATGTACACCCAAGATGAGGTAATAAGTGGTGATCGTCCAGACGTACTTGGAGATGGATCGGATATGCGAGGGTCGTTCTCCTGTATTGGACATATGGGACGAGGAATAAGGTGCCTTCGGTTTCATTCAGACCCAGAACGGACTTGCAAGTGGGTGGTGTGTCTGACATTGATTCCTTTATACTATATTCGTTGATCTCTGCTAAATATATATCTGTTTGGTGGCGGAAATTACTGGTACGGTATGGAATGACAGTGTGGCATAATGAGATGCAAATGATTAAGGCTTTCGTTGAAAAGCAGAGTCTTGTGGTTGATGATCAAAGCACAACTTTAATTAGCATAGCTTTGTGTAGTGCTAATTCGTGGGCTTCACACCCCAGTATGAACCAAAAACGGGATGAGGAACGTGAGGAAATAGACATATGTTAGTTTCTGGATAGGAATAACGTCATGGTACGGAGCCCAGACCATTTACTCATGTGGATGTTGCTTATTATTACTTGATGGATATAGAGGCGCCTCAGATATATCGATCACTACGGGATTGATGGATGTTATGGTCGATATACTGACCAGATTTTATGCCCCATAGGGCAGGCTAACATATAGTTTATGGTATTACTAATCATCGACGGGTGACCGGCCATACGGCTAACCGCAGGTGCAGTTGCGACTGTATCCTGAGGCTCGGGCTAGAGAGTCTGGAATCGGTAAGGGCGATCGCTTGCCTTGGTTCATAGAGGGAAACCCAATTTCCAACATGTGGTTTTCGGTTTTAGTTGTAAATATATATTTGGCGACGTAATATATAGGTACCTACGCCGCCTATGATTAATACATTCTTATTTGAAGTTGATTTCTTCACTTATAGTAATAATAAAATATGAAATTTCACGTACCAAGCATTTTTGGCTATTATAAGGTAGAACTCTAACCTCCGGCTTGCGTTGCAGTATGTGATGGGACCAAAGTCTTATAATAGCTTCATTTTTCTATTTAGCGTTGCGTTGTATATTTTATGCACTGGTATTCTTGGGGTTAAAACCGTTTCGTGTTATACGGCGTGGTCCCTTGATTTATCTAACTTTAAAATCAATCTAAGAACTGTTTTAGATCTCACACTAGTCCCATGACTGACCTGGAGTTTATTGTTTTAACCCAAATTCTAGGTGCCCATATTTTCCATGGGCAGCTAGTAGTTTTGGTTTTGCAGATTTCTATTTTCACAGGATCCTGGTTTACAGCTGGAACTATACTCGGAAAGCTCTGTATCTGTGTATTTCTTTCAGTTGTGTTATGTATTATTTTTCCGCTGCTATGTATTTAAATGTAATTTAAATCTCTAATATTTTCTGCTGTATATTATTTATTCATACTCTGTTATATTCTTGTACTCTCATGTAAATTGTTGTAATAATAACGAAATGTTCTTCTGTTTGTGTTCCAATTAATCTTGTTCTCGAAGCAGTCCGCTTCCTTGTTCGGTTTGGGCCGGTCGGGAAGTTTGGGTCGCTACATGCTATCTCTGGCGGCTGCTCCTTAGATATGTCCCACCGTATGCCACCGTTCTCTTTTCACCCCTAATCTCTCTGTCTTTCTTCGATCCAACTTAATGCCAAAAATAAGAAAACAAAATCTTCAATCCGTCGTTCAGTTATGACGAGATCTGCTATATGCTCAAACCTTGTACGTGCGCCATCTGAATCTAAACCTTACGACTAGGTTGGCGCTCCTCCTCCTCCTAAACCATGTTGGAGAATGGAGTTTTGATGAAAACAACCTTATTTCAATATTAATTGATTATAAAATATATACTAACACCTTTATCAAGAATATATATACATATGCAGGACTTATATACAGGAATTAATACTGAAGACTGTACAGTTTAAGAGCTTCTTGAGATTCAGAATTCGAAGATGACTCAAGAATCATGATTAATCAAGATTTCAAGCATTCAAGATAAATATAGTAATATAGTCTAGTTTATGTAAGACTCTGAATAGCACTCCAGGTTCAAATTCAAATTCTGATTTTCAAATTCTGATTTCAAATTCAATTTTCAAATTATGTCTTTAACCTTTATCTTCTCTATTTTACTTTACTTTCTCTATTTTAATTTTGATTTTAGACTCAAGTTTTATAATTTATAAGTTTTATATTTATACAGTTTTAAACTCTATAATTTTATAAATATGTTTATATAGTTTATACTTATGGTTTCAAAAGATTTTCTACGTTATAATATTCATTTACAACACTATGTTTTAATTCAAGAGTTTCTAGAATTATATGTGTGTGTGTATATATATATCAAAACACATCAAAAGTGTTCAAAATCCAATTTTACAAAGGCATATGTCATACGTTTATGCCTATATCGAAATATAATTGTCATTTTTTCAAAACTGAAAGGAAGTGTCTTTTCACTATTTGTAACTTTCCATAAGCGTTGCAACCTTTCAAATCTAATAAATTAGGGGCTGATTTCGAATTTTTTTCATTATTTGTCTTCTCCCTCTTCATCTTCTTTCTTCACACCATTATATTTTCTCATTTTTTTATTTCTACACTTACTCTGCCGAATTCAATTCTATTTGCATAAAACTTCTTTTCTTCTCACTCTCTACTCATTACTCTCTGAATCAAAGTGCAATTGAAGAGTTATAGGGCTGTTGTAATTTTTTGGGAAGTATTTAGGAATCAGGTTTCCTTATAGCCGCGAAATCAAGGAATTGGAGCGTTGTTAACCTTGTAGCTGTGAAATCAAGGGGAGTACACTTGATCAAGTGTGTGGAATCATTGTTAACCTTGTAGCAGTGAAATCAAGAGGGTTGTACTTGGATATTGATATAGTAATAAAATTCTGTGCAATCCAGCATTGCGTGGGACTGGATGTAGGAGTAATCCGAACCAGTATAAAATCTAGTGTGTTCTTTCCATTTCTGCATTTTATTTTTGTTTATCATTGTGTTTGTGCTTGATTCTGTGTTTGTGATTGTTTATGTAGTGTGTGATTCATATAGTAGATCATATAAGTTTTAGATTTCGTTTAATTTCTCAAAAACATGTTCACCCCTCTCTAGTGTTAGTTTTGCCTTAACGATCTATTCCACATTCCCTAACAATTGGTATCATGGCCTGGTCTTTCAAAAGTTCATAGTCTGATTTTTCAAAATATTGAATGGAAAATTTTGAAATGATTTGTAACAGTAATCATAATTAGATTTCTGAAATTTGATTTCTATTTAAAATTTTGAATTTTTTTAATTTTTGAAATCCTTGATATATGGATATGTTACAAAACCATCATGATATTATTGTTTAAAATTGTAGATTATTTAGTTTGAAAATTCATTTGATTATTTAAAGAGTTGTCTTGTTCTATAGGAAAAGACGTGTTATATGGCTACTGCATATTCAAAATTTGAAAAGATGGGTGATGTGGCTGTTGAAAATTCAAAATCGAAAATCCAAATTGGTGTTTTACATGGCTGTTGAGAATTCAAAATTATTATGAACACATGGTGGAAATTAAAAAGAGGGGAAAGGTAATGACGAAAATACATCAAGAAGGAATGAATATATATAATGTAAATCAGCAAAGAAATGGGTGCCAGATCAATTTATAACTTTAGTGTTTCATTTACAACTTTGTGATTCCCTCAAGAATTGATCAAGTAATGATCAAATGAAGTTTTGGTGAATAAAGAGAGAAGAAAATCAAAGTTTTCGATGATTATCTTCAAATTGCATCCCCGGGTTAGACTATTTTGTCCCAAATCCTTTTCCAGATTTTAGTTGTCATTCTCGTGGTCGTTTCGATGGGAAGATCGTTAAGTTATAATAAAAATTGAGTGAGATATGGCGATTCGAAGTTGACTATCCAAAACAGAAAAAACTGTCACTAGATTTTCTGTTTTCCTCTTATTGTTTTGACTTGATGCACACTAATACCATCCAAGTTCATCCCCAAGTTGTTACTAGATCGTATTCCTTGCATTCCTCTTTGATTTTCCGCTGATTTCATCCAAATCCGTTAAGTTACGAAGAAGTTATGCCTCCTGGAAGTATGATTAAAGTGAAAAATGAAAAGAAGAAGATGAAGAGAAAAGATTATGAAGAGACATGACTTTTGGGCCTATTTATAATGGTTGAAGTGTCTTTTCATTAAAATTCAAAATTCAAATTCAAAATTTTGGCACCAAGTTGATTGAACTACTAAATCTTCAATATCTTTCTCATACGATGTTCAAATTCAGCAAATGAATATACTATCCTAACCAGAATAAAGAGCCCGTCGCAATAGAGCAGATTTCATCATCAAATTCTAGAAGATATGAATGTGTGATTCATGAAAATGGAAGAATAACAAAAAGTAGGATTTTAAAAATAGGTTTGCTTTAATTAGTTTTTAAATTTTTTGGTTGAATAAATGCTTTGATTGTCTTGCTTGTTTGCTTTGCTTTGAATTTGAAATTTAAAACCTTAAATCTCAAATTTGAAATTCAGAATTCAAATTTGAAATTCAGAATTCAAATTTGAAATTTGAAATTAAAGATTCAAAATTCAAAATATCAATAAAATAATAAATATAATAATAAAATAAATTTTGGATTTTTGTTAGGATTAATATTATTTTAGGAAATAGTTAAACCTGAAATATAAATCGATAACTTAAAATCAAAGTCACAAAACCATATGTTCTTTGAAATTTATGCATGAATGTCGACAAATATATGTCCTTATTTCGACATAAAGGCTTGTAAAATGAAAATTCAAAATTTGAGTTTTAAAAGCTTAAATTTTCAAACTTCCCTCCATCTTTTAAATAAGAAAATGCCAATTCAAATTCTAGTTATTAACTTTGTCTATCTACTTATTTTCTTATATCTTGTTTCAAAAAATATAAATTAATAAAATTATACAGACATGTTAATATGATTGAAATAATTTAAACATTTCAAACATTTGATATTATTATAAGATATAAGTTTATATATCTTTTATATGTAGTTTAAACATACATAGTTTAACTTATATATTTTTCAGATATAATAACAATTTTGGGTTACATTATCATAAATATTATTTGTAACTTCATACTAATTTTGATTTCATAGAAATTTATAAAAATTGTATATTCAACTTAAAAATTTTGGTATAAAAAAAATATACGTATATAAAAATATATGAATTTTAAGCATTAAATATGTAGTTTAATATAAGAAATTATAGATTTATAGGTTACTTTGTATTACCAAAAATATTTTTTTACATAACTATAAGGTTTTAACATATAAATGCTTTTTAAACAAACTAATATGTTTTTATTTCTAAAGTTTAAATTTAAAATTGACTTATATCACATAATAAATTAAATTGTAAGTCCTTTTTTAAATTAGTTTTTATATACAATTATGAATATATGATAAAATTATATATTTTCTATAAGGATCTTCAACGTTTACTATTATTTTTAAAAGAAGCATCCTACTAAGATTATTTAACTCCATATTTATCATATAACTACTATGAATATTTTACTACCTATCATGAATATTTCTTAATTAAACACTTATCTTTATGTAGTCTTTTAATCTCTTTCATTAGTACTATTAACCTAAGACTAGAAATTAATGTATATTACCTTTGTTTGATTCAAATAAATTACAATATATATGTATATGCATAATAGTTAGATATTACTTTAAGTATTTTATACAGCAATACATATCATCATCAAACCATTCTGCATATTTGACACGACCAAAACTCGCCCTTTTGGGAAAGCCCGGATTGAGTTGAGAACATGACAATCAGAGCACAAACAGAAGAACATTTCATTGCTATTACAACAATTTACATCAGAGTACGAGAATATAAAAGAGTATGAATAAATAATATATAGCAGAAAATATCAGATATTTAAATTACATTTAAATACAAAGAGGCGGAAAATAATACATAACACAACTGAAAGAAATACACGGATACAGAGATTTCCGAATATGGTTCTAGTTGTAAATCCAGGATCCTAAAAAGAAATATCTGCAAAAATCAAAACTACTAGCTGTCCGTGTGGAAAATAGGGGCACCCAGAGTTTAGGTTAAAACAATAAACTTCAGGTCAGTCATGTGACCGGTGTGAGAACTAAAACAGTTATTAGCTTGATTTTAAACTTAGATAAATCAAGGGACCATGTCGTATAACATGAAACGGGTTTAACCCCAAGAATACCAGGGCATGAAACATACAGCGCAACGCTAAATAGAAAAATGTAGCTATTATGAGACTCAGGTCCCATCACACAATGCAACGCAAGCCGAAGGATAAAGTTTTACCTTATAATACCCAAAAATGCTTGGTACGTGAAATTTCATATTTTATTATTAATATAAGTGAAGAAATCAACTTCAAATATAAATGTATCAATCATAGGCGGCGTAGGTACCCATATATTACGTCGCCAAATATATATTTACAACTTAAACCAAAAAATCACGTATTCGAAATTGGGTTTCCGTCTTTGAACCAAGGCAAGCGATCGTCCTTACCGATTCGAGACTCTCTAGCCTGAGCCTCAGGATGCAGCCGCAACTGCACCTGCAGTTAGCCGTTTGGCCGATCACCCATCGATGATTAGTAATACCATAAACTATATGTTAGCCTGCCCTATGGGGCATAAAATCTGGTCAGTATATCGACCATAACATCATCGATCCCGTTGTGACCGATATATCCATCGATCCCATACTGACCGATATATCCGAGGTACCTCGCTTCCCATCAAGTAATAATAAGCAACATCCACATGAGTGAACAGTCTGGGCCCCATACCATGACGTTACTCTTAGCTAAAAACTAACATATGTCCATTTCCATACGTTCCTCATCCATTTTAGGTTCATACCGGGACGTAAAGCTTGCAAGTTAACGCTACATAAAGCTATGGTATTTAAAGCTGTGTTTTGATCATCAACCACAAGACTTTGCTTTTCAACAAAAGCCTTGATCATTTGCATCTCAGCATGCCACATTGTCATTCCATACCGTACCACTGATTTCCACCAATATATAACCTCTAAGCTTGTACGTATTAGAGAAGGGTGTTAAGCAAGAGAATCAATTCTCCGCTACCAAACAGATATATGTTTAGCAGAGATCAACGAATACAGTATAAAGGAATCAATGTCAGACACACCATCCATTTGCAAGTCCGTTATGGGTCTGAACGAAAGCGGAGGCACCTTATTCCTCATCCCATATATCCAATATAGGAGAGAGGCCCTCGCATATCCAGTCGATCTCCGAGTACGTCTGGACGATCACCACTTATTACCTTGTCTTGGGTGTCCATCCCAATCAAGACATCAGTAATCATCCAAACGATGTGAAGATCTCCAGTCTTCAACCACCGTCATCACTGTCGACTTATCGTCGTATCAGTTATTCAGAATGGGATAAACCCGGCCTTTCTGAATAACTCACGTATCTTATAATCAAGTGATATAAAAACACAATATACGCCTCATTCCAATTCAGAACATTCTTTATTCAAATATTCTTTTCACAGTTTAAACCAAATTAAGGTTTCCGAACTAGTCGGGATTAGCGAACCTTAACGATGTAATCATTTATTTTATTTCCCAGTCCTAACCTATTCATCCTATGGAGCAAAAATGGTAATACTCCATATCTAACACCATGGTGTTATCAGTAAATTTAATTACCATTTCACGTTTAAATCTAATTAAGGATTTAACTATCGCTTGGAGCAAGACTGGTGATACTCCATTCTCAACCATTTCCCAAATTTGATCATTTAAATTATCACATTCAAATTTCAATCTAATTAAAGACTCATTAAAACATTACTTAGTTTTAGTCTTCCAACAATAATTATCAATGATTATTTAACTTTGGGAAATCAAATATGTCGCATCGACAATCTACGCCGCACCATTGATTTCTACCGATATATAACCTCTAAGCCCGTACGTCTTAGAGAAAGGGTGTTAAGCAAGAGAATAAATTATGCGCCACCAAACAGATATATATTTAGTAGAGATCAACAATACAGTTCGAAATACAATATTAGACATGTAATCTTGTCTTTAGCTGGGTTAAAGAACCAGTGTCATTTACACAATAAACCCAAAATCCTATTCTATTAATTATGGAATCTTCACGGAAAACAGATCAATATATATAATCGATATCGATTTCCATATACGACTAATACTATAAATGGAATAATGACAAAGCATTTTAATTTCCATATATATATTAATAGTCTTCCTCCACAGAAGCTCACTTCGATTATTACCAATCGAATTCCATTCCAGTTTATTTGATTAAATTGAAAAACTTTACTTTGGAAAATTCCCATTAAATTTTAGTAAAAGATTTATATATTCCAAATCACATTTCACTGTAAATCGAGCTAAAGAACGAATGTTGTTAAAAACATAGTTCACAATAAATCAATTCACATTCCATTTTATTCAAATTACTAAATATAATTGGAAACTCTAATAAACCCAAAATCCAATTCTTTTATTCAATTCCAATTAAATATTAATTAATTGGAAAAACTTCACTAAATCTTAATTAAAAGATTTATTCTTTTCTCATATGGGTTTAAGAAAAGCGTTATTTAGGACACCGTTCACGATAAACCCAAAATCCAATTTCAATTCAATTCCAACTAAATTTGAATTAATTTTCGTAAACTTCATTAAATCTTAATTAAAAGATTTATTCTTTTCTCAACTAGGTTTAAGAACAGTGTTATTTAAGACACCGTTCACGACAAACCCAAAATCCAATTTGATATCAAATACAAGGCTCTGAATAGAAATTATATCAGCTTATATTCAATATCAAATTATGAAACCAACAAATATCATTTTGGAAATAATGGCATATATATATATCTTCCAAATTCCTCAACAATATCCGTATAATCACGGAATCCAACATTGAAATATTCCGAAGATGATTTCCATTCAAATCCATTCCAACTCAAATAATGGAAATTCTGGTTATATTAAAACCCATTCTCAATCCAATTTTTTAATTTACAAATAATTGGATTTTAATTCTAGTTAATAACTAGTTCATTTCGATAAAAATATTTTTATCTATTAAAATATGGAATTTTTCATACCAATTCTTTCCAAATCATTTATTATGATTTTACACAAATTATTAATAGTTTTAATAATTTTATTAAGGCCCTTTCAGTCGATTGCCATAAACGGTCATCGAACAACACTTATAGCGGCCTTTTCCAAATTTGATTTGGACATAATTTCAAATCCAACCATTGTATTTCAAATCTCTTATATTCATTGGAAAGCTCTTTCCGTTACGAACCCAACGGTTCCGGTTTTAGGAGAATCCAATGATCGGATCTCCCATAATGTCAATTCAAAGTCAATGGTCGAAATTCGCGAATGGTTGCGGCACGGCGTGTTATATTCAGGCCATTAATATATATATATATATATATATATATATATATATATTATATTTCATCGATTTCCATTTAAAACATATTTTATAAATCATTTATAAATACGTTTTAAAACGATTCTAACTTCATTTTCAATTTTAAATCAAAATTGAATATTCCATATCATTATAATATTTGAATGATAATATTTTCAAAATGTCTGATTTTGTAATCATTTCCTTTTCGATATTCATTATAAAAATGAATAAAATCGATATAAAAATCGTTCATGTCAAAATGGCGCATAATTAACCAACACGGCTTCACATATTTCAATATTCGTGTCTATCCACAATCGGACATCAAATTCACATTTTAACCCTTTACTGAATATTATTTTAAAATATTCATTAATTTGAAATATTCGTTATTCCTGAATTGGAATCAGACATAATCAATTACCATATAATGTTATTTATATGGATTTCATACAACACATGTGCATAACAATAATGATACACAATCAACCATCATCCAAAGTGCAATTTACAACTGCATAAGCGTTAAAAATAAGTAATTAACGTTCACCACAGCCTGTCAACCCATCGATTAACGTTCACCACAGCGTTAAAAATAAATAATTTGCCCTTAATCCAACCATTGATCGCTGTAACTCCCACTACGCCATGCCCTAGCTTGGTGTCCAAGCCGCTATCCAATATCCCGTCGCGCGAGGAATGAAGAGCATCGGTGAACCTCCAATACTCACGAATCTTCAAAAGCAAAGTCGTATAATTTGTAAATTTTATTTTGATTTCTTTTTTATTTTTGTTTGGAATTCTATTCCTCGCGTTTTTTGTAATGACCCGGATTCTTATAGGTTAATTTTGAATATTTAATATTAAATTTAAATATTTATTTGATAATATAAGTGAATATTTATATTAAGTTATCAGTTTAATAATCAATTTCGATTCAATATCGAATATATTAAATCATCGTAATACGAAAATATAATTCAGTTCGAGATTTTAAAACTGAATTAAAAACAGTTCAGACTTCTATTTGAATTCGAATAATAATATTAATTTATTTTCATAGAATTTATTATTTTAAATTTAATTTATATCAATTAAATTAATATCTTCTACAAATGATCGAATTAGACTTCGTGACCTATCCCAGTGTGTCCGGAATAGGGGTATTACCCTAGAATTGACAGTTATTGGGTTCAGAAAAGAATTCGAACACACGAAGTATTTTAAATTAAATAAAAACTGATTTAAAACAAACACGTGGCTCCCTTACCTCCACGTTTTAAAACATGGTGTGCCCTCCTCTCAACTGCAAAAGAAAACAACAGCGTGCCTTGTTCTAAACCATAAATGAAAAATCGTGGTGGCCTTCTTTTCTCCCATTCGTTCACTCAATAAATATGCAACCAAAGCAACCTCCTTTCCTTTACAATTCCGCTCATCAGTAATTAAAAACCGCCACTCTCTTATTCAAACCCAAATCGAAGTCTTACCTTTCAGCAAGAACTTAAATTCCCAAAATAAAAAAATCAGTTCGCACTAGTATTAAACCCTATAATCGTCGAGAGCATTTGGTCCGCGTTCTCTGGTTGATTCAAATTTGAGTGGCCAAACAAACCTTGCCTTCACGCTTGTGGATGTGACGCGAGCTTCTGGTATTTGAAGTCGAGCAACGCTACCTAGGGTGGCAGTCTATTGTCGATATAGGAGGGTGTTGAGCAGAAGAGATGTGGTGTTGAGATCAGATTTAGGAGGCGCTCGTATGAGGCAAGTTTGGTGGCCATCGATTCACAAATTGATTTCATGATTTTTCTGAGCAATGCGCTGTAGCGAGAAGGAAAAGGGGACGCTCGATTTGGGGGAAAAGTTCGTATCGTTCTTCGTAGGCTCCAGGTCAGGTTGCGATACAAGAAAGTGAGGAAGTAATCGGACATGGTGCGTGGGTTTGCTGCATTCAAGAAGGAGCAGAAGTGATGCACAACAAGTGTTTGTGGAAATGCTTCAGTAGAGGTTGAAGTCAGTTATAGGCTAATTGCAGCTCGCCTCATAATTGGTTGAGAGCGAGATTCCTGAAATGGAGAAGATCAGTTAGGGGATCGATTCATGAATTTTATCTTGGTTTTTAAGGTAATCAAATTTACATTTAAATTTAGTTAATAACGATTGATTTTAATAGAAGTATAACTCGCATATTTAATTTTTATATAAATAGAATCTGGAGTTCAGCAGCTTGAAGTGAGGAACCAGATTTTGATTTCTTTGGCAGATTTTGGTTATAAGGAGGATTAAGGTAAAATGTTAAGTTCATTAAATTAATTAGAAATGTTAAATTTGCAATACATATATATATATATATAGTTATATCGGCTAGGGAAAACTTATTTAAGTGGTTTAAATAAATTGTGCAAATTTATAAATAAAGATTTAATTAATCGTAGGGGCAAATAAAGTTATTCGAGAAATTTCAAGTTGATTCGTAGCTACAACGACATGGCATCTAAATCAGATATTCAGCACAAATAAAGTTCACGGTGAGTAAATCTCACTCACCTGTTTAATTAGAATTATTTTTATTTCGTTAAAAATAATTGTGTGTTGCTTGTTTGAATGCTGTTTGGTTGATTTAAATATATTAGTTATTTAGGGTTGACTATTATATATATATATATATATATTTGGTTGATGATTGGATTGATTCCCGCAGTCTCATTAGCGGATGCCCGCAGTTTCATAGCGGATGATTTCCCTATGCGCCCCACAAATATATATTAGTGGATGACCTTCATACCGCGATATCCTGCCTTGATGCAGGATGGGTATTACTATGTTGACTAACGTCTTTAGATGCAGGAAAAACAGGTTGGAGGAATCCGACTGGATTCCTCAAAAATATATTATCTGTTGTTTATTTGTTTGCATATATACTGTCATATATGATGTGTTAGAAAACCTGAAATAAATAATTGGTTGTTTGAATATCACTAGGCCTAAGTGATAAATTTATTTAAAATATCCTGAAAGGGTATTTGAGATTTAAAAAGGGAATTATATTTTTATAAATAGAATTTGACTTTTTAATGAACTATAGAAAATATTGACTTGTTTTGGATATATATAAAACGAGTATCGAATTTATAAACTTTGTTTATAAATCAAAATGTGGGATTTGAATTGAATTTATAAACTTTGTTTATAAATATATAGTGTGGGATTTTAAGTGAAGTTATAAATGTTGTTTATAAATAATGGATAGATTTGAATATAGTATTTAAAAAGAGAATTCAAATAGAATTTGAATATGGAATTTGAAAAGAGAATTCAAATAGAATTGAATTGGAATTTGAATATAGAAGTCGATAAGAAAACAAGCTTAAAAATAGAATTAGATTTGGTTCATGAGTAGTTAAAATATAGTTGAACATGTTATATTAAAATGTGAAAGAGAAATAGGCAAGAGAGTTGATTAACAAATTTATTAACGAGTTGAGTTAAAACGAGCAGGTATACTTGAAATAAATTGAACATGTATAGATATACAGGAGACTGGTATGGGATAAGGTTAATGAAGATATATATATATATATATATATATATATATATAATGCTCGACAAAAAGGTACGTATTTAATTTTCATATGAGATTTTATGCGCTGTATCGGCTAGCCGCTTGGCTTTTCTTTTTCTTTTTGGATTGGTGAGGGCCATGGTAGGCTATTTGAAATATCCCGAAGCTCCCGGTACAAAGGAGGTTATGGCGAATTTTTCTGGGAATTTAAGGAGTTAGAATGTTTTTCTAAGATAATTTGATACTTGGAAATCAATGTATTGATATATATATATATATATATATATATATATATATATATATATATATATAGAAGTCGATAAGGAAACGAACTTAGAAATAGAATAGTATAATCAAAAAGGAAGTATAAGAATAAAATCTCGTAAGAATAGAAAGAGAAGGTGTATACGTGTTTAAAAGTGAAGAAGTAATTGTGTGGTATTGATTATTCGAGTAAGTAGTCTTATCTGTTTTGACGTTATAAATGTTATTCACTCAAGGTCTAAGAGGTAATTATACCCCAACTTGATTGATTTCAATATTAACAAATAAATAATAAGATTTCAGGCTCGAAGATCAATGTTGAATAAGAGTTAGTTGAATATAGTATTTGGGTGGTCGTAACGATGTTTTACACAATATCTGTTTTAACCCAAATAAGTGTAAGCTGGGAAATAGAATAATAAATATTTCCTAAGTATAGGAATAAACGAGATTGGAAAAGGGATAAGTAATTGGAATATTTTCCAATTATAAATAGCATATATTTTCTGAAGTTTAGAAAATAAAGGAAGGCGATATTCGGAAATGTTTTCCAAATAACGTAAAAGGCCAATATGGTTATTAAAAATATTTGGTTAACAAATATTGATAAAGAAATAGAAAAGAGATTTAATTTATGGAATATTAATTAAGGGCTCAGTGATTGTTCGATAATTGGATGAACACTTATTTTCTTCGATAGTTAAATCATCGACTATCGAAACACTTGTTTTTATTCGATAGTTAAATCACAGACTATCGAAGTTTTGACCATCGTTGTCAATATGGAGAGACCGGTTGGATTATTATCTGAAGAACCACTCCGTATTGGCAGTAGCATTGCGAATCAGATTATATGAAGATAATCGAAGACGGAGTAGAGTGCAAGGACTTTTTCTATTAATAGAAATTGTGCCTTCGGTTCATCCTGTTCCTGGTTGACTTGTATGGATGAATGTCTGACAAAGTATTTCCAGAAAGGTCACGTACATTGATTTCTTCAACCGTACCAAGAGTGGAAGCGGAGAAGGAAACTTCTTTAGCTGACACGTAATGTACTGTTGTAGACGTCAATTAGTGATTTTCGATGGATCTGACAATGTGGCATTTGAAGTGAATCTGATGTGATGATAAAGCGTAACCTCAAGCCTCATCAGCTGGTAAATGACAGAAATCGGGCAGGCAGCATGGCTATGTAGGTCGCACCTATTAGGGTGTATAATCACCTGATCTAGAGTTTCATTTACTCCTAAAAATCTATTGTTGATGCTGTCCCATTCGGGAAACGGTTGCTGATCCCAACCGCTGGTGATATACATTCGATACACTCAAGCGAAATGAGTGGTCGGTCATGTGTGGCTGAGTTGCAAGATGTTCTTGTTGAACTCGGTGTATTCTCCTCTAGAGATATACCAGCGGCAGGTGGTTCCATACCATGTCATAGTTGGAAATCCAATATCCAATACGTGCTTGCCGTTTATGATTGTGTATTATGTGGAACGTGAGATGCAAACGTTCCACTAGATTGTTATATACTTGATTTAGACATTATTATAATATCAAAAGAGTTTTGATATAAAGATTATCGTTTCTTTCAAAGAGGATTTGAAAGTTAAATCAAGTGTTTGGATTCTCATAAGGGAAAAACCCGTTCCGTATTATACGGCGTGGTCTTATGAGATATCATTTAGTTTTCTGAAAATGTTTTAAACTGTTTACTCATACCAGTCCCATGACTGACCCGGAGTTTATTTTGTTTTGTTCTACCTAAACTTTTGGGTGCCTAAATTTGTACGGGCAGTCAAGTAGTTCATGATTTTACAGATCTATCTAAAGGAGCTTGGAGCAGGAGGCTTTAACGTTAGTTACAAAGAGTTTTGTTCCGTTGTGTTGTAAGTGTTGTACTCTGATAAGTGTATGTTATACAGTTAAGATTTTGTATTTCAAAAGTTATGATATATTATATTTTGTTCCGCTGCGATGTGAGATTCTGTGTTGTTGTTTCTGTTCTTCTTCTATCTCTTTCTTCTAAAAAAATGTTTCGTATTTTTGTGATATTTGGGTTGGACGTATGATGTATATAGTCAACTCTGATGTTACGGAAATTTGGGTCATTACATTTTTTTCTTTCCTAAAAAATTTCAACGGCCATGACCTAAGTTGACCACGGGAATAAGAAAAAGGGGGGGTTTGACCGTGTTTTTGATTGGTGGTGAGATATATATATAATTTATTAATATTTTAATTTATGAATTACTTGGTTATCCCTCCGAACTCCGAATCAATTCCAACGACTTCTGCCTCTAACCAAATACCCCCATTCCGAACACAATGGAATATGTTTCGTAAGCCAGTTCGACTGTTTTAATCAATTTTCATCAAAATTAAAATATAAATCAATATATACTGAATTTAAATGTACATTTTAATTTACTGGGGCCGCATACTGACTCCAAAAATTCCAGAAAAATAAATCTAGCTATGTTTTGACGATACGGCCCTAACAAAACTAATTTCATCAAATTTGGAGGCCGTTTGAAAAATGACCATTTTCCAGTCGATTAAATTCAAACTAAAAGTACCAAACGTGTCTAAATCTACCACGCTCACATACTAATTCCAAAAATTATGAAAACTGGAATCAAGCAATAATTTGACATTCCAGATCCAACAAATGTGGTTTCGTCGAAAAAACGGAGGTCATTTACAAAATGGCTATTTTTAAGGGCTATATATTATATAAAATATATATAAATTCCATAGCGACTATTCTGAATTTTAAAGTGGACATAACTTTCAATTCTTGTTATGAAATCTGGATTTTTCACATTCGTTAGAAAGATATAATTGAACAGATTCAAATATTTCTGGCTTGACTGAAATCTGATTTATTTTGAATCTTGTACATCAATTGAAATTTGAAATCGAATTTTCAAACTGCCGCACCATTTCAGGCTCGTTTTATAACTAAAATAAATTTTTACGTTCTAACTTCGATTTAAATAAAGTTTTAGTCGTTATTATTTAAAATAAATCGTTTTACCAAAATCCATTAAAATAGCTAAAATAAAAATTTTAAATTGGTTCTGAAAATTCAGGTTGTTACAATATCCCCCATTTAAAATCTTTTCATCCTCGAAAAGGAACGGAGCTGAAAGTTGTTTAAATAACCAACTCAACTTTCATTCTGGCTTTCATTCTTCAACTTTTTAGTTTCTAAAAATTTCAAGTTCTTCAAAAATTTGGCTAACACCCTAAATTTTCGAATTTTTTTCCATAACCTCCTTTGTACGGGGAGATCTTTAAAACCTCAACTTGCCTCACAAAGCCCTCACCATTCCAAAAAAAAGCCAAGCAGCTTGCCAATCGGCTTATTAAATCTTCAAAACCCAAGAAATACAACAAACATGTACCTATTTGTCAGACGTACAATTTTATTCCTCTTCTTAGCTTCCATGCTATGACCTGTTCATTATATATACATGTACATATATGCAATTTCAAATAATTCTCAATTCAGTTCAATATTTGATTCAATTTGGCTCAATTTACCTTCCATTATCATATTGGTTACAATATTTTTATTAGTTAAACTAATAATCAAACAACGCAACCAACAATCAATTCGTTATTTAAAATTTTCAAATGTATAACTTTTGTATACTCAAAAAAATCCATTTTTGATGCCAATTCACAACAATATATTCTAATTATATTTTGGTTCTCACACCTGTCAATTGGAAATATATAGACATCCCACTTTCGAAACTCGAACACAAATATTGGTGATGGCATGTCAATCACCAGTATCATCTCCAAGCGACTAGAGTGTGTTTCTATATCTACCCAGTATATTTGAGACTTCTAATATACGTTCGCGAGACTTATGTGCAAAATCTTCTTATACTAAATAGTCCAAATCAATTTAAAATGAAATATTCAGATACATATAATAGATATAATTTTTTCAAATTTAAATCCATTTTCATTTTCATTTTTCTATTTTTTTTTAAATAACACTCTTTGAAACTCATTCTAGGATACTAGTGATCCCATCTCTAATGAGTCGTTCTTATTGGATATTACTAATCCAATCTCTGATGAATTCTTTCGTTTGGTTCTAATGTGTTCTGTTCTAGAGCTCTATAAACCAAAGCTCTAATACCAAGCTGACACGACCCAAACTCGCCCTTTCAGGAAAGCCCAGATTGAGTTGAGAACACGATAATCAAAACACAAACAGAAGAACATTTCATTGCTATTACAACAATTTACATTAGAGTACAAGAATATAACAGAGTATGAATAAATAATATATAGTAGAAATATCAAAGATTTAAATTACATTTAAATACATAGCGGCGGAAAATAATACATAACACAACTGAAAGAAATACATGAATACAGAGCTTTCCGAATATGGATCCAGTTGTAAATCCAGGATCCTGAAAAGAAATATCTGCAAAAACCAAAACTACTAGCTGCCTGTATGGAAAATAGGGGCACCCAAAGTTTAGGTTAAAACAATAAACTCCAGGTCAGTCATGTGGCTGGTGTGAGAACTAAAACAGTTATTAGCTTGATTTTAAAGTTAGATAAATCAAGGGACCATGCCATATAACACGGAACGGGTTTAACCCCAAGAATACCAGTGCATAAAACATACAGCGCAATGCTAAATAGAAAAGTGAAGCTATTATAAGACTCAGGTCCCATCACACAATACAACGCAAGCCGGAGGATAGAGTTTTTACCTTATAATACCAAAAATGATTAGTACGTGAAATTTCATATATTTATTATTACTATAAGTGAAGAAATCAACTTCAAATATAAATGTATCAATCACAGGCGGCATAGGTACCCATATATTACGTCGCCAAATATATATTTACAACTAAAACAAAAAAATCACGTATTGGAAATTGGGTTTCCATCTATGAACCAAGGCAAGCGATCGTCCTTACCGATTCAAGACTCTCTAGCCCGAGCCTTAGGATACAGCCGCAACTGCACCTGCGGTTAGCCGTATGGTCGATCACCCGTCGATGATTAGTAATACCATATACTATATGTTAGCCTGCCCTATGGGGCATAAAATCTGGTCAGTATACCGACCATAACATCCATCGATCTCGTAGTGACCGATATATCCATCGATCGCGTAGTAACTGATATATCCAAGGTACCTTGCTTCCCATCAAGTAATAATAAGCAACATCCACATGAGTAAACAGTCTTGGCTCTATAACATGATGTTACTCCTAGCTAGAAACTAACATATGTCCATTTCCATACGTTCCTCATCCGTTTTAGGTTCATACCGGGATGTGAAGCTCGCGAATTAACGATACACAAAGCTATGCTATTTAAAGCTATGCTTTGATCATTAACCACAAGACTCTGCTTTTCAACAAAAGCCTTGATCATTTACATCTCAGCATGCCACATTGTCATTCCATACCATACCACTGATTTCCACCAATATATAACCTCTAAGCTTGTACGTATCAGAGAAGGATGTTAAGCAAGAGAATCAATTCTCCACTACCAAACAGATATATGTTTAACAGAGATCAACGAATACAGTATAAAGGAATCAATGTCAGACACACCATCCATTTGCAAGTACGTTCTGGGTCCGATCAAAACAGTAGTCACCTTATTCCTCGTCCTATATGTCCAATACGGGAGAGAGGCCCTCGCATATCCGGTCGATCTCCTAGTACGTCTGGACGATCACCATTTATTACCTTGTCTTGGGTGTACATCCCAATCAAGACATCAGTAATCATGCAAACGGCATGAAGATCTCTGGTCTTCAACCACCGTCTTCACCGTCGATTTATCGTCGTATCAGTTATTCAGAATGGGATAAACCCGGCCTTTCCGAACAACTCGCGTATCTTATAATCAAGTGGTATAAAAACACAATATACGCCTCATTCCAATTCAGAATATTCATTTATTCAAATATTATTTTCACAATTTAAACCAAATTAAGGTTTTCCAAACTTGTCGGGATTAGCGAACCTTACCGAAATAATCATTTATTTTATTTCCCAATCCCAGCCTATTCATCCCATGGAGCAAAACTGGTAATACTTCATATATAACACCACAGTGTTATCAGTAAGTTTAATTACCATTTCACGTTCAAATCTAATTAAAGATTTAACAATCAATTGGAGTAAAACTGGTGATACTCATTCTCGACCATTTCCCAAATTTGATAATTTAAATTATCACATTCAAATTTCAATCTTATTAAAGATTCATTAAAACTTTACTTAGTTTTAATCTTCCAAAAATCATTATTAATGATTATTTAACTTTGGGAAATCAAACATGCCGCATCGACAATCTACGCTGTACCATTGATTTCTGCCGATATATAACCTCTAAGCTCGTAGGTTTTAGAGAAGGGTGTTAAGCAAGAGAATAAATTCTGCGCCACCAAACAGATATATATTTAGTAGTGATCAATAATACAGCTCGAAATACAATGTTAGACATGTAATCATGTCTTTAACTAGGTTAAAGAACCAATGTCATTTAAAACACAGTTCACGATAAACCCCAAATCCTATTCCATTAATTATGGAATTTTCACGGAAAACAGATCAATATATAATCGATATCAATTTCTGAATCCGACTAATAATATAAATGGAATAACGACAAAGCCTTTTAAATTCCATATATATTAACAGTCTTCCTCCACCGAAGCTCACTTCGATTATTACCTATCGAATTCCATTCCATTCCAATTTATTTTATTTTATTGGAAAACTTTACTTTGGAAAATTCCCATTAAATCTTAATAAAAGATTTATATATTCCAAATCACATTTCACTGTAAATCGGTCTAAAGAATGAATGATGTCAAAAACACTGTTTACAATCAACCCAATTCACATTCAATTTTATTCCAACTACTAAATATAATTGGATACTCTAAAAATCTTAATTAAAAGAATTATTCTTTTCACACGGGGTTTAAGAACAATGTTATTTAAGACACCATTCACAACAAACTCAAAATCCAATTCTTTTATTCAATTCCAATTAAATATTAATTAATTGCAAAAAATTCACTAAATCTTAATTAAAAGATTTATTCTTTTCTCATCTGGGTTTAAGAACAGTGATATTTAAGACACCGTTCACGACAAACCCAAAATCGAGTTTCAATTTAATTCCAATTAAATATTAATTAATTAGTAAACTTCATTAAATCTTAATTAAAAGATTTATTCTTTTCTCAACCGGGTTTAAGAACAGTGTTATTTAAGACCACGACAAACCCAAAATCCAATTTGATAATAAATACAAGGCTCAGAATAGAAATTATATCGGCTTATATTCAATATAAAATTCTGAAATCAACAAATATCGTTTTGGGAATAACGACATATATATATATCTTCCAAATTCCTCAACAATATCTGTATAATCACGAAATCCAACATCGAAATATTCTGAAGATGATTTCCATTCAAATCCATTCCAATTCAAATATTGGAAACTCTGGTTATATTAAAACCATTCTCAATCCAATTTATTTATTTAAAAATAATTGGATTATAATTCTAGATAATAACTAGTTCATTTCGATAAAAATATTTTTATATTTTCAAATATGGAATTTTTCATCCTAATTCTTTCCAAATCATTTATTAAGATTTTACACAAATTATTAATATTTTTAATAATTTTATTAAGGCCTTTTCAGTCGATTGCCATAAACGGTCATCAAACTGCACTTATAGCGGCCTTTTCCAAATTCTATTTGGAGATAATTCCAAATCCAACCGTTAGATTTCAAATCTATTATATTCATTGGAAAGCTCTTTTTGATACGAACCCAATGGCTCCGATTTTAGGAGAATCCGACGGTCGGATATCCCGTAATGTCAATTTAAAGTCAATAGTCGAAATTCACGAATGGTCACGGCGCAACGCGTTCTATTCAGGCCATTAATATATATATTATATATTTCGTCGATTTCCATTTAAAATGTATTTTATAAATCGTTTATAAATTCGTTTTAAAACGATTCTAACTTCATTTTCAATTTTAAATCAAAATTGAATATTCCATATCATTATAATATTTAAATGATAATATTTTCAAAATATATGATTTTGAAATCATTTCCTTTTCGATATTCATTATAAAAATGAATAAACTCGATATAAAAACCGTTCGCATTAAAATGGCGCATAACTAACCAACACGGCTTCACATATTTCAATATATTTGTATGCATCCAGAATCGGACATCAAATTCACATGTTAATCCTTTACTGAATATTATTTCAAAATATTTGTTATTCCTGAATTGGAATCAGACACAATCAATTACCATATAATGTTATTTATATGGATTTCATAAAACACATGTGCATAACAATAATGATACATAATCAACCATCATCCAGAGTGCAATTTACAACTGTATAAGCGTTAAAAATAAATAATTAACGCTCACCACAGCCTGTCAACCCATCAATTGACATATAACTAAATATTGGGATTAGTGTATGTCCAATATCATCCCAATACCCGTGTCGGGTTTTCAAACAACAAATATTGATTATTATTTTTGAAGTTAGGCGGTGTGTAAAATTTATCATCCCAATCAATACCAGTTAAATGGTTGTACATAAACAAATCGTCCGATTTGTAAATGAATATTTATTTTATTTTATTTTCATGATAATTTTTATATAAATAATTCTATATATACAACAATATCAATCACTAACAATTTCAATCACAATCAAAACAAACAATCATGGTTTGTACAATAAATAGTGTTGGGGGCTTCTAAGCCCCGTCTTCATCCTTGTATATATTTAACTGTAAAACTATTAGAGTGAGAAGGAGTTCTCACCTTTGGTTTCCACTCCGTCATTCTTTATTGAACGGTTTGGATTCTGTTCGCTTCCAGTCGATTCCATCGCAATCTGTATCACACGGTTTATATTAAAAATCACATTTTTAAACAATGATATTTATAAATAAAAATCACATTTTTATTTTGCTATATATATATTAAAAATCATATTTTATCTATGCTATGTATATATAAAAATCATATTTTTATATTTCTATTTTAAAAACAACGCTTTTTCTATTTTAAAAAATCACAATTTTATTATGCTATATATATAAAAATCCTATTTTTATTCTAAGACTATATATATATAAATCATATTTTTATATTCTAAATTACATATATGATAAAAACAATGCTAATTTCTATTTCAAAAACATTTCTATTTTTATTTTTAAAAACATTGTATATTTTTATTTTCAAAACAATGTATATTTATATTTTTAAAACAATGTTATTTTTATTTTCAAAAATAACATATATTTATATTTTCAAAAACAATGTATATTTTTATTTTCGAAGACAATGTATATTTTTATTTTCAAAAACAATGTATATTTTTATTTTCAAAAACAACGTATATTTTTATTTTCAAAAACAATGTATATTTTTATTTTCAAAAACAATGTATGTTTTTATTTTAAATATCATTTATAATAAAAATCGTATTTTTTTAAACAATGATATTCATACTAATTTAATTAAACTATTTACATAATTAAACAATAAAATTTTAATAAATTAAATAATTAACTTTCCTTTTTCCCCAATTACCCTTAAAAAAATGCGGCCTCTTCCTTCATCTTCTAAAGACGCACCACGCAAGCTCCCTGTATCACCATAGCGGTGAATTCCCAAGGCCACATCTCCCTCTACACTTGACTAATCTTCACAACAATTTCACCATTCATTATCTCTTCGTCCGAACTCCATCACCATACCAACATTGTCAAACTCGGTTCCTTCCCCCTACATCGCGCCCTGAAACCTCAAAGCGGGTACAGTGAACCTACGACATTTCAAGAATCGAATCACCCAAAACAAATACAACAAGGTGTTGTTCCTTCCTGTGAACTTGAATTTGCAGTTAGATCCAACCATCGATCACTGTAATTCCCACTACGCCATGCCCTATCTAAGTCGCTATCCAATATCCCATCACGCGAGGAACGAAGAGCATCGGTGAAGGTCCAATACTCACGAATCTTCAAAAGCAAAGACATACAATTTGTAGATTTTATTTTGATTTCTTTTTTATTTTTGTTTGGAATTTTGTTCCTCATGTTTTTTTATTTCCTAAAGAAATTCGACGACTTCCGAATTCCGAATTCCGAATTCCGAATTCAAAAGCAAAGACATACAATTTGTAGATTTTATTTATTAATATTTTAATTTATGAATTACTTGGTTATCGCTCCGAATTCCGAATCAATTCCAACGACTTCCGCCTCTAACGAAATACCCCATTCCGGACATAATGGAATATGTTTCGTAAGCCAATTCGACTGCTTTAAGTTTTCATCAAAATTAAAATATAAATCAATATATATCAAATTTAAATGTATATTTTAATTTACAGTGACCACATACCGACTCCAAAAATTCTAGAAAAATAAATCTAGCTATGTTTTGACGATACGATCCTAGCAAAACTAATTTCGTCGAATTTGGAGGCCGTTTGAAAAATGGTCATTTTCCAGTCGATTAAAATCAAAATAAAAGTACCAAACGCGTTTAAATCCACCACGCTCACATACGGATTCCAAAAATTATGAAAATTGGAATTTAGCAATAATTTGTATTCTGGATCCAACAAAAGTGGTTTTGTCGAAAACGAAGATCATTTGAAAAATGGCTATTTTTAAGGGTTATATATTATATAAAATATATATAAATTCCATAGCGACCATTTTGAATTTTAAAATGGACATAAATTTCAATTCTCGCTATGAAATCTGGATTTTTCACATTCGTTGGGAAGATATAATTAAACAGATTCAAATATTTCTGGTTTTACTGAAATCCGATTTATTTTGAATCTTGTACATTCAATTGAAATTTGAAATCGAATTTTCAAACTGCCACGCCATTTCAATCTCGTTTTATAACTAAAATAAAATTTTACATTCTAACTTCGATTTAAATAAATTTTTAGTTGTTATTATTTAAAATAAATCATTTTAAATATCCAAAATCCATTAAAATAGCTAAAATAAAAATTTTAAATTGGTTCTGAAAATTCGCGTTGTTACAATATTATTATCATTACCCATCTTATTTCATATCGTACATCATTATTACAAATTACAATGCATCTCAAATTAAAATCATTCACATCACAATTTGCATTTCATTCAATACATTATATTATATTGTTTTACATATGACATACATTTCATACTACAACATACTGCACACACTACATTACATATTAACTTTTAACTCCTCATAAAAAGTATACTTTATGGGGAATTATTGTCTTATAAATATATAGGATTATTAATTAAATGTATAACATATTTACTTTGACTTGGTTGAATTATTTGACTTAATTGACTAGTCTGGTTTGTTTGACATAATTAACTCGATTGACTTGTTTGACATGGTTGAATTTCATTAGTAGTGTGTTAGAAATATACTTATGCATTTGTAGTTGATAGGAGCTTTATAGTTTTTAGGATAAATAGAAGTTACAAGAAATGGTGGTTTTATGTTTAAATTGATGTTTTGTGACAATAAAACTTAAATTAATTAATTTTTTGGATTAAATTACTTTACTTACGTCATAATTTTAAAGATATCTTATCAGAGTTATTTCTTAGTCTAGATTAAAGTCTTATTATAGTTTTAAGGGAATTAAAGTTTAGGATGGTCTTGTATTATATTAAGGGGGAGTTTTAAAGTTTCTAGGGATTAGTTGAAGGTTTAAGAATGCTTTGGTTGACTTAATTGTTTAGATTGATTGTTTGAATTACTTGATTGTTTGAATTGCTTGTTTGGATTGATTTGCTAGTTTGAATTGATTGGTTTTCTTAGTTTATTATCCTTCTATTTAGACTAGTGTAGTTATAGATTTAATGGGGAGTTATATAAATTTATAGAGAAATATAGATTAAGGGTAAGTTATAGATTCAGGGGTGATATTCATATATCTTAGGAATTGAGTATAGATAGATATAGGATTTAGGGGGAGTATTTTTTAGTATTTCTTTTGATAATGCCAAAGGGGGAGAAATTATAAAATATAGAATTAATTTATAGGATTCACATAGAGAGGGAGGTATTAGAAGGATCATCAACAACAGGTATGTACAAGTATGATATTTTATAAATTAAGGTTATCATCATCAAAAAGGGGGAGATTGTTGGAGAATGGAATTTTGATGACAACAAACTTATTTCAATATTAATTGATTGTAAAATATATACTAACACGTTTATCTAGAATATATATACACACACACATGCAGGATTTATATACAGGAATTAATATTGAAGATTTTATAGTTTAAGAGCTTTTAGGGATTCAGAATTTAGAGATGATTCAAGACTCATGAGTAATCAAGAGTTCAAGATAAATATAGTAATAGAGTCTGGTTTATGCAAGACTCTGAATACCACTCCAGGTTCAAATTCAGATTCAAATTCAAAATTTGATTTTCAATTTTTGATTTCAAATTCTATTTTTAATCTTTATCTTCTCTATTTTACTTTACTTTTAGTTTATACTTATGGTTTCAAACGATTTTCTACTTTATAATAATCATTTACAACACTATGTTTTAACTCAAGAATTTCTAGAATTATATATATATATATATCAAAAATGTTCAAAATCCAATTTTACAAAGGCATATGTTGACATACATTTATGCCTATGTCGACATATAACTGCCATTTTTAAAAAAAAATGAAAGGAAGTGTCTTTTCATTATTTTTAACGTTCCAGAAGCGTTGCAACCTTTCAAATGTTATAAATAAGGGCTGAGTTCGAATTTTTTTCGTTATTCTTCTTCTCCATCTTCATCTCCTTTCTTTACACCGTTATATTTTCCCATTTTTATGATTTCTACACTTATACTCTACCGAATTCAATTTTACTTTCATAAAACTTCTTCTCTTCTCACTCTCTACTCATTACTCTTAGAATCAAAGTGCTATTGAAGAGTTATAGGGCTGTTGTAATTATTTGGGAAGTATTTGGGAATCGATGTTTTCCTTGTAGCTGTGAAATCAAGGAACGAGAGTGGTGTTAACCTTGTAGCCGTGAAATCAAGGGAATATACTTAATCAAGTGTGTGGAATCGGTGTTAACCTTGTAGCCGTGATATCACGGGGGTTGTACTTGGATATTGATATAGTAATAAAACTCTGTGCAATCCAGCGTTGCTTAGTACTGGACAAAGGAGTAATCCGAACCGATATAAAATCTGGTGTGTTCATTCCTTTTCTGCATTTTATTTTTGTTTATTTTTGTATTTTTGTTTGATTCATTATTTGTGATTGTTTCTGTAGTGTGTGATTCACATAGTAGATCATATACGTTTTAGATTTTGTTTATTTCCTCAAAAACACTATTTACCCTCTCCCCCCCTCTAGTGTTAGCTTTGCCTTAACGATCCATTCTTCATTCCCTAACAAACCATTTTACTCCCTTCCAGCAAACCACCCTCTTAATACCCTAATTGTTGACATACAAGCTTCTCGACCATCTCCTTCCACGCAATGTCCAGATCGAGGTAAAAAATCCATTTTCCAATTTGATCGCTTTGGCTTCTAATGTGTGGATATTGCCTTGTTCGAATTTGAAGAACCCTATCTCACATGCGTTATTCATAGACAAGATTGCGAGTACTGATGTTTTGGGTTAGGCGTTGGAAACTGGCAACTATGGAACTGATGCTAATGGCAATTGTGGTATTAATGTAAGTAGTTCCGGTGGAGATAATGGACTGAATGACTCTCTTGCCCATACCACCAACAAAACTGATAATCTGGAACGCACTCCACCGGCTCGGCAAAATGTTTCAACTACTTTACCCACTGTTCTGGAGGGTACTGCAGCTTCTGGTAAACTGCAATGGACATCTCTTTTTTCAAACTTACCAAATATTGCTGGTGTGTATACGCCTGTTGAATTCAACATTCTACATAATGAATTTGGCTCGTCTCCCCTTCCATAATTATTTTGGGAGGCAACGTCCTTTTGGAAGGACCATTTGGTTGGCTTCTTCTTAGACTCAAAAACTCCTAAGGTGGATATGAATGAAGCATGTCGTACTTCGTGGAGGTTACAAATAAAGTGAACAAATTAGATTTTACTTTATGCAGACAGGCCATATAAAAAACTTCTGATCTGTTTACCTACCTATAATGCATGTTACCTCTAATACCTATCTATTGCCCCTAATACCATCTGCTGTGCATACATGCATTAAATGGAGCACATGATATTTGCGCACAACCTAATCTACTCAGTCTTTGACAAGGACAGTTTGAAAAACTCTCTCACTAGGTCTTGTAAGAAATTTAATGATCCACATGCTGCCATGTGGTTCTCTGGCCAAAACTATCCTCGCACATGAAAATTTAAATAAGCCCAGAACTTAAAATTTGACTTTGCCAACATACAAAAGCACATGGTTATGCTTGGAAAATAACGCCTACCTATATTCCACAAAGCGCCTCATAAAAGCATCTCTGTATTATATAACCAAGATGACCCTTATCCCTTCCCATGAGACAAACAAAGCCTCCAACCTTAAAATGGAGAATCGTGAGCTAAAATAATTAGATCGATTCAAAGGAAAAATCAAGCCCTAAATGAAAATTTACGAATTCCAATTCGTTGAAATCATGTTCAAGGATGCTTCATGGGGGTATGGAAAATATGAGGCTCGATATTATTTTATGGAAACTGCGTTCATGGCGGGAGGTTCGGGTCCCTGTTGACGATGCCTGCGTTGGTGTGAGGTTGTCGAAGAGGTGATGATGGGTGGTAGGAAGGGGGTCAGCGTGGTTAGCAGTTTGGCAGGGGACGGGATTTATACTGGTACAGAGGCGCGTTGACTGCCGAAGTTTCTAGGCGTGTTTTATTATAAATTAGTTCGCTGCCTTTAAGCTAGAGCTTTGGAAAGTTTTCAGACGCAACATAGAGGAGGTACCCGCGAGTGGAAAGAAGGGAGTCGGGGGGAGGTTCGGACCTCCGGCTGTGACCTATAATGGTGTATGGAAGTCGCGAATTGAGGGAGGGTCATCAAATTCGACGTGAGGTGTCTACTGGAAAGAGGGTGTGGTGCTAAGTGGGATGGTGAGGATGGAAAGGTTGGCCAACGAGCATGGAAGTGGCGTTGGAAGGTCAAAGTAGAGTTGACATTGGGTTTTCTGAAGCATGGTATGAAGAGCAGGTGCATGAAATCTTTTTGGTGTAGAGGAGTTCAACGTGGGTTTGTGTAATAAATGAGTTTGGGTATTTGGAAAGATGGCAAAAATGGGTTACGAGATTGATGTTGTATAGGAGAGAAGGCATTAACGTTGGTAAGGGAAGCCGTAATTCGTGGTTAAGTAATTATCAAGATGTTAATGATTTGATTTTGGTTGTCTAATAGTCTAATCAGGCAAGGCATAAGTATTTGGTCTGGTGAATATAGCGTGTAGTCCGTGATGAAGTATGGGCTTAGCTACTGAAGTTATCGAGGAAGTGTATTTTCTTGTTCCAGACTTCTTTAACCAGCAATCTGTCGGTTGTTCGACTTGGATGAAAATGTTAGGCTCAAACCGTGTGAAGGATACTGGTTGGCCATATAAAATAAAGTAATTAGTTAAAATAAATTTTTTATTAGAGTTAGTTAACTTAATTAAATTCATGAATGATTATAACTGTATAACTCTCACATATGTGAATAGAATTGAACGCTACCAGATCCATTGGAAAAGTAACGAAGAGATATACATTATGGAACTGCCATGGTTGAGAATGGAGCTAATTGAATTTCAGGATAAAATAATACGCTTGTTTGATTTTAAAAACGAAATAAAAGCAGAATCGTCAACTACAAAACAAGGTGAGTAAATTCACTAACTCTGACTCGTTTATATTTTTTATAAATGAGTTTTAAATTTATATTTTAAATTGTGTGATGGCTTTTTGCATGAATAGTTGTTAAAATTGGTTGAAATAGTTGATACAAATATATCGTTGATCGATTATCAGTTTTGTTTACTATAATATCTCATATTGATGTGAAATTGATATTATTTATGTTGATTAACATATGTGGATGTAGGGAAACAGGTTGGAGGAATCCAAATGGATTCCTCAACATTTATATAATTGTTTGTTATTTATTGTGATATATATACTGTGATTAATTATGTTGTGTTGAATTACCTTGGTCATAGAATTTTGGTATTTAAATATCGTAAAATATTTTCGAATATATAAAAAGAAAATTTTAGATTTTAAAAAGGAAATTTATTTCCAAAAATAGAAATGTAATTTCGAATAGAGTTTAAATTTAAAAACATGTTAATGAAGAAAACAAGAAGTTGTTTATAAATGAGAGTATAAATAAAGTGAATTATTTAACATTGGATAAATTGAAATATAAATTCAAATTTGAATTTATATAAAAAAGCGGAAATCGGTTTTGAAACCAATATTTGAAATGAGATTTGAACTTATCAAATTATAAAGAAAATTATAAATGAGATTTCAAATAATTACAATACAAATGAGATTGGTATGGAAAAATCTAAATAGAAGTTATAAATAGAATTTGGGTTTAAAAAATTATTTATAAGTACGAAATCAAACTGATTTGATTGTATATAAAAGAAATATATTCACGATTAAAGTAAATAATGGTTAAAAGGAAATATTTTGCAAATGAAACATCTCTAAAGGAAATTTAGATTTGAAATATGAATCCAGATTGGAAATTAAAGGAAAAGGGAAATGGTAATCGTTTTTAAAAGATAACGATGAGTTTTTGTTCAAAATTTGGAATATAAATAAAGTGTGATAATGTTTTGTAAACTGGAATGGTTATCAAGGAATTTGGTAATGATTTGGAAATGAAAAATTCAAAAGTGAATTTGGAATTTGAATTAACCTGAAATAATAGATAAATTCCAAAATTCGGAATATAAATCGAATATAGAATATTCGAGAGAAAGTTATTTATTGAAGTTCGATTATATCAAATTTAGGGAAGTGGTTATTTTTACTTTTTTTTGAATCAAATTTTATTATTTAATTATTTATTTATTTACTTATTAATTTATTGAAATTAATAAGTAAAAGTTATATTTTTATAAACCAAATATTTGGAAACAGCGATTTTAACGCTACCGTTATGATAAATGTTTTGTAAATCTAAACAGCGATTTTAACGCTACCATTATAATTAATGTTTTATAAATCAAATATTTGGAAACAGCGATTATAACGCTACCGTTATAATCAATGTTTTTCCGTAAAAGAAGTCGATTCTTATATTGAATCTGAGAGTCGCAGAAGCGATGTTTTGTTTGAAGTTGTGAGCTTTGAATATTTCAAAGTTGAGAATGTTATTCAATTAAGGTTTGAGAGGTAATTATACCCCAACTTGATTGACTTCATGATTGATAGAGGAATGGTTAAGGTTCGATAGTGAAGATTGGTTAGCAATATGCTTAGTTAATAAATGATTAATGTTTTGTGTTATAATAACGAGGTTTTATAACATCGCGTTAATTTAAAGGATTTTGAAATGTTTCCCCAAATAAAATGAGAGACATTTTCTATGTATAGAAAATGAAATGAATTGGTCAACGAAGAATTAATAAATGGAATATAGAAATATTTTCCAATATTAATAAGGGATATTTTCTGAATATAGAAAATAAGGATTCATGAATATTTAGAAATGTTTTCTAACTGGAATAAGAGGTATTTTCTCAAATAAAGAAATTAGGGTATTGGAAATGTTTTTCCAAAAATCAAGAGAGAAAATAGAGCTTTGAAAGGATACGAAAGATGGGAAATGATAATATAATAAGGAATTGATTTAAAAAGGGGCCAGTGTTGTTTGATGGTTGATCGATAAAATTTCCATTTTGAAAAAAGGATCATTGGTTGTATGGATGTTTTCTTTGATAGTTAAACCACTGACTGTCAAAGTCTTAATTTATTTTATACCCCCGTTGTCAATACGGAGAGACTGGGATCAGATTTATATCTGAAAACCACTCCATATTGGCATAAGCATTACGATTCAATTTATGGTGAAGATAATTGAAGATGGAGTAAAATGCAAGGGTTGTTCTGTTAATCCTATGTAGAAATTGCCCAAGATAGATTAAAACAACAGTGCCTTCGGTTTGTCCAGTCCCAAGACAACGTATATGGATGGATCTGACAATGTGGAATTCAAAGTAAATGATAACAAAATGTTCTAAAGGGAAATCATGACCTCAAGCCTCATCAACCGGGAAATGACAGAAATCTGGCAGGCAGCATGGCCAAGGGGGTCATTCCCATAAGTGGTATTATCACCTGATCTAGAGAAATTCCATTTGCTTCTTATTCTATTCGCTGCTGTATGCTTTCGGTAACGGTTGCTGATCACAACCATTGGTGATAATATGCTCGTTACACTCAAGTTAAATTAGTGGCCAGCCATGTGTGGATGGGTTGCAAGATGTTCCTGTTGAACCTCCAATGTATCCCCTTTAGAGTACACTGATCGGAAGGTGGTTCCATACCCTGTCATAGTCGGAATCCAATCTCCAATAAGCTCCCTACGGTTTTTGATTTTATACTATGTATGTGGAGCGTGAGTTGCAAGCATTCTGCTAGATTGCTATTTGTTTGATTTAAACACTATTATAACATCACTAGATTTGATATCAGAATATTTTTGGTTATCGTAAGGTAAAAACCATCCGTGTTTATGTGTGGATCGGTCTTACGATTATCATTTCTTTCGGAAGGATTTTTAAAAGTTAAACAAATGATTGGAGTTTACTCACACCAGTCCCATGACTGACCCAGAGTTTATTTGTTTTGTTTTACCCTAAACTCTTGGTACCCAAATTTATATGGGCAGTCAAGTAGTCGGGATTTTACAGATCCACTTGGAGGAGCTTGAAGCAGGAAGCTTCATTAGTTAGCTATAGACTATCATATGTTCCATTGTGTACCATGTTGTATCTAGAAACAAGTGTTTATAACTGTTCCAGGAATAACTGTTGCGCTCTGAGGATGGTATGTATATACAGTTACTGATTTGTATTTCAGAAGTTATGTTATATAATATATTTTATTCTTTCTGTTGTGAGCTTTGTGTTCTTTGTCTTCTTCTATTCTAACTTTTCTTTCTTTCTATTTCTTATCCTCTAACTTCTTTCTACTAATGATTCGTATTTCTATGCAATGTGAGTTGGACGTGTGGTGTTATTAGTCGACTCAAAGGGTACGGAAATTCGTGCCATTACGATTAGGTTTAATATGATGACATGTAAAATATAGACTTGAAAGAATGAACACGCCTAAATTATGTAGAAAACATACAGTAAATAGGAATTTGTAACCGCGCTTAGATATGAGATTAGATTACACTTGTGGTAGAAGTCTTCCTGAAACCACCCAACATATCCAACATCCACAAATGGTAAATCTAATGTGAGGGGTCTAAGTGCATAAATAAAACATGTAACGGGAATAAAACATGTAATGATAAATCTAATGTGAGGGGTCTAAGAATCCAATGTGAATAGGAATAACCAAGTTAAATGGAAACCTGATGAGGTAAGGCAAGCGCATAAAAGAATATTTAGACATAGGGTCTAATAACGTATAAAATGAGGCGCTTGGACCAGTCCGCACGTTTCAGCAACGGAGTAGGTCATTGCGTTGTCATGAGGCACGAGAGGAGCGCACATCCATATGATTATTCAAGTAGCTCTGAAGGACTGGAAGGGGAAGCACGCGGCTTCTTGAGATACGTAAGGTGCTCCAGGTAGTCCTCTGTGCGGTGGAAGATGTTTAGGCTGTGCTCACTGAGGTTGGGTCTGCGTGTTACTACCAGGTGAGTGGGCCTTGACTACAAAAGTAGCTTTACAGTCAGAATGCCATGACGAGTTGACACTAGGGTGATTCGGCGGTCGCCTCAGCGGGGAGGCAGAGGTCAGGACCAACAAGGATAGTAGATCGTCAAATACCCGTCATAGGCAGATAATGGGATGCGAAAAGACTAGAACTAAACCCAATAGACCATTCACCTTTCACTATGTAGCATAGTAATGACACATATATGTAGAACGTAACATTGTTATGTAGAGATCGATACGTCACTCCGGCGTAGGATGAGGGACTGCGCTCATTTCTGTGGCATTACGGTAGAGACCGTGCGAGTAGGGTACCACGGGGTGTACCTCAATATTGAGGGGTAGCAACATATATACTATATTAGGTTAATCCACTGGGAAGTAAATAGGTACGACGTGTGTATAAGCCTTGAGTCATGTTAACCCAAGTAACCTAATAAATAATAAAATGTGATTGAACAGTATATGTAGGATTATCCAAAGTGTATAGTTTAAATCCAGTCACCAGAATTTGTGTTCTGACCCCCTCGTCATAACGTACTCGCATATTAGATTTGTGGCAGAGATATGATAGCTTTGGATACTAGTTAGGCAGTATTATTACTATGGTAAGGCTATACTTTGATTATATTATACTTTATCCATTCCGCTGTGAGATATTTTCTGAGCTCTGATATATTTTATATCTCTGTCTTTTTTACAGGATACCAAAGCAACCAACACGGGTTTCGATGAATTACAATTTTGAAAAAAATCCGGTCTATCGGAATTCGGGTTGTTACATGACTAGTGTTTATTAAGGTGTTTTTTTCTTGGCAATATTACAAAAAATTATACCGTAAAAAACTTCATATGCGCACGCAGTAATCCATGCATGTACAACATTTTTAGCACATGAGTATGTTTTTTTTATGGCATTCGTGTATGTATTCAGAAAACTGTGTGCATATATTGTGATGTCTGGAGTTGGTTCTGGTAGGCAAGTTGAATTGAATAAAGTTGTAGTGGTTGTCCAGATTTGTGGTTGGTAGTATAGTTGTTTGGTTATTGATGTGGTTAGAAGGGACTCGTGATTGGTTGATGATGTGGTTAGAAGGAGCTGAAGGTGATGCTGATGTTGGAGTACTGGCTTTGACTTGGAGGATAGTGCTGATATTGTATTTGTGCTGCTAATGATGGGAACTTCTATTGGAAGCATTTGTTGTTGTCTTTTTTCAGTTTTTTTGGTGCTTTTTCAGTCCATTTTTTAGTCGGTTTGTTGTGTGTAGTTGTTTTTCAGTTTTTTGGTGTGTTTTTTTGGGTTTTCGGGGAGTTGACGTTGTATTGTGGTGGTGTTTGTACTATTTCTTTCGTTTTATATATATATATGGCATGGTCTTCGGATCACTACCTTATTTATCAATACATTCAGCCATTGGGACTAGTCCACCGCCATCCCTACCGCATCTTTTTCCATTTCTCTTTTTCTACTTCAGATTTATTCACTGACTGCTTTGTGATCCACCTCTCTCCTAGCTTTCTTCTGTGTCCATTGCAGCAATCTTTTTTCTGACTGTTATCTTATACTTTTCAATTTCCTTTTCAGATATGGTTATTTCTTCGGCTCTATTACTACCTCGTTTCTCTTGATCCCCAATTATTCAGGATGCTAGTTCAGCATGAAAGGATTAGGAGCCATGGTTTGTTTAGGTACATTAGATCTAGATTTACTTCTTGAGGTTCGGTTGTCTTCCTTCCTGATCCGCTTTTCTCCTGGTGTGTGTCTTCGCTTCTAGTTCTAAGTTACATTGACTAAGTGTTCGGTGATGCTCTTGGGCCCTTGGAGTGCCTACATGTTGGTGTCGGCAGCATCCATCGCTTACTTAGCCTACTTCTGAGTTATGGCTATGAATAGAACATTTATACGTTGCTGGTAAGTAAACATGATAGTTGTCTTCTTTCTCACTTTGGGTATGCAATGGAACACCATGTTCAGTTGTTGAATTGAATGACTTTGTCTCTAGAATATCGTGCTGTATCCTTTTTGCTAGTTTTTAGTGGTATCGTGGTTGTGCGTACGTCAGTTTTGGGTGACCTTATGTGAGATAACCCGAATTTCCCCGGTAAGGAAAGCCCGGATAGAATTGAGTACAAGACAAATCAGAACGCAAACGGAAGAACATTTCATTGTTATTACAACATTTCCATCATATACAAGAATATACAGAGTATAAATGAATAAAATACATTCGAAGAATATCAGAGATTACAATAAATTACATAGCAGTGGAAAAATATACAAAACACAACTAGAAGTTATACACGGATACAGAGTTTTCTGAGCATCGTTCCAGCTGTTAATCAGGATCTTGCGAATACAAATCTGCAAAACCAAAACTACTAGCTGCCCGTGTCGAAAATAATAGCACCCAGAGTTTAGGTTAAAACAATAAACTCCAGTTCAGTCATGTGACTGGTGTGAGAACTAAAATAGTTATTTAAAACTTTACTTTAAAGTTCGGTAAATCAAGGGACCACGCCGTATAACACGGAATGGGTTTCCTCCCAAGAATACCAGTGCATAAAACAAACAGCGCAATGCTAAATAAAGAAAGATGAAGTTGTTATAAGACCCAGGTCCCATCACACAATGCAACGCAAGCCGGAGGATAGGGTTTTTACCTTATAACAGCCAAAGCATGCTTGATACGTTTAAAAACACATTATTTGATACTATAATAAGTGTATAGTGTCAAAACAGTTTCAATCATAAATATAAATCATAGATGGCATGAATGACCCATACCACTATATCACCATACTAAGTTCTACAAATAAAACCGAACTATCACGTATTGGAAATTGGATTTCCGTCATGAGCCGAGGCAAGGGGCAAGCTCCTCTCCGCGTTCGAGACACTCTAGCAAATGTCCCAGGACCCCACTTTGATCCTTGGAATCAGCTGGGCCGGTCCTCTCTTACTTTTGAGGATTGGCAATTCCTGAACACACGTTTCCCGGTCCTTACAGACCTATATCCAAGGCGCCTCGCATTCCAACAACCACACAGGTGAAAAGTATATAAATGTCAGGGCTGGTAGGTCACTGACACCATCCTAGCTAGAAAGAAACGTCGTGCTCTCCTAGCGGTCCATCTCCCGTTTTTGACTCATACCGAGGTGTGAGGCTCGCGAATTCACGTTACACACAAAGCTACGCCACACAGGCCGTGCTTTGATCATCAACCAAAAGGCTTTTCTTTTCAACAGAAGCCCTGATCAATTGCCACTTACGCGTGCCACACTGGCAATTTTCTCCATGCGACTGATGTCCATCGATATACAACCTCTGAGCTCGTGCATCTCAGAGAAGGGAGTTAAGCAAGAGAATAAATTCTCCGCCGCCAAACAGATGCATATTTAATAGAGATCAATCAACACAGAATAAAATCCAATGTCAGACACACAATCCATTTACAAGTTCGTTCTAGGTCTAAACGAAACCGGAGGCATTTCCTCGCATATCCATCCATCTCCAAGTACGTCTGGACGATCACCAACTGATTCCCTCATCTCGGGTGTACAGCCTAATCAAGATCATCAGTAATCACCCAAACGATGTGAAGAATTCTGGTCTTCGACCATCGTCTTCATCTTCGACATCTCGTCGAATCGGTTATTCAGAATGGGTATAACCCGGCCTTTCTGAATAACCCACGTATATAATAAACAAATATTACACAAACACAACGACGCCTCATTCCAATTCAGAATATTCTTTATATTCACAAAATCACATTCTTAGGGAAATGTTCCCATTAATTTTATCCAAGATAAATCCTTCTAAATTTATTCTTTAATCTTCCTTTGGATATCATTTCAAACTAGTCGGGATTAGCGAAACACACCGAAGTAATTATTTATTTAATTTCCCAATCCCAACCTATTCATCCCATGGAGCAAAACTGGTAATACCCCATATCTAACACCACGGTGTTATCGGTAAAATTAATTACCATTTCACGTTCAAATCTAATTAAAGATTTAACTATCGCATTGGAGCAAAACTGGTGGTACTCCATTCTCGATCACCTTTCAGATTTGATAATTTAAATTATCAATTCACATTTCAATCTAATTAAAGATTCATTCAAACTCCACTTAGTTTTAATCTTTTCAAAAATCAATATCCTACATTTAATTGGGATAAAGAACCAATGTCATTTAAAACACGGTTCACGACAAACCCAAATCACATTTGATATTAAATACAAGGCTCTGAATAGAAAACACACCGGCTTATATTCAATATCAAATTCTGAAACCAACAAATATCGTATTGGAAATAACGATATAAAATATATCTTTCAAATTCCCATAACGATATCTGTATAGTCACGAAATCTAACATCGAAATATTCTGAAGATAATTTCGATTCAACTCCAGTCCAATCCATGTATTGGGAATATTGATTATTTTTAAAATCACTTTCAAATTCAATTTATTTATTTCAAAAATAAATTGATTTTAATTCTAGTTCAAAACTAGTTCATTTCGATAAAAATCTATTTTTATCTTTTCAAATGTGGAGTTTTCAGCCCAATTTTTCCTAAATCATTTCATATGATTTTACACAAATTATCAATATTTTTAATAATTTTATCAAGGCCCGTACGGTCGATTTCCATCAACGGCCATCGAACTGCACTTACAGCGACCTTTTCCAAATTTGATTTGGACATAATTCCAAATCCAACCGTTAGATTTCAAATTTCTAATATTCATTGGAAAGCTCATTTCGATACGAACCCAACGGTTCTGGTTTTAGGAGAATCCGACAGTAGGATTTCCCGCAACGTCAATTCAAAGTCAATGGTCGAAATTCACGAACTGCCGCGGCGCGACGCGTTCTATTCAGGCCATTATATATAATATATATATATATATATATTATATATTTCATCGATTTCCTTTTAAAACGAATTTTATAAATAGTTCTAAATTCGTTTCAAAAACAATTTCAACTTCATCTTCAATTTCAAATCGATTTGATTTCAATTCGCATTCATTTCTATTTTATTTAGTTCGAATTCTAATTCGTTTCAATTCAATTCAAATTTTAATTCGTTTCAATTCAATTCAATTTGAATTTACCTTCTATTTAATTCAATTCGAATTCAATTCGAATTCATTTCAAATTGATTTCAATTCAATTTCAGTTCGTTTTAAATTTCATTCGAAACAATTTCAATTTGTTTTTAGTTCAATTTCAATTTAATTCAATTTGAATTCATTTCTATTCAATTCGAATTCAAATTCACTTTCTATTCAATTCGAATCGAATTCATTTTCTATTCGATTCAAATTCATTTCAAATTGATTTAGTAAAATTTCAATTTGAATTTTAATCTAATTTAATTTGAATTTCATTTCAAAATACTAAATTTTGAAATCACTTTTCAATCTTCATTATAAAACAAAAAAAATTGATATAAATATTGTTCGCGTTAAAATAACGCATCTCTAATCAACACGGCTTTATATATTTCAATAAATTCGTTATTCTATTCAACAAATGAATATGTATTCTATTCAACACATGAATCTATATTTCTTTCAACACACGACTATTTTTGTTATGTAAAATATTTTATAAAATTATGGTATCTATCGTTTGATTTTCAATCAGACTCCACCGTGAAGTAGTTCTAATTTTAAATATGATAAAGATGTAATTTTATTATTAAAATATTTTACTCAACACATAAATAGTTTCAACACATGAACATCGTCAACACATGACTATTTTTATATTCAACACAAGAATCTTCTTTTATAATATTCATTGTTTTCCCGATTGGAATGAGGCCCAATCAATTACCATATAACGTTAATTATATGAATTCCATACAACACATGTATATAATAGCAACGATAAACAATCAACCATCATCCAAAGTGCACCACACAACTGCATAAGCATCAAATATAAATAATCGACGCTTACACAGTCTGTCGACCAATCGATCGACATACAATTAAATAATTGGGATTAGTGTACCCAAATATCATCCCAACACCCATGTGGGGTTCCAAATCAACAAACACTGCATATTATTTGTGCAGTTGGGCGATGTGTAAAATTTATCATCCCAATCAATATCAGTCAAATTAGTGTATATAAACAAATCGGTCGATTTGTTTATAAATATTCATTTATTCACTTTCAGGTTAAAAATTATATTTTTAACGATAATTAATTTATTTCAACACATGAATATATTTCATTATCTATTTCACATTAACTTCATAAACAAATTTTCACAACACATCAATCAAACAAACAAGCGATCCATGGTCTGTGGATGACGGGTGTCGGGTGCTACTAAGCACCGTTTGCATCCTAGTGTGTGTGTATATATATATATAACTAGAAAAGAAATTTAGAGTGAGAAGTTCTCACCGACTAGCTATTCCAACTCCACGACACTTCATTTATAAAAATCTTCTTCGTTCTCGCCTTTTATCACTTTCGCTGCCCGTAGTCACTACATATATAAAAATCACATTTTTATATTGTTGCTATGTATATAAAAATCATATTTTTATTATCACTCCATAAGGATAAAAATTCCATTTTTACATCGCTACTATATAGATAAAAATTCTATTTTTACACTGCTACTATATAGATAAAAATTCTATTTTTATACCGTTACTAAATAGATAAAAATTCTATTTTTACACCGTTACTATATAGATAAAAATTCTATTTTTACACCGTTACTATATAGATAAAAATTCTATTTTTACACCGCTACTATATAGATAAAAATTATATTTTTACATCGCTACTATATAGATAAAAATTATATTTTTACATCGCTACTATATAGATAAAAATTATATTTTTACATCGCTACTATATAGATAAAAATTCTATTTTTATTCAACGGCGTTCATATAATAAAGATTATATTTTTATCACACTATTCTCTATATAAAGATTTCGCCTTTTCAAATTTCCAAAATCTAATCTTTTCTATTTTAAAAATCTAATCTTTTCTATTTCAAAAATCTAATCTTTTTGCCTAATAAAAAAAATCATAGCTTTGTAAATAAAATCAAACCATTTCAATTCGCTGAAATATGTATTAAAATCAGGTTTTATAAAGGTATATATAAATTAAACTAACTAAAAAAAACTGAAATTAAATAAAGGAGCTTACTGTTAGAAGGGGAGGGGGTGCCGAGTTCGTCGGAGTGGTGGAAGCTGGTGGAGTGGAGGTCGGGAGGGGGTTCAGAGGGGCGGTCAGAGGTGGTGGGGCCTGGGCGCAGGTTTGATTCGAGGAGGGGGGGCTCGTGGTCTCAGGAGGAGGGAAGCGGGAGTGGAGGGAGGGAAGAAGAGGAGGGGGAGCGTGGGGTGCTGCGCCTCGACGGTGGTGGCCACGGCGGTGAACGGTGGGGCGATCGATGCTTTCCCTCGTTTTCTTTTTCTTTTCTTTTTATTATCTCGCCTGAATGAAACGATGGAAAAACGGGGGGGGGGGGGGGGCAGCGGTTTTGAAGGGAGAGGGAAGTTTTATTTTTTTAATTATTTAATTATTTAATTTACAAAAAGTTGACTTTTTTATACGACCTCTAAACGAGGCCACCTCCCTGTCGTCCATAGCGTTTCACCCCTATTCCGAACACAATGGGATATGTACCATAAGCTGATTCGACCGTTTCGATCAGTTTCCGTTAAAATCAACATATAACTCTACATATTGAATTTGAACGCACATTTCAATTTACCGGGGTCGCATACTAACTCTAAAAATTCCCGAATAATATTTTCTGGCTTCGTATTGACGATACGGTACTAACAAAACTAGTTTTGTCGAATTCTAAGACTGTTTGAAAAATGACCATTTTCCAGTCGATTAAAATCAATTGAAACTGGACAAACGCGTTTTCCTTTGACACGCTCACATATTGATTCGAAAAATTATGAAATTTGGAATCTAGCAATAACTTGACATCACGGACCCAACAAAAGTGGTTTCGTCGAAATCCGAGGTCGTTTGCAAAATGTCTATTTTTAAGGGCCTGAATTCCATAGCAACTATTCAGAATTTTTAACTGGACATATCTTTTGATTCCCGCTATGAAATTTCGATGTTTCGGATTCGTTGGAAAGATATTATCTAATAGATCCTATTATTTTTGGTTTAACTAAAATCCGGATTGTTTTGCACCCGGTACATTCAATTGAAGTTTGAAATCAAATTATCGAACTACCGTGCCATTTTCAATTCTATTTATAATTATATATAATTATTATATTCAAACGATGACGTATATAAATATATACGTTCGATTCTATTCAAAATAAATTTCTCGTCGATATTATTTAAAATAATTCATTTTAAATATAGAAAATTCGCTATAATTGCCAAAATAAAAAAAATAAATTGGCCCAGATTTTCGGGTTGTTACAATCTCCCCCACTTAAAACTTTTCGTCCCCGAAAAGGAACAAAGTCGAAAGTGGTTTGATTAATCAACTCTACGTTCGATCTGGCTTCCATTCTCCAACTTTTCAGTTTCTGAGAATTTTCAAATTCTACAAAAATTTGGCTAACACCCTAAATTTTCGAAAAATTTGGCCATAACCTCCCCTGCACCGGGAGCTACGGGAGAATCCCGAAATTGCAATACAGGCCTTCGGATCTCAAAAAGAAAAAGAAAAGGCCAAGCGACTCATAAAATCATCATCACCCAAACGAAACAGTAAATTATATAGTAAACATGTACCTATTTGTCGGGCAAACAAATTTTATTCTCTGCTCTAGCCTCCTTGCTATGACCTGTTCAATGTAAGTACATGTATATGCAAGCAAATGCGACCAATTTTCAATACAATTCAATATTCGATTCAATTAGGTTAAATGGTTCAAAATTATCAAACAAATAAACAAACAACACAAACATCAATCAATTAGTGAATTAGAGTTTCAAATTAATAATTTGATATATATACTGAAAATCATGTTTTGATGCCAATTCACAACAAATAAATCTATCTATATAAGTTTTGGTTCTCACACTAGTCTAATGGAAATATATAGAAACCACACCTTCGAAACACAAACATAAATACTAATGATGTCATGACAATTATCAGTACCATCTCCGGGCGACTAGAGTGTCATTCTATATCTATCCTGTATATTAAAACTTCGAATATACGTTCATGACGCGTATACGCGAAATCTTTAAATACTCGATTGTCCAAATTCAAAATAAATAAATAATCAAATACGTATAAAGCGATTTAAATTTTCAAAACAAAAATTGTTTTCATTTGAAAAATATACTCTTCACACTCGTTCTAGGATACTACTGATCCTATCTCTAACGAGTCATTCTAATTGGATATTACTAATCCAATATCTGATGAATTCTTTCGTATGGTTCAAATGTGTCTTGTTCTCGTGCTCTATAAACCAAAGCTCTGGTACCAAACTGAGACGACCCGAATTTCCCCGGTAAGGAAAGCCCGGATAGAATTGAGTACAAGACAAATCAGAACGCAAACGGAAGAACATTTCATTGTTATTACAACAATTCTATCAGATACAAGAATATACAGTATAAATGAATAAAATACATTTGAAGAATATCAGAGATTACAATAAATTACATAGCAGCGGAAAAATATACAAAACACGACTAGAAGTCATACACGGATACAGAGCTTTCCGAGCATCGTTCCAGCTGTTAGTCAGGATCCTGCGAATATAAATCTGCAAAACCAAAACTACTAGCTGCCCGTGTCGAAAATAATGGCACTCAGAGTTTGGGTTAAAACAATAAACTCCAAGTCAGTCATGTGACTGGTGTGAGAACTAAAACAGTTATTTAAAACTTTACTTTAAAGTTCGGTAAATAAAGGGACCATGCCGTATAACATGGAACGGGTTTCCTCCCAAGAATACCAGTGCATAGAACAAACAGCGCAATGCTAAATAAAGAAAGATGATGTTGTTATAAGACCCAGGTCCCATCATACAATGCAACGCAAGCCGGAGGATAGGGTTTTTACCTTATAACAGCCAAAGCATGCTTGATACGTTTAAAAACACATTATTTGATACTATAATAAGTGTATAGTGTCAAAACAGTTTCAGTCATAAATATAAATCATAGGCGGCATGAATGACCGGTACCACTATGTCGCCATACTAAGTTCTACAAATAAAACCAAACTATCACGTATTGGAAATTGGATTTCCATCATGAGCCGAGGCAAGGGGCAAGCTCCTCTCCGCGTTCGAGACACTCTAGCAAATGTCCCAGGACCCCACTTTGATCCTTGGAATCGGCTGGGCCGGTCCTCTCTTACTTTTGAGGATTGGCAATTCCTGAACACACGTTTCCCGGTCCTTACAGACCTATATCCGAGGCGCCTCGCATTCCAACAACCACACAGGTGAAAAGTATATAAATGTCAGGGCTGGTAGGTCACTGACACCGCCCTAGCTAGAAAGAAACGTCGTGCTCTCCCAGCGGTCCGTCTCCCGTTTTTGACTCATACCGAGGTGTGAGGCTCGCGAATTCACGTTATACACAAAGCTACGCCACACAGGCCGTGCTTTGATCATCAACCACAAGACTTTGCTTTTCAACAGAAGCCCTGATCAATTACCACTTACGCGTGCCACACTAGAAATTCACTCCATGAGATTGATGTCCATCGATATACAACCTCTGAGCTCGTGCGTCTCAGAGAAGGGCGTTAAGCAAGAGAATATATTCTCCACCGCCAAACAGATGTATATTTAATAGAGATCAATCAACACAGAATAAAATCCAATGTCAGACACACAATCCATTTACAAGTTCGTTCTGGGTCTAAACGAAACCGGAGGCACTATCCTCGCATATCCATCCATCTCCAAGTACGTCTGGACGATCACCAACTGATTCCCTCATCTCGGGTGTACAGTCCAATCAAGATCATCAGTAATCACCCAAACGATGTGAAGACTTCCGGTCTTCGACCACCGTCTTCATCTTCGACATCTCGTCGAATCGGTTATTCAGAATGTGTATAACCCGGCCTTTCTGAATAACCCACGTATATAATAAACAAATGTTACACAAACACAACGAACGCCTCATTCCAATTCAGAATATTCTTTATATTCACAAAATCACATTCTTAGGGAAATGTTCCCATTAATTTTATCCAAGATAAATTCTTCTAAATTTATTCTTTAATCTTCCTTTGGATATCATTTCAAACTAGTCGGGATTAGCGAAACACACCGAAGTAATTATTTATTTAATTTCCCAATCCCAACCTATTCATCCCATGGAGCAAAACTGGTAATACCCCATATCTAACACCACGATGTTATCGGTAAAATTAATTACCATTTCACGTTCAAATCTAATTAAAGATTTAACTATCGCATTGGAGCAAAACTGGTGGTACTCCATTCTCGATCACCTTTCAGATTTGATAATTTAAATTATCAATTCACATTTCAATCTAATTAAAGATTCATTCAAACTCCACTTAGTTTTAATCTTTTCAAAAATCAATATCCTGCATTTAATTGGGCTAAAGAACCAATGTCATCTAAAACACGGTTCACGACAAACCCAAATCACATTTGATATTAAATACAAGGCTCTGAATAGAAAACACACCGGCTTATATTCAATATCAAATTCTGAAACCAACAAATATCGTATTGGAAATAACGATATAAAATATATCTTTCAAATTCCCATAACGATATCTGTATAGTCACGAAATCTAACATCGAAATATTCTGAAGATAATTTCGATTCAACTCCAGTCCAATCCATGTATTGGGAATATTGATTATTTTTAAAATCACTTTCAAATTCAATTTATTTATTTCAAAAATAAATTGATTTTAATTCTAGTTCAAAACTAGTTCATTTCGATAAAAATCTATTTTTATCTTTTCAAATGTGTAGTTTTTCAACCCAATTTTTCCCAAATCATTTCTTATGATTTTACACAAATTATCAATATTTTTAATAATTTTATCAAGGCCCGTACAGTCGATTTCCATCAACGACCATCGAACTGCACTTACAGCGACCTTTTCCAAATTTGATTTGGACATAATTCCAAATCCAACCGTTAGATTTCAAATTTCAAATATTCATTGGAAAGCTCTTTTCGATACAAACCCAATAGTTCTGGTTTTAGGAGAATCCGACGGTCGGATCTCCCGCAACGTCAATTCGAAGTCAATGGTCGAAATTCACGAACTACCGCGGCGCGGCGCGTTCTATTCCGGCCATTATATATATAATATATATATATTTATATATATATATATATATATTATATATATTTCGTCGATTTCCTTTTAAAATGAATTTTATAAATAGTTCTAAATTCGTTTCAAAAACAATTTCAACTTCATCTTCAATTTCAAATCGATTTGATTTCAATTCAATTCGAATTTATTTCTATTTTATTTAGTTCGAATTCTAATTCGTTTCAATTCAATTCAAATTCTAATTTGTTTCAATTCAATTCAATTTGAATTTACCTTCTATTTAATTCAATTCGAATTCATTTCAAATTGATTTCAATTCAATTTCAGTTCGTTTTAAATTTCATTCGAAACGATTTCAATTCGTTTTTAATTCAATTTCAATTTAATTCAATTTGAATTCATTTCTATTCAATTCGAATTCAAATTCACTTTCTATTCAATTCGAATCGAATTCATTTTCTATTCGATTCGAATTCATTTCAAATTGATTTAGTAAAATTTCAATTTGAATTTTAATCTAATTCAATTTGAATTTCATTTCAAAATATTAAATTTTGAAATCACTTTTCAATCTTCATTATAAAACGAATAAAATTGATATAAATATCGTTCGCGTTAAAATAACGCATCTCTAATCAACACGGCTTTATATATTTCAATAAATTCGTTATTCTATTCAACAAATGAATATATATTCTATTCAACACATGAATCTATATTTCTTTCAACACACGACTATTTTTGTTATGTAAAATATTTTATAAAATTATGGTATCTATCGTTTGATTTTCAATCAGACTCCACCGTGAAGTAGTTCTAATTTTAAATATGATAAAGATGTAATTTTATTATTAAAATATTTTAATCAACTCATAAATACTTTCAACACATGAACATCGTCAACACATGAACATCGTCAACACATGACTATTTTTATATTCAACACAGGAATCTTCTTTTATAATTTTCATTGTTTTCCCGATTGGAATGAGGCCCAATCAATTACCATATAACGTTAATTATATGGATTCCATACAACACATGTATATAATAGCAACGATAAACAATCAACCATCATCCAAAGTGCACCACACAACTGCATAAGCATCAAATATAAATAATCGACACTTACACAGTCTGTCGACCAATCGATCGACATACAATTAAATAATTGGGATTAGTGTACCCAAATATCATCCCAACACCCGTGTGGGGTTTCAAATCAACAAACACTGCATATTATTTGTGCAGTTGGGCGATGTGTAAAATTTATCATCCCAATCAATATCAGTCAAATTAGTGTATATAAACAAATCGGTCGATTTGTTTATAAATATTCATTTATTCACTTTCAGGTTAAAAATTATATTTTTAACGATAATTAATTTATTTCAACACATGAATATATTTCATTATCTATTTCACATCAACTTCATAAACAAATTTTCACAACACATCAATCAAACAAACAAGCCATCCATGGTCTGTGGATGACGGGTGTCGGGTGCTACTAAGCACCGTCTGCATCCTAGTATATATATATATATATATATATATATATATATATATAACTAGAAAAGAAATTTAGAGTGAGAAGTTCTCACCGACTAGCTATTCCAACTCCACGACACTTCATTTATAAAAATCTTCTTCGCTCTCGCCTTTTGTCACTTTCGCTGCCCGTAGTCACTACATATATAAAAATCACATTTTTATATTGTTGCTATGTATATAAAAATCATATTTTTATTATCACTCCATATGGATAAAAATTCCATTTTTACATCGCTACTATATAGACAAAAATTCTATTTTTACATCGCTACTATATAGATAAAAATTCTATTTTTACACTGCTACTATATAGATAAAAATTCTATTTTTACACCGTTACTATATAGATAAAAAATTCTATTTTTACACCGTTACTATATAGATAAAAATTCTATTTTTACACTGTTACTATATAGATAAAAATTCTATTTTTACACCGTTACTATATAGATAAAAATTCTATTTTTACACTGTTACTATATAGATAAAAATTCTATTTTTACACCGTTACTATATAGATAAAATTTCTATTTTTACATCGCTACTATATAGATAAAAAATATATTTTTACATCGCTACTATATAGATAAAAATTATATTTTTACATCGCTACTATATAGATAAAAATTATATTTTTACATCGCTACTATATAGATAAAAATTATATTTTTACATCGCTACTATATAGATAAAAATTCTATTTTTATTCAACGGTGTAAAGATTATATTTTTATCACACTATTCTCTATATAAAGATTTCGTCTTTTCAAATTTCAAAAATCTAATCTTTTCTATTTTAAAAATCTAATCTTTTCTATTTTAAAAATCTAATCTTCTCTATTTTAAAAATCTAATCTTTTCTATTTTAAAAATCTAATCTTTTTTCCTAATTAAAAAAAAAATCATAGCTTTGTAAATAAAATCAAACCATTTCAATTCGCTGAAATATGTATTAAAATCAGATTTTATAAAGGTATATATAAATTAAACTAACTAAAAAAACTGAAATTAAATAAAGGAGCTTATTGTTAGAAGGGAAGGGGGTGCTGAGTTCGTCGGAGTGGTGGAAGCTGGTGGAGCGGAGGTCGGAAGGGGGTTCAGAGGGGCGGTCAGAGGTGGTGGGGCCTGGGCGCGGGTTTGATTCGAGGAGGGGGGGCTCGTGGTCTCAGGAGGAGGGAAGCGGGAGTGGAGGGAGGGAAGAAGAGGAGGGGGAGCGTAGGGTGCTGCGCCTCGACGGTGGTGGCCACGGCGGTGAACGGGGGGGGGGGGGGGGGATCGATGCTTTCCCTCGTTTTCTTTTTCTTTTTTTTATTATCTCGCCTGAATGAAACGATGGAAAAAAAGGGGGCAGCGGTTTTGTAACGGCGGGGAATTTCGCGACTTTGGTTATCGCTATAAACACGACGACGACTAACCAAACATCAAGAAATCCCGGTCGTTAATGAAAGAAATTAGAAGGTGAGAAAGAAAAGATAGTACTAATAGAATAGAAGAAGAAGAAGAACATCAGAATCATCAGAGTAACACGAATCCCGCAGCGGAACGAATAACATATCATATATAACATATCTTTGAAACATAACAGTTATATATACAATAGCACTTTATCAGAGTACAACACTTACGACACAACGGAAATAACTATAGCTATAGAATCTTGAAGTCTCCTGCTCCAAGCTCTCCAAGTATATCTGTAAATCCCGACTACTTGACTGCCCGTACAAATTTAGGCACCCAAGAGTTTAGGGAAAACAACAAAGTAAACTCCGGGTCAGTCATGGGACTGGTGTGAGTAAAATAGTTTAAAACAGGTATAGGATATCTCATAAGACCACGCCGTGAATACAGAACGGGTTTTTCCCTTATGAGTATCTGAACAACTTTGACAAGCAATATCATTGTGATATTATAATAATGTCTAAGTACAAATAGGTAACAATCTAGCAGAAACGCTTGCATCTCACGTTCTACATACATAGTATAAAATCATAAACCTCAGGGCGCTTATCGGAGAATGGATTCCAACAGACAAGGTATGGGAGCACCTTCTGAATAGTGTACTCTAGAGGTGATACACTCAGGGTTCAACAAGAACGTCTTGCAACCCGGCCACACATGACCGCTCACTCATTTAGCTTGAGTGTCGCGAATATATTGCCACCACGGTTATAGACCATCAAACCATCATCCGAAGATACAGAATCAAAAAGAAGTATAAATATAGATATTCCCTAGATCGGTGACAATACACCCTGCTTGGGAATGACCCAACTAGCCATGCTGCCTAGCCCAACTTTTGTTACTTCCTAGTGTGAGGCTAGAAGCTACGTCTATCTTCAGCACATCTGATCACCATTCACTTTGAATGCCACATCGTCATACCCGCCAAATCACAAATTGACTTATTCAAAAATAACACGGGTATACAGCTAAGAGAAACGAATTCCTCCGCCACCAAACGTGAATACGTTTGAACAGATCAACTTACGCGATCCATTGGATATACTCTGTCAGACCTTCTTCCATATACATTGTCCTGGGATTGGACAAACCGAAGGCACCATTCAGTATATCCATCTTAGTCACTGTTATCTAAGACTTATACAACAGCCCTTGCACTTTACTCCGTCTTCAATTTATCTTTGGCATATATTGCTCGTAACGCTTATGCCGATACAGAGTGGTTCTTTGGATAATAATCCAACCGGTCTCTCCATATTAACAACGTTAAAATGGTAAAAACTTTGATAGTCTGTGATTCAACTATCAAATGAAAACATGTCGGTGTACAAACAACGATCTTATTTCCAAATGGAAATTCGATCGATCAATCATCATATGTTCATATTTCCTTATTTCATATATTTAGAAAATATATGTTATTAATCATTGGAAAACATTTCCATAGCTTATTTTCACATCACTATTATTTCGCAACTATCAGTCCCTAACTGTAACTAGTATGAGAACAATTCTCTAAGTATCAATACGGAAGGTCGAAACCAACATCAGATCGTCACTTAGAAAATCGTTCAACTTACCCTCTCCAGTCAGTTTCTGAATTTGCTTAACTCTATTTCTTAAATTCTTATCATGGAAACATTTCATTTTCTATGTTTAGAAAACATATCTGACTATATTTGGAAAACGTTTCCAAAACTCATTTACGGATTTCAAATGAACGTTGTATAAAACATCGTTTCGCTTAATCCATTTATCGCTTATTACTTAACTATATTTCAAATCAACCTTTTCTATCGAACCACAACTATTCCTTTGTCAATTCTGAAGTTAATCAAGTTGGGGTATAATTACCTCTCAGACCTTAATTGAACAACGTCCTTTACTGTGAAATAGATGAAGCTCATCACTCACTTTTTACAATCATCTGTTTATGCAAATTCTCGGATTCAGGTTACGAATCCACTTCTTATATGACAGTGTTTGATTATAACTATAACGTTATAATTCCTACCCCTATATATTTTATTTTCTAACTCGAATAATTTAACAGACACCTAATTTCTAAATCAATAACTTAATCTTGATTTAAACCCTGGAAAGTAAATAGTACTTTCCCGAATTTGCTATAATCGAATTCGACGTATAACTCTCTTTCGAGTAATCTCTATTTGATTAACTCTTCTTCGAATAACCTATATTCGATTATCTCTCTTCGAGTAACTCATATTCGAAATCTCTCTCTTTCGAATAAACAATATTCGATCTCTTTCTTTCGAATGTGCTATATTCGAAAATCTCCTTTCGATTTACTAATCGATAACTCCTTTCGATCAAACTAAAATCGATAACTCCTTTAACTCTATTCGAATAACTCCTTTGGATCAACTCATTCGATTAACTCCTTCGAATAACTTACCTTTGAATAACCAATATTCGGTTTACTGTAACTCGATTAACTTAATTCTAATCGATTTACTCCATTTCGATTCAACTTAATTCAAATCGATTAACTTAACTCAAATTGATTAACTCCTTTCGAATAACTAAATTCGATTTAACTCTAATTGAATAACTAATATTCAATTAACTCTTACGTGTTTAACTCTATTTGAATAAGTAATTCGAATCACTCTAATGTGTTTACCTCTATTCAAATATCTAATTCGAATAACTCATTTCAAATAACTAAATTCGATTAACTCTTTTAACTTTACTCGAATAACTATATTCGATTAACACCTTCTTTCGAATAACTATATTCGATTAACTCTTCGACTAACTCCTTTGGATTAACCAACTTCGAATAACTCCTTTGGATTAACCAACTTCGAATAACTCCTTTGGATTAGCTAACTTCGAATAACTCCTTTGGATTAACTAACTTCGAATAACTCCTTTGGATTAACTGACTTCGAATAACTCCTTTGGATTAACTCTTCAAATGAATAATATTCGATAACTCTTCTCAAATGAATAACATTTGATTTTCTCCATTCGAATAAACTATATTCGATAACTCTTCTCAAATGAATAACATTTGATTTCTCCACTCGAATAAACTATATTCGATAACTCTTCTCTCGAATACACCATATTCGATAACTCTAACTGATCAACTCTAACTGATCAACTCTAATTGGTCAACTCTAAATGGTCAACTCTAACAGGTTTAACCTAACTGGTTAACCCTAACTGGTCAACTCTAACAGGTTCACTTAGTTTAACTCAACTAATTTACTTCGATTTACCACTTAGTTAACTTAAATAATTCACATCGATTAATCCTTTAGTTTAACTTAACTAATTCACATCGATTAATTATTTAGTTTAACTTAACAAATTCACTTTGATTCACCGCTTAGTTTAACTTAACTAATTCACTTCGTTTAACTCAACCAATTCACTTGGTTAACTCGACCAATTCACTTGGTTAACTCGACCAATTCACTTGGTTAACTCCTATTTATTTAACAAATAAATATCTTCTTTAGTTTAATTCTATTTATTTAATCTCTAAATAAATACCCTTTATAATATTCTATTTATTTAATCTCTAAATAAATATCCTTTATATTTGTTCTAACGAATATAATTCCTTTATATTTTGACTAACAAATATATCCTCTTATATTCGATTAACATATATATTCCCTTATATTGATTTAAATAAAACTCTTTTATATTTGTTTTACCAACTATATTCCTTAATATTCAAAAATCCCTTTCCTTATATATATATATATATATATATATAAAATCCCTTGATTTTATATAAATAAACTATTTTCAAAATATACTTTGAAAACCCCTCTCCTACAGTCTGGTATTTCTCATGGTATTTAACACACCATATAACAACGATAAATATCGTCCCACCACACATAATTACACAGATTATATACATCACATATATATATCACAATATAAAAATCACAGTAAAATAACTGTTGAGGAATCCAGTTGGATTCCTCCAACCTGTTTACCTGCACCACAGATGTTAGACAATACAACCACATCGATTTCACTTCCCTGTGCAATATTCTGATAGCAGAATCAACATATGACTATTTAACGGTTTATATATATACGAAAATATATATATAAAATCTCTACTAACTGACTAGCAGTTCAATTTAACAGTCAACACACGGTCAAACAGTCAAACAGATAATATTTTAACAGTTCGAAGAATACAACGTGAAAATAAAACTGTTTAGAGTTTGTGAGATTTACTCACATTTGGACGATCATCGTCAAGGACGATAACCATCGCTTGATTCAGACAATTTATTTTGCTATAAATTGTGACGGACTCCAATCGACTCGCGGTCAGTACCAGCGTGTAGTGCCCGTCCCTACGATCCCAACACAACTTACAGTTTGCAAATCCGACCTCGTACGGACAAGATACGGTATTACGAATTTAATCACTATTTAAATTAAAAATAAACTTAACTATTTATTAATTTGGGCTTACTTTCTATCCCTGGCCCAATTCCCTTGAACTAAACCCAAGCCCACCCGCAATAAGACCAAACCCGCTCTGTAATCCCTTCGTTCCCAAAATTATATTCCACGACCTGCTCAGTATCTCCCAACGAACGGAAATGGCCTCGTTGACCGCATTTTGACCTCACCTACTCCCTCCTCCGACCAACGAATTCCGGCGCAACCACCACCTAACATCTCAGCTCGCCGTCCTCTACCTCCCTATCCCATCCCCTTCGAGTTCGAACCGCCCTGTGCTTCGCGACCTGGTGGTCCTCTCAGCGACTTGCGACATCAAGGGTGTCGGGTCTTCACCAGACTGCGCCGAACGAGGCGCCTTACCCTACTGATCGTCACTCCATACTCGAATTTCAACATCAATGCCTTAATGTTCCTCGAACCCAAACCCTACTTCCGCTGCCTCATACTGGAACCGCCGAACCAATGTCGAGTGCTTCAAGATTGATACAAAAATGAAGAGCATGAGCGCAGGAATCCAAAGACATAAGCTTGAGGATTTAACAGGGTTTATTTGCTTTTTATTTGATTTTCTTCCTTCAAATTTCTTGCTGTGTTTGGAAAAATGTGGTTATATAGAGCTGTGTTGGGTAGGTAAGAATTGTGGTTGAGAAGAGGTGTTGCGTGGGCTGTTGTTGATCATAGAAAAAGGAGGAGGATATTTTCAATTTGGTTTTCTATTTTATTTATATGATTTTCTCGTCGTATCCTCCTTCTAAAAATGCCTGCGACCACATACGATACCCAAAAATCACCAAACTGGACATGCACCTTCAGCTCGACATTACGGCCCCAACGAAACTGGTTTCGTCGAATTCTGACTTCGTATGCTCACCCAGCGTATTTTTAACTGTCACAATACTGACTGTTTCTCACTCTAAAAATCAGTACGGTCACACACTGACTCTAAAAATCATGAAACTTGGAATCTAACAATTATTTGACATTGCGGATCCAACAAAACTGGTTTCGTCGAATTCCGACTTCGTTTGCAAAAGTGGCTCTTTTTAACGCTCTAAATAGCCTATTTAAATATATAAATATATTTAATTATAATTAAATTAATTAATTAAAATTAATTAATATCGCCTATATTCACAGTGGCATACCATACAGCTCCAGAATATTCCTGTATGTATTTACAGCTCGATATTACCTCGTCAGAGTTATATCGACGCTCGATTTCTATTTAAATCCCTATTTAAAAATAATTAAATCGTTATGGTCAGGGCGATGCATTTCTGATAATTTGATCTGGACGTAACTCAAAATTTACACGACGAAATCCCGATATTTCTCTTCCACTAGAAAGATATACTCCACCAGCTCCACACGTTTCTTGTTTCACAGAAATCCGGCTTAAAACGAATCCTGTACATTCAGTTGAAGTTCGAATCGCCAAATCGCGAACTGCAGCGCCATTTCAAGCTCGATTTTAATTATAATATAATTAATACGTTTTAACGTCGATTATTAAATCGATTCGTTATTCAAATTTAATTCTAAACTGAATTAAATATTTTAACTGATCCAATTCACACAGTATTGTGAATTCGGTGATTTCCGATTATTTCGACATTATAATATATTATTATATTATACACTTTAATTAAATATTCAATATTAATTAATTCAAGTCATCGATATCGCCAAATCGATATTAAATACTTAATTAAATTAATTATTCGACAGCTAACAAAACGCGCCATTACAGGTTTTGAAGGGAGAGGGAAGTTTTATTTTTTTAATTATTTAATTATTTAATTTACAAAAAGTTGACTTTTTTATACGACCTCTAAACGAGGCCCACCGCCTGTCGTATATAGCGTTTCACCCCTATTCCGAACACAATGGGATATGTATCATAAGCTGATTCGACCGTTTCGATCAGTTTCCATTAAAATCAACATATAACTCTACATATTGAATTTGAACGCACATTTCAATTTACCGGGGTCGCATACTAACTCTAAAAATTCCCGAATAATATTTTCTGGCTTCGTATTGACGATACGGTCCTAACAAAACTAGTTTCGTCGAATTCTGAGACCGTTTGAAAAATGGTCATTTTCCAGTCGATTAAAATCAACTGAAACTGGTCAAATGCGTTTTCCTTATCCACGCTCACATATTGATTCGAAAAATTATGAAATTTGGAATCTAGCAATAACTTGACATCACGAACCCAACAAAAGTGGTTTCGTCGAAATCCGAGGTCGTTTGCAAAATGTCTATTTTTAAGGGCCCGAATTCCATAGCAACTATTCAGAATTTTTAACTGGACATATCTTTTGATTCCCGCTATGAAATTTCGATTTTTCGGATTCGTTGGAAAGATATTATCTAATAGATCCTATTATTTTTGGTTTCATTAAAATCCGGATTGTTTTGCACCCGGTACATTCAATTGAAGTTTGAAATCAAATTATCGAACTACCGTGCCATTTTCAATTCTATTTATAATTATATATAATTATTTTATTCAAACGACGGCGTATATAAATATATACGTTCGATTCTATTCAAAATAAATTTCTCATCGATATTATTTAAAATAATTCATTTTCAATATAGAAAATTCGCTATAATTGCCAAAATAAAAAATTTAAACTGGCCCAGATTTTCGGGTTGTTACAATCTCCCTCACTTAAAACTTTTCGTCCCCGAAAAGGAACAAAGTCGAAAGTGGTTTGATTAATCAACTCTACGATCGATCTGGCTTCCATTCTCCAACTTTTCAGTTTCTGAGAATTTTCAAATTCTTCAAAAATTTGGCTAACACCCTAAATTTTCGAAAAATTTCGCCATAACCTCCCCTGCACTGGGAGCCATGGGAAAATCCCGAAATTGCCATATAGGCCTTCTGATCTCAAAAAGAAAAAGAAAAGGCCAAGCGGCTAGCCAATCGGCTAATAAAATCATCATCACCCAAACAAAACAGTAAATTATATAGTAAACATGTACCTATTTGTCGGGCAAACAAATTTTATTCTCTGCTCTAGCCTCCTTGCTATGACCTGTTCAATGTAAGTACATGTATATGCAAGCAAATGCAACCAATTTTCAATACAATTCAATATTCGATTCAATTAGGTTAAATGGTTCAAAATTATCAAACAAATAAACAAACAACACAAACATCAATCAATTAGTGAATTAGAGTTTCAAATTCATAATTTGATATATATTACTGAAAATCATGTTTTGATGCCAATTCACAACAAATAAATATATCTATATAAGTTTTGGTTCTCACACCAGTCTAATGGAAATATATAGAAACCACACCTTCGAAACACGAACATAAATACTGATGATGTCATGACAATTATCAGTACCATCTCCGGGCGACTAGAGTGTGATTCTATATCTATCTAGTATATTAAAACTTCGAATATACGTTCATGACGCGTATACGCGAAATCTTTATTTACTCGATTGTCCAAATTCAAAATAAATAAATAATCAGATACGTATAAAGCGATTTAAATTTTCAAAACAAAAATTGTTTTCATTTGAAAAATATACTCTTCACACTCGTTCTAGGATACTACTGAACCTATCTCTAACGAGTCATTCTAATTGGATATTACTAATCCAATATCTGATGAATTCTTTCGTATGGTTCAAATGTGTCTTGTTCTCGTGCTCTGTAAACCAAAGCTCTGATACCAAACTGAGACGACCCGAATTTCCCCGGTAAGGAAAGCCCGGATAGAATTGAGTACAAGACAAATCAGAACGCAAACGGAAGAACATTTCATTGTTATTACAACAATTCTATCAGATACAAGAATATACAGAGTATAAATAAATAAAATACATTCAAAGAATATCAGAGATTACAATAAATTACATAGCAGCGGAAAAATATACAAAACACAACTAGAAGTCATACACGGATACAGAGCTTTCCGAGCATCGTTCCAGTTGTTAATCAGGATCCTGCGAATATAAATCTGCAAAACCAAAACTACTAGCTGCCCATGTCGAAAATAATGGCACCTAGAGTTTAGGTTAAAACAATAAACTCCAGGTCAGTCATGTGACTGGTGTGAGAACTAAAACAGTTATTTAAAACTTTACTTTAAAGTTCGTTAAATCAAGGGACCACGCCGTATAACACGGAACGGGTTTCCTCCCAAGAATACCAGTGCATAGAACAAACAGCGCAATGCTAAATAAAGAAAGATGAAGCTGTTATAAGACCCAGGTCCCATCACACAATGCAACGCAAGCCGGAGGATAGGGTTTTTACCTTATAACAGCCAAAGCATGCTTGATACGTTTAAAAACACATTATTTGATACTATAATAAGTGTATAGTGTCAAAACAGTTTCAATCATAAATATAAATCATAGGCGGCATGAATGACCCATACCACTATGTCGCCATACTAAGTTCTACAAATAAAACCAAACTATCACGTATTGGAAATTGGATTTCCGTCATGAGCCGAGGCAAGGGGCAAGCTCCTCTCCGCGTTCGAGACACTCTAGCAAATGTCCCAGGACCCCACTTTGATCCTTGGAATCGGCTGGGCCGGTCCTCTCTTACTTTTGAGGATTGGCAATTCCTGAACACACGTTTCCCGGTCCTTACAGACCTATATCCGAGGCGCCTTGCATTCCAATAACCACACAGGTGAAAAGTATATAAATGTCAGGGCTGGTAGGTCACTGACACCACCCTAGCTAGAAAGAAACGTTGTGCTCTCCCAGCGGTCCATCTCCCGTTTTTGACTCATACCGAGGTGTGAGGCTCGCGAATTCACGTTATACACAAAGCTACACCACACAGGCCGTGCTTTGATCATCAACCACAAGACTTTGCTTTTCAACAGAAGCCCTGATCAATTGCCACTCACGCGTGCCACACTGGCAATCCACTCCATGAGACTGATGTCCATCGATATACAACCTCTGAGCTCGTGCGTCTCAGAGAAGGGCGTTAAGCAAGAGAATATGTTCTTCGCCGTATATTTAATAGAGATCAATCAACACAGAATAAAATCCAATGTCAGACACACAATCCATTTACAAGTTCATTCTGGGTCTAAACAAAACCGGAGGCACTTTCCTCTCATATCCATCCATCTCCAAGTATGTCTGGACGATCACCAACTGATACCCTCATCTCGGGTGTACAGCCCAATCAAGATCATCAGTAATCACCCAAACGATGTGAAGACTTCCGGTCTTCGACCACCGTCTTCTATTTTAAAAATCTAATCTTTTCTATTTTGAAAATCTAATCTTTTCTATTTTAAAAATCTAATCTTTTCTATTTTAAAAATCTAATCTTTTTGCCTAATAAAAAAAATCATAGCTTTGTAAATAAAATCAAACCATTTCAATTCGCTGAAATATGTATTAAAATCAGATTTTATAAAGGTATATATAAATTAAACTAAAAAAAACTGAAATTAAATAAAGGAGCTTACTGTTAGAAGGGGAGGGGGTGCTGAGTTCGTCAGAGTGGTGGAAGCTGGTGGAGCGGAGGTCGGGAGGGGGTTCAGAGGGGCGGTCAGAGGTGGTGGGGCCTGGGTGCGGGTTTGATTCGAGGGTGGGCTCGTGGTCTCAGGAGGAGGGAAGCAGGAGTGGAGGGAGGGAAGAAGAGAAGGGGGAGCGTGGGGTGCTGCGCCTCGACGGTGGTGGCCACGGTGGTGAAAGGGGGGTCGATGCTTTCCCTCTTTTTTTTTAAAATTCGCCTGAATGAAACGATGGAAAAATGGGGGCAGCGGTTTTGAAGGGAGAGGGAAGTTTTATTTTTTTAGTTATTTAATAATTTAATTTACAAAAAGTTGACTTTTTTATACGACCTCTAAACGAGGCCCACCGCCTGTCATCCATAGCGTTTTACCCCTATTCCGAACACAATGGGATATGTACCATAAGCTGATTCGACCGTTTCGATCAGTTTCCGTTAAAATCAACATATAACTCTACATATTGAATTTGAACGCACATTTCAATTTACCGGGGTCGCATACTAACTCTAAAAATTCCCGAATAATATTTTCTGGCTTCGTATTGACGATACGGTCCTAACAAAACTAGTTTCGTCGAATTCTGAGACCGTTTGAAAAATGGCCATTTTCCAGTCGATTAAAATCAACTGAAACTGGTCAAACGCGTTTTCCTTTTCCACGCTTACATATTGATTCGAAAAATTATGAAATTTGGAATCTAGCAATAACTTGACATCACGGACCCAACAAAAGTGGTTTTGTCGAAATCCGAGGTCGTTTGCAAAATGTCTATTTTTAAGGGCCTGAATTCCATAACGACTATTCAGAATTTTTAACTGGACATATCTTTTGATTCCCGCTATGAAATTTCGATTTTTCGGATTCGTTGGGAAGATATTATCTAATAGATCCTATTATTTTTGATTTCACTAAAATCTGGATTTTTTTGCCCCGGTACATTAAATTGAAGTTTGAAATCAAATTATTGAACTACCGCGCCATTTTCAATTCTATTTATAATTATATATAATTATTATATTTAAACGACGACGTATATAAATATATACGTTCGATTCTATTCAAAATAAATTTCTTGTCGATATTATTTAAAATAATTCATTTTAAATATAGAAAATTTGCTATAATTGCCAAAATAAAAATTTTAAACTGGCCCAGATTTTCGGGTTGTTACATTATGTGCAGATTCTTGCTAATAGAGCTTGGCTCCACCATGTTCACTGGTGAAGCTATGCTCTCGAAGCACGGTCGGTCAGTGGAGTTCTTTTTTCCTCTGTTGCGAGTCTTTGTACACTGTTCCTACGTTATGGAATATGTCATTACTCATGTCAAAGCTTCTATGGTAGTTCGCTCGTGGAATAAACAATGTCAATATGGTTAGGGGTGTAAATCGGTCGGACCGGACCGGACGGAGATGTGTTCAGTTTCTGTCCTAAAAAAAAAGGGACTGGACACAGATCAAACCAAATTTTTTCTCGAACAAATTTCGTTGTCCTAATTCGTGTCCTAAATAAAGTCGATCGAACATGGACATATGTTTTTCGGACACGGACACAATCGGACTCGTCGGACATGACTATTTATATCACATTTTTACATTTTACTAGATTTTCTCTTAACTATACGCCGAATTACAAGGAATTCGGATGAATTCGGACGAGCTTGGACCGGACGTGATTTTTTCTAGTACAAATTTTGTTGTCCTAACTCGTGTCCTAAATGAAAATCGGACGGACGTATTTCTGTCACGGATATGAACGGACGTCGGACATTCGTACAAAATTTACAGCCCTAAATATGGTATTAGCTTCTTGTTGCTTGATGAACTGCCCAGTTTTTTGACAAATATATGAAGCTTTTGCCTGAACCTGCTAATTAGCTGTGCTTTTCCATTACTTCCAATTTGCTCTTACCTATCACGTGATGGTATACGGCCTTCTCTCATGTTCATGCTTATGGAAGATATGTTGATGTACGGTCACATCAACAGCAGCTTAGGCTGCATAACATGCCATTTACGTATATCCTATGCTATTCTCTGATTTCGGCTGTACCTTGTACTTAGGAGTACTTTGTATATGTTGCATTTTGTCTTGTGTTTATTCGTATGTAACTGCTCTTCCTTCTGAAGAATGTAATGTAATATGTCAATGTCTCCCTACGTGGAGACATCGTAGTTTAGTTTACTGGTAACTCCTGTACTGTAATCTAGAATAGATACAATGGACAACCCACTTAAAAAGTCGTATGTGGTAGACGGTCCACCTTAAAAACCGAATTTGTAGGTTGGTAACCACCAACCTCCTGTAATAATTGTACTTATTATTGGTTATAATAAAAAGTGTTTGCAGTCACTTTAGAAACTAGTCGGCTTTGCCAAAAAAACATAATTAATTACATTTATGATCTTTTAAATTAAATTAATGAATAAATTTTAAACCTTTATTAAATAGCTAATTAAGGTTAAACCCTATTATAATTCAGTTAATTGTTCTCAAATCGTTTTTATTCAGTCAATTAAATTAGATTTTATTTACTTTTATTAAATTATTTTAATTTCTTTTGAAATCACTTAATGAAAAATAGCACAATTAAGTGCAAGTTGCATCAGTTAGAATAATAAATTTGAACTAAGACATAATTCATAAATATGATTATTAACTTTAATCGTCACTTATCTAATTGATTATTAAATTCCAAATACCAATCATTAAACTAATTATCAAATTTTCTATTAATCATTGCATAAAATAATTAATCAATTTCTGTTTTCATTAACCAAATAAATAATTAGATTCAATTACCATTAATTTAAAACGGATAGTCAAATTTCAGTTCTTTAATTAAATGCATAATTAAACTCAATTGTGGTTAGTTAAAATAAATAATTGGACCTTCATATTACTAATCGAACCACAAATAAATTTACAAGTATCATTAATTTAAAATTATAATTTTATTCAAATACTATTTCTGTGGAAACTTAAGGTTAATTTAATCATGATGTTTGATATACTTCAATCATCAATAATATAAGAAATACACAAATGTGCATAAGTAAACAAGACAATAAATGAATATAAACAAATGAATGCAAACATAATATCAATATAAATGAATGTGAATAACATATGAATATAAAAAAAGGAATAAATAATTCCTTATCAATCATACATAAGTTCTATATTTTAAAGTATTATGTCATGATCTAATCCGCTATGTACACTCTTTTGGCACACATTTTCACAATGTAGTCATGCTTTAGATTTTCAGCTATTGGAGTTCTCAGGACTTGAGTATGAACATGGAAAAACCTGGACAAACTCACACGTACTTATTCGGAGTCGCAAAATTCACCAAAACTTCAATTTTTGGCTAAGTGATTAAAGATTGGCACGAATCACCGAAGTACTTCGGATCGGTATAACTCACGAAAAATTCAGGAATCAGAGAAAACTCGGAATTTTGGTTGAGTATTTGGGGATCATTATTCACATTTTGTATCCTCCAGTTGGCATGAAAATCTTCAAGTATTCAAGGTCGGCATGGACATTTCGTATCATAGGATCGGTATAATCATTTCTTATCCCGAGATAGGTATTTTGAAAGTGGTATCCCTGGATCGTTATAAATTGGCTAACTCTTTGGAGATCAGCGTTTACAGTTTAGTCTCCAAGGATCAGTGCAAATCAACAACTTCCAAGATCAAAAGTTTGGGATCGATATTACTCCCCACGACTTTGGGGATCGGTAGGAATCGTGGATGCATTCATGATAGATGAAAATATTCTAAGTGTTGCAGAATCAATGTTGCGCTTTCGTATTCCCATATCGGTGCGACTTTGAACTTCGAGAATTTGGGATTTCATAATACAAAATATGGGGGATCAATGTGAAGATTTGGCGTTGCAACACAAATTGAAGCTTCAGAGAACTGGCTAAGGCATTTGGGATCGATACCGATCCAGAAGCATTATGTTGGGCTCTCGTGGGTCATGACTCCAACATCTATAAATACCCATCTTCTAGGCAGGTTATGGGATTATTTTGGTTGGCTGGATACTTTTGTCCTTACTTGAGATTCTTTGGAGCTTGGAGATATCTTACAGACTCTTTAATGGCTTCTTGGACTTTTGGACCATCATGGACTTTTGGACCTTCATGGACTTTAGGATCTTCTTCTTCGCTATAAGCAAGGACTTTCCCACAACTGACACTTCATTTCTTTCTCTACTTTTCTATAATCAAAAGGCCAATACTTGTAACCATACAATACAAATAAACGAATTTACCTTAAAGTGGACGTAGGCATGCTTATCGAACCACTATAAACTCTCAGTGTTGTTTACTTTTTATGCACTTATGTGCCTGGACTATTTTGATTAGGATATAAACTTGAGAATACCACTTTTGTTGTTAACATTTTAGCGTGCTAGGAGATGGCATACTACACAACTTCGGATTGCTAACGAATTTGGATTGCTCGGAATTCTAAACTAGTGAAAAGAAAAAAGAATAATGCTACAACTCAGGCTGAAGGAGCTGGCTTGAAAAGAAGCTAAGAGGTTTCCTCCACTGGAATCCCTTCATCCATCTAACTTGGGAAGTGTAACACCCCACACCCGCTAAGGTCACTCACTAAGGGAATGCCTTAACTTCGGTGGAGTATTTTAAGTGAATATAGAACAGAAAAATTACAATAAGACAGATATAAATAATACTTGAAATCTAAAACATCATTTCATTGCAGCAGAAGATAAACATGTTTGGTTACATATCAAAACCAACTAAAAAAAGAGTCAAGTACGAAATATCCATCCTGATAAAACATAAGTACATAATCCCACTACATAACTAATAGCCATAATAGAAAAGATAAGCTGGGCTTTACATCACGGTCCAAGCTCCAAAAGATAGATAAAGCAATCTGATCAAAGCCCACTAGTGCTAGGCCCACTCTGAGAACCTGTGGGTTGGGAAAAAAGATAAAAACAACGGGGTCAGACATAAGTCTGAGTGAGCCCTATAACTTTAACAATACAATCATTAAAGTAATTAGGGTATGATATAAACTTGGTACGGTGATGACTGGGGATAAATGACTACACTAAGCAGCCAACTAGACATAGGATGAACTAAGATAACGGTAAAGACGCATCTACCCACCCAAGGGTAATTACTACACTGCACCACACCAGTCATTCCTACTTAAAGGTTGATCCCACCCAAGGACTTAGAAAATTTAACCAGTAGTTTCGTGTACCCCTAGCTGACTACATAGGTGCCGTCTGCCCCTATCTCCACTAGGTGTACCCACTACTCCCCAAGCGATCGGCTCCCTAACGTAGATACCCGTGCTGGCCCCACAGTGGGGTGTATCACTCCCCAAAGTGGCAACCAGATACAATCAACGGTGCACGGCTTATACCTACATGATGCAACAACGTCTTACCTACCAGCCCGGGTCCACACACGCATATGAAACCCGTTAGACTTGCGTTGCCACCGCTAACCCGTTTTGGCCTCTTATAGTCAAGCCCAGTACGCGTGTCCCGTCCTCGACATGGGTCGAGCCCAATAAGATACATATGGGTTACTGGTTGAAATGGGCCCCCACAAGCTACCCCCTAAGCTTGTCCCTTTTTCTAGTGCATTCCAATTAACCCTTTAATCATGTTTAATTACATGTTTCCACTTGGTTAAGTATTCTAATCGTATTTTCTATTGCCACCCAAGGCAACCCACTAGATTTCCACATGCCACCCAAGGCACTTACTTGATTTCCACATGCCACCCAAGGCACCCACTTAACCCCTCATGCCCCACTACATGCTTATCTGGTTAAGTGTTACTTAATTGATTAAGAACGTAACCTTTGTAAAGACCTCTCACATTAGACTGTCTTTTATGGCAGCTGGATTTGCCGGTCGGTTCCGGGCAGCCTTACGCCATAACAGAGTCTAACCTCATGTCTTTACACTTGTCACGTATTTAGTTTATGCCTAAGACCTCTCACATTGGGCCAATCATTTGTAGCCGCTGGATTTTCCGGTCGGTTCCGGGCAGTCTTATGCTACAAAAGGGTCCAACCTCGTGTCTTAGTCGATTAATTACACCTAATTAATCACCCCCATAATTTGTATTAATTATCCCTAATTAACTACAAATTTAACGATGTACATAATTGACTCAATTATGTCCATCCACTTTATGGTATGCATAATCATACCAACTTCACACCATTTCATTGACATGAATATTAACCCCATCGTTCCCCACGTAATACGTTGACATGACATACTTAAAAGGGAAGATTCATCACAAACACAATGGGTTCAACTTGCATAACATCATGAACACATAGCATATAACTTGCATAATTTGCATAACATCATGAACACATAGGATATGATATGCATAACTTGCATTGATCCACATACATAACCATAACCTCATTATATCCTATCATAATTAGTTTAGAAATTGCTTGCTAAAGGCATAGAAACTCACAACTTGTTGATTAGCACTCCTATGAAGAAAATTAAGTTGCTAGAGTTGATTAGAAGTTGATTTGAGAAGCTATCTTCCTCTTTAATTTGTTGGTGGCTCCTTCTAGTTGCATTTTGACGGCATAACGACGTCGTCTCCAATTTTAGTATGAATTAGGGTAGTCTTAGGGTGTATTTATAGATTAGTTAAGTGTGTTAGGCCATTAGATTAACCCTAAATCAGATTAGAGCCGTCAGATCTCGTCACTAGCCACCAAAACATAGCCCAAATCCCAAATCAGTGCACCCAGGCCAAACTGACCGACAGGGGGGGTCGACCCCTGGGTCGACACATGGGTCGACCCCTTGGGGTTTGAGTAGATGGTTGTTTGGTTGGTAGGATACGTTCTTTTTGACTTGGAGATTTCGGGGATGAAATCCTTTAAGTAGGGGAGAATGTAACGCCCCGAATTTCACTTAATATTAATGTTTAGTAATTAAAGAATAATTAATCTCAGACGTGAGAATTAAGGGAAACGGGTCATGCAATTGCGTTCGTCTCGGAAAAATACGCGAATTATAGTCTGAGTTTTCGAAAATTGGAGTCCGTATGACCCAGTTAAGGCCCGAAGAAGTTTTCAGAAAATTCAAAACAGATTTAAAATATTCAAATTTCTAATTCAGAAGAGGCGGGAAAATTCCCGCCAGACAGAGGGTGTCGACACTAGGGTCGACATGGGTGTCGACCCCCCCCCCCCCCAAGGGGTCGACCCATGTGTCGACCCAGGGGTCGACCCATGTGTCGACCCAGGGGTCGACCCATGTGTCGACCCAGGGGTCAACCCCCCTGTCGGTCAGTTTGGCCTGGGTGCAATCTGGAGGGGTTTGGGCTGTGTTTTGGTGCTTGTGATGAAATCTGACGGCTCTAACCTAATCTAGGGTTAATCTAAGGGACTAAACTACATCCTAAATCTATAAATACACCCTAAGACTACCCTAATTCATACTAAAAATAGATACAACGTCATTATGCCGTCAAAATGCAACTTGAAGGAGCCTCCATCAAATTGTAGAAGAAGATAGCTTCTCAAATCAACTTCTAATCAACTCTAGCAACTTAATCTTCTTCATAGGAGTGCTAATCAACAAGTTGTGAGTTTCTATGCCTTTAGCAAGCAATTGCTAAACTAATTATGATAGGATATAATGAGGTTATGGTTATGTATGTGGATCAATGCAAGTTATGTTATCATATGCTATGTGTTCATGATGTTATGCAAGTTATGCAAGTCATATGCTATGTATTCATGATGTTATGCAAGTTATGCAAGTCATATGCTATGTGTTCATGATGTTATGCAAGTTATGCAAGTCATATGCTATGTGTTCATGATGTTATGCAAGTTATGCAAGTCATATGCTATATGTTCATGATGCTAGTTATGCAAGTTTTATGCTATGTGTTCATGATGCTAGTTATGAAAATCACTACGATAAACATTGATCCATTATGACACCATGTTATGCAAGTTTGGTGTTTGATTATATGCAAGTTCATATATGACATGTTATGCAAGTTTGGTGTTTGATTATATGCAAGTTCATATATGACATGTTATGCAAGTTTGGTGTTTGATTATATGCAAGTAACATGTGCAAGTTTACACCTTTGAATGAGATGCATGCATATGCAAGTTAACCCCTTTATATGTCACACATATATATGCAAGTTTACCCCTTTTTATGACATAAGTAGTTTATGCAAGTTACCGTCTTTATGACATATGTGATTCATGCAAGTTGGGTTGATTATTTATGCTAGTTGGGTTTGATGCTATGGTCATATATGCAAGTTGACACCTTTAAAACCCATGTTGATGCTAATGTTATGCAAGTTGAACCCATTGTGTTTGTGATGAATCTCCCCTTTTAAGTATGTCATGTCAACGTATTACATGGGGAACGATGGGGTTAATATTCATGTTAATAAAATGGTGTGAAGTTGGTATGATTATGCATACCATAAAGTACATGGACATAATTGAGTCAATTATGTACATCGTTAAATTTGTAATTAATTAGGGATAATTAATACAAATTATGGGGGTGATTAATTAGGTGTAATTAATCGACTAAGACACGAGGTTGGACCCTTTTGTAGCATAAGACTGCCCGAAACCGACCGGCAAATCCAGCGGCTACAAATGATTGGCCCAATGTGAGAGGTCTTAGGCATAAACTAAATACGTGACAAGTGTAAAGACACGAGGTTAGACTCTGTTATGGCGTAAGGCTGCCCGGAACCGACCGTAAAATCCAGCTGCCATAAAAGATAGTCTAATGTGAGAGGTCTTTACAAAGGTTACGTTCTTAATCAATTAAGAAACACTTAACCAGATAAGCATGTAGTGGGGCATGAGGGGTTAAGTGGGTGCCTTGGGTGGCATGTGGAAATCAAGTAAGTGCCTTGGGTGGCATGTGGAAATCTAGTGGGTTGCCTTGGGTGGCAATAGAAAATACGATTAGAATACTTAACCAAGTGGAAACATGTAATTAAACATGGTTAAAGGGTTAAGTGGGATGCACTAGAAAAAGGGAAAAGCTTAGGTGGGTAGCTTGTGGGGGGCCATTTCAACCAGTAACCCATATGTATCTTATTGGGCTCGACCCATGTCGAGGACGGGACACGCGTACTGGGCTTGACTATAAGAGGCCAAAACGGGTTAGCGGTGGCAACGCAAGTCCAACGGGTTTCATATGCGTGTGTGGACCTGGGCTGGTAGGTAAGACGTTGTTGCATCATGTAGGTATAAGCCGTGCACCGTTGGTTGTATCGGGTTGCCACTTTGGGGAGTGATACACCCCAATGTGGGGCCAGCACGGGTATCTACGTTAGGGAGCCGATCGCTTGGGGAGTAGTGGGTACACCTAGTGGAGATAGGGGCAGACGGCACCTATGTAGTCAGCTAGGGGTACACGAAACTACTAGTTAAATTTTCTAAATCCTTGGGTGGGATCAACCTTTAAGTAGGAATGACTGGTGTGGTGCAGTGTAGTAATTACCCTTGGGTGGGTAGATGCGTCTTTACCGTTATCTTAGTTCATCCTATGTCTAGTTGGCTGCTTAGTGTAGTCATTTATCGCCAGTCATTACCGTACCAAGTTTATATCATACCCTAATTACTTTAATGATTGTATTGTTAAAGTTATAGGGCTCACTCAGACTTATGTCTGACCCCGTTGTTTTTATCTTTTTCCCCCCCAGGTCCTCAGGTTGGGCCTAGCACTAGTGGGATTTGATCAGATTTCTTTATCTATCTTTTGGAGCTTGGACGTTGATGTAAAGCCCAGCTTATCTTTTCTATTATGGCTATTAGTTATGTAGTGGGATTATGTACTTATGTTTTATCAGGATGGATATTTAGTACTTGACTCTTGTTTTATGGTTTTGTAACCAAACATGTTTACCTTCTGCTGCAATGAAATGATGTTTCAGTTAACAAGTATTATTTATATCTGTCTTGTTGTAATTTTTCTGTTCTATATTCACTTAAAATACTCCACCGAAGTTAAGGCATTCCCATAGTGAGTGACCCATGTTCTATATCACATGTTACATGCATATAATCAAACACCAAACTTGCATAACATGTCATATATGAACTTGCATATAATCAAATACCAAACTTGCATAACATGTCATATATGAACTTGCATATGATCAAACACCAAACTTGCATAACATGGTGTCATAATGGATCAATGTTTATCATCGTGATTTGCATAACTAGCATCATGAACACATAGCATAAAACTTGCATAACTAGCATCATGAACATATAGCATAAAACTTGCATAACTAGCATCATGAACTCATAGCATATGGCTTGCATAACTTGCATAACATCATGAACACATAGCATATGACTTGCATAACTTGCATAACTTGCATAACATCATGAACACATAGCATATGATAACATAACTTGCATTGATCCACATACATAACCATAACCTCATTATATCCTATCATAATTAGTTTAGCAATTGCTTGCTAAAGGCATAGAAACTCACAACTTGTTGATTAGCACTCCTATGAAGAAGATTAAGTTGCTAGAGTTGATTAGAAGTTGATTTGAGAAGCTATCTTCTTCTACAATTTGATGGAGGCTCCTTCAAGAAAAGAACTTCTTAGAAGGAAAGATAAAATAATGAATACCTTTTTTTGCTAGGATGGAAGGATTTGGAATGCCGACAGGCCAAGAAATAACGGCTGGAACAAGCGCGCTAGGCGCCGAAGGTTTGATGTAGGACTTGGGCATAGTTCCCACAAATCAGCCCTATGTCAGTGTAGATCCCAGGATCAGTACTGATCCCTCCCTCCTAGGGGCAGCACCCCCAATCATGATGGAAGTGCGGTTCGTGATGTTAAGATTGGTTAGGCTGTAGGATCGGAAGCTAGAATTATGACTCAATCGTCGGTGCATAAGAGTTTGAATGTTGGAAGAACTCCTACGGCTTCAGAAGTTAGTTTGCTCCCATGACGGCTCCTCCGAGTAAGACCGAACCAGATGTTCATGTCGGGATTTAGCAAGTGGCTCAATCTGGATTAGACGCCGAGAGCAGGGGTATAGGATTGAAGATTGGAGGTAGTTGCTTGGAAGTGGAAATCAAGTTACGAACGTGATTGGCGATTTACTCAAGGCAAAGTGTTTCACTCAGATCTGGACTGTGTTAATTGCAACCCATTAACCAAGGCTATCCGGAAGTCTCAGAACCCGCTGGATTTCAAAACTGTCAGTATTGAATGCTTATAATTATAAGAAGATCCTACCATTCACTTGATGTGTTATATGCGCCACATGGAAGTGCTAGCAGCGTCGAATGGCCTCATGGCAAATTGCTTTCCACTTTACCTCATAGATATTGCTGCCATTTGGTTTAGGCAGGTGGGATCAAAAAGCATTGGTAGTTGGAATGTTTTGGCTAAAAATTCATTGAACTATTCAGTGTTCGCATCTCTCGACCCAAGAATGTTATGAATCTCATGACAATAAAGCAAACGTTTGGAGAAACTTTGCGGAAATTCTTGGAAAGGTTTAATACGACAGTGGCATCGGTAGATCGACCGAATCCGTCTATGGTATTGATGGTTGCTATTTCTGGTGTCTTTGATAAGACGGATATTAAGATCTTGCTTCAACAGGATCCACCAAGGGACCTTTGTGAATTTTACCTTAAAGAAGATAGATTTCTACAGGAAGCGAATGCAAGAACTGATAAGAAAGTTATCATGGTTAGTATGGTTACGGGTGGAGAATCGTTCGAATCTGGAAAGGATAACGATAAAGGAAAATGAAATGTTTCATTTGGAAGTGATCGGAATGTGCTATAGCGGAGGGAACCCAATTCCTTTCATAAACAGAACTTACTTCTTCTCTGAAAGAGATTTGCTTAGATGTTCACACAATTGCTCTATTCGGAAAGCCTCCCAGAAGGGAGCCTACTTAGAAGGAAAAGGAATCTAGTAAACACTATTTTCTTCGTGAACTTGATAGCCACAATACAAACGAGTGTAGCCATATTCAGGATATAATTGAGGAATGCATCAGACTCGAAGAGCTAGCAAATATGTTAGGAATCAGATTGCAGCACTGGAACAAGCACAGCAGCTTGCTCCATCTTGGAATAGGAACGATCCAGGACCTGGCCCACGTGGATTAGTCATCGACTGATTTGGATTTCTTTGGACTCTTGGCTTTGGATTTTTTAGCTTTGTTGCTTGGATTCTGGTTTTTTGGATTCTCATTCGTTAGATTCTAGCTTTTGGATTATAACATCTTGGTTTTTTAGTTTTTGGCTCTTTGGTTTTCTAATCTCTGGTTTCGGATGACTAAGTCTGCCTCCCCATGTACAGAATCCGACGAGATTCCTATTTATGCTCTTTTGCGGAAGATAAACCATCCATCTACTAGTTAATAAATTTGTGATAAAAAATGGTTATGTCATCTTACTCACATACCAAATTAGTATGTGATCACTAAGCTGCGCCAGACTATAAACCGTTAGCTTTCCTTTGGACTTATAAAAAATTAGAACTATTTTGAACTTCAAAAAAATTACTTCACTTATATGGATTACACTCGTGAAGTATGGAATTGAGAATTGGAATTTGAAACCTTAATGTCTTCGGGAGTATGGGCTACTCTCATCGAGTGTAAAACTCTTACACTAGTCCCCAAGTATGGACTATGCTTGGGAAGAGTCAGGTCGTCTTATCAAGACTTGGCAAGATTGCTTGGTTAAGACTTGGGTATTGGCTATACTCGATTAGATATGGGTCGTTTTGCCAGGACTTGACAAAACGATTCACTTAGTTTTTTGTAGGTATGAACTATGCAGTAAAAGACCCGTTAAAGCCCCGTATTATCATCGCTATCGCCCATAACGTTCCTCAACATCTACGCTATTTCAAATTAGCGCTGATGAATAGTAGATCTGCTTTTAGCCCCGCTATTTTCCGCTGCATTCGCTAAATCAAGGCCTTTTAGCATCCGCTTTAGCAATATTATTATATAGAACTTGACTTGACTAGTTCTCTTTTTAAAAATTCGGTAAAGTAGTGCAAATGGCTAAATTTAAGGCATAAGTGCCTAATATATGATTACAATCAACTACAATCATCAAAATTTGCTCGCATAACTATGATATTTTGTGATTTTGTTATACAAGATTAATTAATATTAGTTTTTTACGCATATAATGCGAGAAAGGTGATTAATTAATTTTCAGATATTTGGTTTTACATCTATTAAACCTTTTTGCGTCTCCGCTATTTCCCCGCTTTATCTCCGCTATACCTTTTTGCCCCTCCATCGATATAGAACCACTAAGTGCTTTAACTGGACAGGGTACAGATTATACTTTCTCAGATTAGTCCCAGTGAGGCCGTGGATTTTAGATTGGATGCTCTTATTTTTTTGGATTTCGGACTTCTTGGATTTATTGGATTTCTCTATATTTTTTTTGGATACTTGGATTTCTCGAATTCAAATTTTGGACATTTTGGATTTGGATTTCTCTTATTCTACGATCCAGAGTGACCTTTCTACTAACTTGATCTGGTGTGATCGTAGTTTTTTGGATTTCTGTATGAATTTCTCTCAATTATGGCTTTTGGATTTACATATTTCTGTGCTATATAAAACACATCTTCCTCAAAAAGACATGTTTTAGGTGTCAAGTGTTGACCTGCCTTTTTACAAGGTAGTCATGTTGTAGATTTCTGCTATTAGAGTGCTCAGGACTAGAGTACAAACTTGGGAAACTTGTATGAATTCATACGAACTTGGTTGAAGTAGTAGAGTTCACGAAAACTTGGATTTTTGGCTAAGTGTTTGGGGATCGGTACGTATCCTAAACCACATCAGGAGTAGTACAACTCGTGAAAAGTTCAGGAATCGGAGAAAACTCAAAAATTTTGTTGAGTATTTAGGGATCAGTATTGGCATTTCATATCCCCGAATTAGCATGAAAATCTTCTAAGTAGTTCATGGTCGGCATGGGCATTTCGTATTCGGGGATCGGTATAATCATTCCATATCCCGGGATTGGTATTTTGGAAGTAATATCCCGGATCATTATAAATTGGCTAACTCTTCAGAGATTGGTGTTGGTAGCTTCCTCCCCGGGTTGGTGTTGTGTTTTTGTAGTCCCAGATCGATTCGACTTTGAATTTGGAGAACTTAGGATTTTGGGATATGAAATGTGGGATCGGTATGGAGATTTGGCATTGCAACATGGACCAAAGCTTCAGAGAATTATCTTAGGCATTGAGGATCAGTACCAATCCTAAGTTCAATACCAATCTTAGAGCATTTTGTTAGGCTCTTGTGGGCTCTACCTCCAATATCTATAAATACCCCTCCTTTAGGCATGTTTCGATTCTTTGGATGGATTAATTCTTTTGGCTTTACTTGGGATTCTTTAGAGCTTGGAGATACCGTAGAGACTCTTTAATGGCCTCTTGGACTTTTGGATCTTCATGGACTTTGGGTTCTTCTTCTTGTCCCTAAGCAAGGACTTTGCCACATCCTAGACTTCACTTCTTTCTCTACTTTTCTTTAATTAAAAGGACTGTACTTATAACCATATAATATTAATAGATAAAGCTACCTCACAGTGGAGGTAGGCACACTTGCCGAACCATAATAAACTCTCAGTGTTATTTACTTTTTCTGCACTTCTGTGTTTGGACCATTTGGATTTAATTGATAACTTGAAAAGACTGACTTAGAACCGTTCCCAAAGATTTAAAGTAGTCTCAACAACGATGTTGCGACCACAAAACGAATGAACGAACTTAGAACAGAAAATTAGCTAGAAATCCGTAATATGAACTAAAACGGATTTTCCCTATACCTACCTATTACAAAAACAGAGCGATTCGAAATCAAATACCCCATAAACCAAGAAGAAGGATTTTACTTAGGCTTTTCAAAGGAAAATTTAAACTAACGGTTCCGTATTTATAAATCCAATTTATTATTATTACTTTTTATTATTTATACTCCAGTTCGTATTACAAACTAAAAAACCTTTTCGTGTTCAAAAATGTTGGAACTTCAAAATCTCAAGTTTTGATTGCGATAATTTCAATAAATCATCCAATATATATAAAAAGAGGAATACTAAAATTCACAATGAATGGGTATTAATTATTTTCAAGTTTAGTGGCATATTCCTTGTCATTTCCAATTCTCTTCTTTTTACCAATCGGATTATATTTATTAAAATCACACAAAGCCCAACAATACTGAAACATGAATAGATTAAAATTTTTAAAATCATATCTTCATAAAACTATATTTTTACAAAATTATTTGTCTGAAACCGTTCAAAACTTTTCGAAATCCATATTATTTTCCAAACAGTTTAAAAATAAAATTCCCTAAAAAACAAGGCCATGAACTCAAATGAATATTTTTAATAAAGGAATATCCAGAAATTTAAAGAAGTAACGAATGGATATACCTCGTACTTATTTCCGAATGGTACGACATATTATCATGAATTCCCGTTTTAGACCAAGAAAAGGCCTTTGACTAGAATCACCAAACTAAAACCAGAAATCGCAACTATCTCAGTTGTAGCTAGGTTTTTGTTCAGTCTCCAAACTCGAATCAACGGACTCCACTATATGTTGTCTTCATGCTCTTCACGACAAGATCGCCAAGGTACTCTTGGGTAAGACAGAATTAGCTAGGAACGCAAACTCCACATATTTCAACTCTTAGTTGCTTAAATCTCATTCTATATATTAGGTCTACAACTAATTAATCGTCGAAATAAATTAAAGTCGAGTAAGAAAGATGAAGAAAAATAGAAAAGAAAATCGAATTACTTTCTCTTATGAGTCCTAACTTAACTAGTTCCTCTAATCGTCTAACTTATGCACTAAAACCAAACGCAACGGCCCGACGGCAGTGGATAGTCTCCATTGTGGCATAAAATGATACCTCAAACACTAGTTTACGTCTAGTCTCTCGACTCGTAACCAACTCTGGGACTTGTAGGGGTAAGAGTCAGCTGCTCGCCGCCAAACACGAAGCCAGAACCCCCTACCACGCAATTTCACTAGCTCTGATACCAAATGTAACACCCCACACTTTTATGAGCCTAAATTTTGACAAAAGTCAAAACTCGAACACATCCAAGCATAGAGCGTGTAAATATGGTACTTGCAAATAAAAGAGCATGAGAATAATCAGAGTATGATAAAATAACTCACAGCGGAAACAAAACAAGATAAAATAGTATTAACCTAAGTAACTACCTTATAAAAGTGGGTCACCAAATCAATACCGAGCATGAGAGAGAACGAGAACCGAAAGCCAAACTTAGACATCTATGAGAACCCAACCTTCTCTAAAGAAACCTGGGAGGTTGCAATGAGAAGGGGGTGAGAACAAAAAGTTCTGGTGAACAAGAAAGGTACAAAACAGATTACAATACATAGATATATCCCATTTGGTTCAACCCAAGATGTATGCCTGCTAGGTTAGTAATTCTAGCCTAACTTTGTAAACATTTACGCATGACTCAAACTACCCTTCCTAAGATAGCATTCCCAATAAATACGATACCGAGATAGAACATTTACATATATATTTATGAAGCCTTTAAACTAGAAATTAGCTGATTATTAAATTGAGAGTGAACTCCTAATTACAGAGTTTACTTATTCACACATACAACTTTAGCCATTTTAACGCCTCACTATTCAATGATAGATAAGGTGGATTCTCCCGATCTCTTAAGACCCTAGGAGGACCTGTCGGTCACTCAATACCTCTTGACGATCTATTTAACATTAATATAAACTAGACGGCACTAGCTATGGGGCCTTATTAGTTAAGGCTTCCGTCATTCACGCATATAAACCCATACCCCGCGTAAGATGAGAGATGGTGTTTCGCTTTACCATATAGCTGACCTTATTGGATAATCTCCTTAGTCGCTTAATACTTCCTGTAGGATAGGTAATCCTATGGAATGACCATACCAGACATTTTTAAATTTCCAAGTTTGGGTAGGCCTAACACACACACACACACACCCCATTTACGACCCTTAGACTGGAAGACCTCCTCCCAGGTGGATTCCTTGACTCAAGCCACTTAAGACCCAAGGAAGTGGACTATACGCGAAGATGATTATGTTCGTACACAATTAGCCTTTATTGCTTTTTCTTATGGAAATAAAGCGGTTTCGATATTGAGTTATTCCCGTTTAGTTCCTCTTCACGGAAATACCATACGCACATAGTTAATTATCATCACGGGTTCCTATGGTTAATAATGCTCCACATCGTTAACCTACCAAGTTCGATTTTAACTTTTAATTATAAGTTTATATTAACTTGTATAAACAAGGAAAGTTATATACTCCCTATCCTAAGGTATTTGATTAATTATTTTCCCAATTAGACTTAGTAATTTAAACAATAATTAATACCCATAAATCCCCTTTTTATTTAATTTATTTCCGTTTGTAGGTTTATTACCATTTATAACCATAATGGTCATATTTCCCTAAGGCAACAATCAAATCTTTAATTCCCTTTTATTACCATTAATTATAATTAATGTCATTCATGAGCCTAACGGCCATAATTTTCCTAAGATATTAATTAACAATGGATTATCTTTAGCTTATCAGTCCCAAAATATCTCTTTGTTGTACCCCAATAGACATTACTTATTTTATTTAGCTATTTAATTACTTCCTATTATATATATATATATTTGTTCGCTAGACCTCTCACATTAGGCTGACCACTCGTGGATGATGGATTTGCCGGTCGGTTCCGGGCAGACTTTTACCATGACTTGAGCTCAACCTCGTGTTTAATGCAATTATAAATTAAATTTCCTAATTGGGGTTTACAAAATTAATTCTAACCAATTGTGGAATTGCAACCATTAGGCTTAGTTACCTAATTAAATTTACTCTCCCCAAATCAACCTCGGTTACAATCGCTATTTATTTATTTATTTGTGGCCCTATTTATAACAATCAATTATATTAATTGCTAAAATGGTCGCCACAAATATATTTATTTAATATGGATTACATTTACATGTATGATGCTATAAAATGAATATCGTTCAAACATTCAATATAACGCATATTTTTTCGTTTACATAGATTCAAACAGATAATATATATATATATATATTTCTATTTATATTTTTGCGCGGTTAGCGTGATTATCTGCTTTTATTATTATTGTTAAGTTTAATAATTTGGTTAGACTAATAACCAAACATTCCCTTTTTGTATTCAGTCTTGTCATAATGTTACAAATCTTACAAAAAGACTGTTATTTGTAGTTATTATCAGTTATGCCTCATTATTGGAATAGACATATTTCAGACCATAAGAAATATATATATTTATGTGTATTTTGGAATAGTTGATGCAAACTATGCACAAATATGTATATCTATATGTGTGTGTATATATATATATACACACACATAAATTTGCATAACCTTTTCCTTTTTCAATCTTTTGTCATGTTTCTTGTTGGTTTCAAACTAATGTCTTTTTGTTTAAAAAAGAGGAAAAAGGCATATTTACAACAACTAAGGCAAAATCCCAACAACATTGAACACAAACAAGTTTATGTCTTTTTAGTCAGAATTATATAATTTATTAACTAACACTGAATCTAGGGATCTAGAATATAACTACATCTTAACGGTGTTTAGTGAGACTGATTTCCAGATCTACAGTATTTTGCAATAACCACAATATAATTTAAACACAATTATATGAAATAATATAATGAATCAAGTAAGCATACAAATAATATTATTCATAACCACAAATCTATACTTTCAGGTTTTATCAACATTCATAAGCAGATCTGATCGGTGTCATTTTAGATTTAACTATATTATAAACAGATCTGATAATATTAGGCATATATTTTGAGATTTAATTCAAACGAGATAAATAGGCTATTTTAACTTTGTATGTAAAATTCCCACTCACCTGAAATCATCCAAATTTGAACCTTGAATAAACTTTTAGGCCTACAATTCCCAAATTCTTACAGATCTACAGTTATTCTGAAAAAGGGATACTTTCAGATTTGTAGATTTGTAAGAAAATAGGAAAAGAGGGGAGAATCCGATGTAGAAGAGCTTAGACATCAATTTATCCTTTTCCAGTTGAATCTGATAATCCCTTACAAATCCATATGATTTACATTTGATTGATTATATATGAATGTATTTTCAATTAAGAAATTTGATTTGAAGAGAAATGGAAATGGAAGAGCTTCACTGCTGCCTACAAATTTGTATGGAAAAGAATGAGGCCTTACCCCTTTATTTATAGGAGTGAAATTGGATATGAACCGTTAGATTTGGTTAAATAAACATCCGTCCATTTATATAATATTTTATATAAAAACTAAACCATCTTAACCTAGCCGTCACTGGGCACTACAGGCCTGAAGTGGTCGACTGCTCCACCCTAGGGCGTCGACTGCCCTTCGGTTGTTTTGCGCAGCGATAGCTGATTATAAATGGTAAGGTATATTTATTATATATATTTATTTCCATCCATTTTTAGTATTTCATCCGTGACTTTTTCATATGGACTCCATTCGCGAAACTCCAAACATGAAAATTGACCAAATTCTGAGACAAACGCAACAGTTAAAGTTTTATGGTCAAATTCCATCATTTACAGAAATTCCTATTTTTGAAGTTTAGTTAAATAACTAATTTATTCATTGTCAAAATTCCAGGTTGTTACACATAATGAATGGAAAGCACAAAAACTTGCAAGCAAAAGAACAATTTTATTCACAATGCAGAGTTTGTATAACAGTTAAGTCAAAAACGCAAGGGGTCGCACTCACACAGGCATAGCAGGCCTACGAAAAGAGAAAAAAATATGAGACCAAACTAAGCCTTCAGGGGATTGTCATCTATCTAGGTCTTTTTCTTCTTATTTATCTTCACAAGCTCCCTCTTCGTAGTACGCGCTTCCGGGACTTCTCAGTAGATGATTCTTCAGCGCCTGACATGGACTAGTCATGTTTCTTTTTCTTGCACATTTCCCCAATTGGTGACTTGATTTGCCCAGGTGGCAGCGGAGATCGAAAGAGGAATGATTTATAGCGGCTTATAAAAATAGGCCAGAGGTTGTCTTGATTTGAGCTCTATGAGCTTTCCTTCCTATTATGCCTTTATTCCCGCTAAATTCAAAGGACCGATCTTCCCAGATTCACCGGTACATATGACGTCATCGTCACCTTCGGCTGGAGTCTCTTTTCCATCAAAGTTCCAGAGTGCATCAATCATTCCCACTTCATTGTTACGTCATCGCCAGAGGGAAATTGATGCTCCACAACTGCCTTTTCTTTTGCTTCAGAAGTGGTCTTGACTAGAGGTGTGCCTAAAGTAGGAAGAGCAACAATCAGTCCCTGTAGAATAACAAGCCTCCCGACTGGAAGCCCGGCTGTTAGGCGACATGACATAATAACTTTTTGAAATTGAGGAGATGGAAGAGAAATACTTTCAACCGAAGCATCCACTGGAGTTAGGAGAGTCTCAGCTTCCGAAATGGGAGTTAAAGGCTTTCGCAGGGGAAGTCCCATTTGTCGGGATTATACTCATCGGTTGTCTCTAAAGCTTGAGTTGGGGGGGACGGAACGGCTGCTTCTACAACAGGTGGATCCACAGCATGGGTTAGCTGACTAGTTGATTGCATGGAAGATACATTGTCCTTACCTACACCAGGCTCTCTTTCAATAATTGATTTTCCTTTAAACATGAGTCGCTCTGCGTCTTCCTCTTCTTTTAGAAGCCGCATGCCTTCGATAATAACTTCAGGCTCGTCACCCTGGAAAAATGTAGCCCTAAGCTCCTCTTCATTCAATGCGTCTTCTGCAGAAGCACTTCTCTCCTCCTCCACGAACAATTCCTAAATGTCGGCCAATGTTTGTGGGTAACTAACAACCTAAGACAAATCCTGGTATTTGAGAACTTAGGCGTAAAATGTTAACATTTGGGTTTCGAAGTCGTCCTTCATCTTTTTCGCCTCTTCCACTTTGGCCTAAAGCTCCTGGATTTCAATATCATGTTGGACTTGGGAGTTTACGGCAGATTCAAGAGTAGAATTGGAATTCTTCTCGGCACTCTTCCCAACTTCTTCGGAGGCGGCCAGCTGGGCCTTAAGCAATTCATTATCTTGAAGTAGCTCCTCTTGTCCTTTTTAAGTGCATCGTATTCGACCTTAAAAGAGTCATGCGCCTGTTCGACCAACTTCATTTCATCCACCACGGACATGATTTTTAGTGACCACTGGTTGAGCTCGTTAGCTATTCTCTTGAGTGTTATCAAGGTCAACCTGGGTCTTCTCAAGATAATTCTTCACGACTTAGAGCTGAGTTACACAGTCTACCAAGTCTTTATTTGTATGCTTAAGAGATTTCTTGTCAGAATCCGAATCTTGATTAATATTTTCAATGTCTAACTCCAAGCCCCTGATGACCTCAGTTAGTCGGCTCGAATATGTCACCATCTCCCTGTACTGAGTGAGAATGATATTGGTGTCCTCACTCATCCTATCATCAAACGGCTATTGAATTGGTTGTAGATTAGGCACAAGCATCATCCGAGAAAAAGTACTGTCGCAGGAATGCTTTCTCCAACCGCTTTTTTCTTTGTTTGGTAGTCATCTCTTACCCAGAAGAAATTGCAAGTTGAGGCTCTTTATCTTTACGCCCACTGGGAATGATGGAATCCCGAACCTTAGAAGCTATAAACTTTGATAACTTGCAAGGATCGACAGGAGGTCGTCGTTGCAATGATCCTAGGTTTGAGAGTGTCCGCTTGTTGTTTTATCATGCCCCGAGAGGATTTATCAAGAGAACGAGAAGCGAAGTCATGATAGTGCTTTTCTCCCTCATGCTCCCTCTCTCCCTCCAAAGAGTGCTCCCTCTCCTCTCTTGCCCTCTCCTTCTACCTTTCGAAGTCCCGTTCTTCACAGTCCCTTTTTCTTGTATTCTAGGTCACGTCAGTTCTCGAGGTCCCGTATTTCCTGCAAAGCTTTATTAACCAGGACTGCTCGTATGCAAATTGGCTCCAAACTGGCCATGATAATTTCTCCCTTTCGTCATGGAACTTGTAATTCGTGAAAATTTTTCAAGTTTGAACTCGGCATACAAAGAAGAAAAGAGTATTTTGACATATAGTGTTTATGTCGTGTGTATCCTAGTGTCCCTCGACAGACCAGAGCCCAGAATTAGGCCAATCGACGTTATTTTCCCAACTTTAACAGGGGTAGTTTATTCCTCGGAGCTAGGAAGGAATGTTGAGAAGTCCAAGTCTTGCAATGTATATGTGACATTCGGCAACGGCAGGTTGCCCAAGCCCTTGAACAATGACAAGATACCCTCCGACTGGGCATCGTGAGATGGTGATTTGGGGGAAGACGGAGTTCTAAAAAGAAACTTTTCCGCCGCTGACTCTTTTGGAGGAGAACTCCTAACCCCTTCCTCGACCCACTTCTCAAGCGACTTATCCTTCGCCTCTCCCTCGGGATCCCGACTGCACCCAGGTGCAGCCGTCTCTTTGGCAATGCACTTGACATGGGTGCAAGTCTTCAACCTGGCGAACTTTGGCCCTCCGATTGGGGAATGCCCTCTGGCCCTACGATCGCTGGCTCCCCAACTCAGGGAACAACTACTGATGGTGCAACATCCAAAGCTCGAGATCATCTGAATCGTAAAGACCGATTAGGATCAGGAAGATGAAAATGATGTAAAAATTCATCTGTGATGCATCTCCTAACACTTCGACTACTCTTCGGAGCGTTCTACGGAGTGATCATGCGATCACGATATACTTGCCCGGTGGGCTTAGTCAAAGTGCTACCTACAAGGAGTAATAAGCATCAGAAACTCTACTGTAAAGCTAATAAAGTAAGCCAACACTTGACTCTTACTACAATGAATTCATTTTCTGGCGCAACCTTCTTTTTGAGGAATGTAGAACCGTTTTGGTCTTATGTACCCCAATTTGCTAAATCCCTCTTTGATAATTTTCTTACCATGGGCAGACTCGAAGTAGAGGAACAAAGGGGTTACCCTCTATCGATGTTTAAAGTTGTAGAAAAAAAATATCATTGAAAGTCGTCTCTTAACCCAGATGCTCCATGTATACAATGTGCAAGAGAAGAGGTAAGAATATGTCGTAGGATGATGCTACATGGGCACCAACTTCATGCAGCGAAAGAAATTGATGATGAATGGACTGAAAGGAGGCATTCCCCAACTGTGCACATTTGTCGGCTTATTATCATGAAGCCTTCAGGAGGGTTGTGGAAGTCTCGCTCGTAGTTGAAACCCGGACATTCTCCCAAGAAATCCTATGATTTCCACATAACCTTTTCAACTTACTTTCATCCATGCTGTTGGGCCAAGAATCAGTTGAAATATCAAGAAAGAAATCCTCATGCAACATGTCAGGAGCTACCTCTTCTCCTACTCCCCCATCCTCCTCTTCTAAAGAAGTTTCTTCTCCAGAAGTGCTTGCCTCTTCGATCATGAGTTTGAATAATGAATTACAAGTCATTGTCATCTGACTCGGTCCCATAATAGGAAGGTCTCTCGCGATCTTATCATGTGGTCTTTCCTTTCTCTACCTCAGAGAATCTGGTGGAGTATCTTCCAGAAATTTTAGTTGTGCTACCCAAGAAACATCACTGGTTAGAGTGAAGAACCTATAACCCTCCCCCTCCCCCCCCATATGTGTACTAATGCAGTACGTGTAGTGGAAGTGTACTAGAATAACAATATAAACAAAGAATTAGAAGTATGCAACAGTCTGAATCAAAAGACTGTTGCTCCTAAATGTCTCACTAAATTTCACTTGTCATGATTCCACGTTGTATTTTAGCGAAAAATAATATTTTGATGTTCAGGTATTCCAAAGTTATATGTAATGCCGAGTTCGTATGCCAGTCCTAATATGCTATAATCTAGTTGTATGTATGTTTGTTCAAAATTGATTCATTATCAACATTGTTGTGGTCATTGAATTTAGTAGAAGCGTCGAAGTTAGGTGTCGAATGTGGTTCAATTTTGGGTCTGCATACCGGATTGACGTTCTTCAGGTTCGACTAGCACCTATATCGAATCGGTACTTGTGAAATTTCCAAGTCTGATCCCCTTCGGTTTGACTAATGACCTTGTCGAATCGGAGACCAAAGGTTCCTCTTATCCATACTTTTTTGATCTAGTCACTCCTTTGATACTACCCGGAATTATAATGCCTATGTCGAGCCGAAGACAAAAATCTCTCTCTACACTTCAACTTCTCTCCAAATCTTTTCTCCCACTTCCCATTAATTTGATCAAAGGTAATGTCGATCCGGTTCCCACCATTCTCTTCAAACATTCTCCAATTCCTCATTAGCTTCTCCGGTCCATTGCACCACTAGCTCGATGTTATCCTATACCAAATTGATACACCACTGGCTTCAACACATCCTCTCTTCTCTACTGGCCTCATGGATCCCATAGCACACTCCTGGGTCTTTGAGCCCTTACCATTGTCTTCTCCATCAACTCAATTCCTACGAAGCTTAATCCTTCGCCAATTAATCAATCCAACTGATGATGCCGCTATGATGTTGAGATCACCAACGACGGCATCTCCAACAACACCAGAGGCAAATCCGATGGTGGATCCAGATAAAAAGTACAAACTTGATATAGATTTGTATCAAGAGCACAAAACCACATGGCAATATCGATATGGATTGGAAAAAAATGGCAAAATCGAATTGAAATCCACATTTATTGATTTGTATTTGAAGATTGAGGACTAAAATCAAGTTGGGTATTTTTGAAATAACATGGTGAATTCTCGGTTCGGATGGTAAAAAGAATGAGTAAAGAAGATAATAATAATATGGACCCGCACTTATACATAAAGAGAAAAGACTCTTTGACTCCCTTCGAAAAGACAGGTTGACCAGTTAGATGTGACTGTTGGCATGGTCTAAGTCGATCCTTGCCAGTTAAGATCAACTATGTCGAGCCGAAGCTCGGTTCAACCATCGAACCGAAACAAAAAAATAAGGGGAAAGAAGAAAGACTATCCTCTCTTATGGTTTGGTTAATGATTCCACATACTGACTTGTATGTGACAGATGATCTGACTCGACCATGCGCTTGACTTGCGCAAGAAATCAGCATTTTTTGGTAACGAGTGTGTGTGCGAAATCACATGCGAGAGCCAATGACTCGACACAACTTGACTGTGTGATAGTTATATTCAACCTCTAGACTCGATGGGGTTTGGACATTTACCCGTGTCTCTCGATTTCTCCAGTCAACGACTTTGGCTCGGCAGGTACCATCGGGCATAAGGTAAATCATGACTTCCTATATAAACAGAAGAAGAGAATTCGAGTGTTGCGTCTATCCAAGAAGACAAGACTACTCATCCTTATCTTCCCCAAAGGTAGATGGCATTCCTGGAAAGTGCGGCTCAACATATTCAAAGCACATCTCATCAACGACGCAATGCACTTTGGGGTCTGCCTTTTGGCAAGGCTGTCAAGTGTATTGACATTAAAGATCAAAGCGATTGGAACTCCTTAAAAACATGTTCATATATCGAAGAGATTAAACTAAGCAAGGTTAATGTAACTTCATTGTTTTGGCTCGGCTAAGTTTTAGCTTTAGGAAAACCCGGATCGGCAATACTTACGGCTCGATAAAGAACCTGCTACCAAGCTTCAAATCGACATACTCTCGATTCGACTATGTAGAACTGGGTATGTTCGAGCCGGCTAGATAGTATCTCTAAAAAGGTGCTCCACCAGCGAGAAAACTACTTCCACCATCTTCTGAAAGTTCGGAACAACCTCCATGTGGTCCTACCGTACCGGGCATGACTCCAGCCTATAAATAGCCCCTTAAGGCTACGAAATAAGGACTTTTGATCTCTTTTATGCACTTTTACTTTCAGTAACAGTTTGTAGTCGTGATTTTGATAATCTCCACCATTGTAATCATCTTTATTGAGTAATAGAAAACAAAATTATAAAGTGGACGTAGGTCATTCAACGTCAAACCATTATAAATAGCGTGTGCTTGCATATCTTCTCATTTTAATTTTATTATTTCTTTAATCGTTTCTCTTTACATAATCTTTTGGGTGTTTGTGCCAATTTTTGATCAAACAATTACCATAATTAAATTCTTCATACTAATATCTCTTTTTGAAACCCGCTATAGGCGAAAACACAAGCCACAACTTCGCACCCCACCACTCTAACCACAGCGAGCCTCCACCCGAGCAACGCTCTAGCCACATCCGACTCCATACCATCAACATCGATTCCTATGAACTCCACTTCCAACCAAAAAAGCATCAGCCTATCATCAAAATTTGAACACTATTGATCATCGTTCGTCAATCCACCACCATTGATGAACTCCTCAAGCAGGCGCACACAGCTTTACTGTTGAGACCTAATCCTAAAACTACCTCTATCACTCGGATTAATCTAAGACATTGGATGATGATTTAGAAAAATGGCGATTGAAACATAGTTAGGGCTAAGAAATTAGGGTAGGAAGAAATGAATAGGTAAAGATTCTTATATAAGCAATGGTCAAAACACTATTCATGGTGAAAATTCATGACCACCAAACGAGGCTTGTTCACTATTGTTTCTAGCTAATCACCCCTATTTCGAACTCAATTGAAACTAGTTTCGGTATCTAATTCTTAAGTATGTGGAAGTTAGGTTTTCAAATCACATTATAATTCCAAATGACTTAATGTTACACGTACGATCACATAATATGTCTGATCATAACGAAACTTAACATCTTACAATAATTTGTTATTTTGAATTCAATGAAATTGATTTCATTGAAATCCAAGTCAATTTCCAAAATTGATATTTTCCGTATCAAAATATTATTTTATGATACGATTCAAATATCGATTCCAATCCAACTATTTATCTTAGAAATAAATTTACAAAAATGGAATTATTGATATTAATTAATTAAGGAGTCAAAGGAAATTATTGAATCCAGTTAATTAATATTTAATCACCAACACATTGAAAAATTCAATTGTATAATATTTAAAATCTAATAACTAAAATATTTGGGTTAGAAATTCCACGTTATAGTGAAGCAACAAGCTATGCCCATTCTTATAGATGGAAAAAGTCTTCTTTTAACAACTGGATTGTTTCAATAGAACCCTCGGATGTTGGTTCAACTAAAGGAGATAACCGGTTGGGAGCTTGCAACTAAAACCAACTTCCTACCATCGAAAACAAGGAAACGGAGGCTGAATTTAAAGTTGCAGCGCCTAGATCTATACATATAAGGAATGATTTGATACTTTGGAACCACTTTGAAAGAGATTCATTGTTCCGAAGTAGCCAACATTAGTAGTTTGGTGAACTTCAAAGCAGAGAATATATTTTTGAATGGACGAAGTGTAGAGTTTATTTGTTTCTACTTTGCTGTTACAATGAGTCTCTATATAGGGTTTAAGTTTTGTACTATTAACTCATGCTAGCCTCAGTTACATTAGGGTCCCTATGATGTACTCAAACTATCAATAAAGTTCTAATTTTGCAACAATACGAGTACGTATGCACAATGCATGACAATACATATGATATGCATGAATAGAAATTCCTAACCGATGCCTCTAATATTTATAATTTGTTTAAAGTAAAATTTTGAAAACTAGATGCTAACGTCCTAGATATACTACAAGTTCTACACGACACATTTTGAAAAATCAAAAATGATTTTGTATTCAAATTTTCTCACCCTTCCATAAGTAGTAGCATGGTTCAATGAATTTCTCATATATTTCCTATCATCTAAATTACTAACACACCATTGCTAAAATCACAAATTAGAAAATTTTATTTTTCTAGATCTGTTTACTTATGCTTGGAAAGGGTCTAGATGGAAAATTTCATATTTCCGTCCTTCTCTTATGTGCCACTTCTCCGTTGTACCTTGGGATGTACTCTTTTTACCATAGCCTTTTTATACTTTCTCAAGCATAGTTTGAATAAGTGTCATTCTTTAAAGTTAAAAAACAATGTTGTTTCGCAAATCATCTTTTATAATTTTTTTGTTATTCACAAGGTATATAGGGAAATTAACAAGGTATATAGGGAAAATACTCCATCAATAAATTAGCTTCATTGCAACTTACCCACTTATAAATATAATAAAAATTCAGGATTTAAAGAGTTTCTTAGAATTATTATATTTCGTATTGAGTTTATGAAATATAAAATGGATCTTGTGAATTAAATAGAAGTAAAGCATTAGCTCTAGTAGACAATTTGATATAGTCACTTATGATTCCTCATTTGTTTTATGACTTTTAGTATTCATGATGAAATATATGGCTATATATTATACTTGTTGTTTGTCCTTCATTCAGTTCATTTTCATTAGTAACTATTACTTGTTTTATGTATTGTTTTATTTTATTTTTGTGTATATATAAATGTGTGTGTTGTGACAACCACATATACGATAATATATATTTAAATATAACGTCGTTAATCATTAATCCAATGTATCCAAAAAGTCACATTTTGTATACAGATGAATTTGGACTCAAAACTACTTTCACTGAATTCAAAATGCCATTACGACAGCAAAAACTATAACATCAATATGCTTGGAGTTTGTGAAAATTGGGACTTTGGTTGGGGATTGGGTTAGCTAACCTAGGCTACACCATTATAACCCAATATCCCCTTCTCCCTCACTCACTCTAATACTTTGGTGAAAATAGAAAATAAGGGAAGGAAAGGGAAATTAGAATTCCCTAAACCTAGTTTAATCCTATGAGATCTAATCTTGTAGGGATCAAGTGCAAAATCAAGGGAAAAGCTTAGGTAAGTCCGTCTTCATCTTCTTTATCTTATTCCCTCTTCGATTTTTGAAATTTCCTATAACCTAACTCTTAGGAATTCTATTTATATGCTCTTAGATTTGTGATTCAAGAGCTTTGCTTGAAGAGAGATTAATCTTGCTTGGTTTTAGGGTCTCCTCAGGCTTCTAGTAATCAAATGTGAGTTTGTAATGTCCCGTATTTTCTGACCATTTATTTGAAATACTTTAAATATTTAAAATATTTATTTGAGTTTAAATAATGGGGTTTGACCATTTTAAATTGAATATTTAAATTATATTAATAATATAATAATCTTTTATTTTCGGGATATTGAGAAAATGTTGAATTTGCGGTATAAGGTGAACGAGCGATTTAAAGTGGTTTAAATATGGTTTATATTGAATCATATAAATATATTCGTTATTAAAAACGACGCTAGAACGTTTAAGTTATAATTATATTATAAACGAACTAGAAATGGCGCGGTAGTTCGTAAATTTCGTTCTGAACTTAAATTGAGTATACAGAATTCGTTTTAAGTTGGAATTTCATAAAACGAGAACCGGTTGAATCGATTTGATTATATTTTTCATATGAAAAAGAAAAATCGATATTTCGTGTTATAATTTATTAGTTATGTCCAGTTCAAATTTTAAAATAGTCGCTATGAAAAATCGTTATAAAACGATAACATTTATTAAATATTAACGGTTTTATATGTCCTTGTTAAACCAAATATTTTTGAATGTCGAATTTGAAAAATCCATCTTAGCCTTAACTTTAGTTGTACGGTTTTTGATTTTAATATAATCGATGATATCGATTTACTTAACTAATTTTGGAATTTTATTTATATTAACATCACATAAGATTTTTAAGACCCAAGTAGAGTTGGTGTACAACGTTCACAACTTACATTTTCAATACATACTTTATACATATACCAAATAAAACAGTACAGCTCCTTTCTTACTAAATAATACCATGCATTTTGAATTGAAGTGGAGACATGTCATGTTCCTTTTTCATCAAAACAGTACAGCTCAATCCCTCCTTTAAAACAATGAACCAATAGTAAGATGAAAACAGAACAGAAAATAAAACATGAAAGACCTCAATTCCCTTTCTTTCTAGCCAGGTATTTGCTAATCTATTCAAATCCACTTGATGGCATCTATTATAAGTAGAATTCATAGCTCAAAAGCTTGGCACAACAGTTCATTTCGAGTTCCAATATCAATATGTATTGTCCTTTCAACAAACAGTAAAAATGAAAATTTCAATACAAAAAGAAATCAAAAACAGTAAAGAAACAGAGAAAAACAGAATATATTTACACCACCATGCATATATAGAAATCTCTTGAATAGTCACTGTTTCATACATATTAAAATGAAAGAAAATCTATAGTAAAATCTTCTCACAACACCATCAAGACGTCACCATATCCATCAAGGAACCAACTGTCCACCACCTAATTAACCTGAGAAGAGAGAAAAGGAAAACAACTATGAATAGCTAGAAAATGTATAGGTATATATATTTTTTAAGTTGAAAGATTTGAAAAGGAAAAATAAATAAATACCACATGGAAACAGTAATGCTATAGCTAGAAATCAGTCATAGGTACAGCTATAAATTTATACTTACAGGATCGAAACAGATTTTTTTCCAGAAATCTTTTGTACAAACAAGAAGTTACCATTTACAGTATGGATTGACAATACAATTCAAATGCTGTATATTTCAAAGACAAGGCCATACGATTAAACAATACACAGTCCATCTAATCCTAGAAGGAACAGTTCGGATTTTTGCAGGATTGTACATGGAAAAATCCATCAACAAATCTCACACAATCTGTACCATTTCACTGTTTAACATCACCCACAAATCAAGTCCATCACAAAGATCATAGAAGAACCGAAAATATGGTCTAAGAACTAGGACTGAAAAAAACCCTAATCTATGATTTTACAATCAGATTGACGTTGTTCTCATCAAGAATCAAACTCCAAGTATAAATACACATCCCATTTCGTTTCAGAACACAACCAATTCGGAACCACAAATCAAAACAGAAAAAGAAAATCAAAACAATACCATAAATTAAAAACAAAATACTTATCTTGCTCTTCAACTCGGTAGTGGTATCGAAGGAGTTCGCGGTGAGGGTTAGGTCTTGGGTTACACGATGGGTTTGAAGGTTTGGTGGAGCCTACGGTTGTTGGTCGGAACCAAGGGGGAGTAGCTGGTGAAACGCCGTGGGGTCTGGCGTTGACAATGGTGGAGGAGGATCGTGGTTTTCGGTCATTGCTAGGGTTTCCAGTTTGCTCTGGAGTTTGAGTGGCGGCTACGGTTTGAAAGAAATGAAGGATCCGACGGTTTTAGGGTTAAAAAGAAAAAGGAGCGGGCTTGGTTCTTTTTGGGTTGGGCTGAGCAAGATATGTAAGGCCCATTTTTTTTAGTTTAATTAGTCTAAATGTTTTTAAAACTTCAAATACTAATTTCGAACCCTCTCGTGGTCAGAATTCGATGAAATGAAAAACGTTGGGACCGTGAAGATGAGTACTACGCGATGGATAAGGACTGAGCAGGGCAGACAGCAGCTGGATTTCTCAGTTAAATTAAACGCTATTTAATTTAACTAAAACGAGCCGATTTATCAATGAAATCAAATCAAAGGTGAGTTAAACTCACTCAGTAATTCCCGCTAATATTTATAAGTTGGGTTTTTATTTTTGTGTGCTATAGTTGCTAGTGTTTTGACTGGTTGATGATATATATTCACATATCATTTGAACTGATGAAATTAAACGTCGTTTAATTTCAGTGAAACCCAAACCGTTATTTTTAACGATTGGTTCCAATTAAGGTAAGTTACCTTATTAGTCACGTTTATAACATAAACGTGTTTTAGTAAATGAATTGTTTTGATTGATTGTTGTGTTTGATATTGAATTATTGTTATAGACTGTTATGAGACCATTATGGAATTGTGTTTTGATTAGATGGTTGAATATTGACCTGAAATTCACCATTGGTTTGGTTTAAACCATTGGGTATTATTGGTTGAGTGATTGGCAGTACAAGGCCTATGAATTAACTGTTTTATGAATATCGATCTACCGTCAGGTAAATCGACGAGATGAAATTATAAAATTTATTTTATAATCGAAAACTGATTTTTAAATCCATTATTTGAAAAAAGAAAATAAATATTTATTATTTATTAATCGAGTTTATAATTGGTTTTTAAATGATTTCATAAAGGAAAGTGATAAAAGAAGGGTTATATAGAACCATGTGTTATAAACGAAATTTATAATAAAAGGGAAATGAGGTGTAAAGGGTTAATGAATGTTACTTAATAAAGGAATTAAGTAAAATTTATGAAATAAGACTTTAAACGAAAGGCTAAAATGTGAATGTGGCAAGTAATAGGATTTTAATAAAATCCAAGTATCATTTAGAAAGGTAAAGAGGAACGTGATATTTTATAAATGATTTTCTTAATTAATGAATTAAGAATTTTGGTTATACTCGGAACGGAAGTTCTAAAGATAAGAAGTTTTATCGATAAGATAGCTAAATGAGATGTATTCGATATTAAATAAATATATGTTTTTGGGTTACAACTAATGTTTATCTAAAGATAAGAATGTTGTTGATCAAGGTCTGAGAGGTAAATAAATACCCCAACTTGAATGACCTCGGGATTATCTAGGGATGATATTAGTTGTAATGTGAAAGGAGAGGAATAATTTATTTCCATATGGGAAATAATAACGAGATAAAAATGAAAGGGTCGAGAATATATAAATGAGTTCTTTCCAAGTAACGGAAGTGAAAAGAATTTGGCATATATATATATATATATATATATATATATATATATATAGATGTCCAAGATGAAATAAATGAAAAAGAAATAGTGGGGAGTTAAAATGGTGTTTTCGAGATAATAAGAAATTGAAACGTTAAGTTTGTGAATGGTTTATACTAAAAGTATAATAAATGGTCATTATATTCAAGTAATGAAATACAGAAGATGTTATAACATTGTTTTCGCTTGAAGTGAGATAAATCGATTTCCCAATATGGTTAATAAGATAGTAATTGGGTTTGAAACGATGATTGAGTATAATTAGAGAATATTTTCTTAAACATGAAAATGAAATGGTTAAAATAAGAACCTTACGTCAAATAAGTATATTTGAAATGTTTAAGGGTTAGGGATTGACTATTGTTAATCGTTTTGAATTAAAGAGGCCATGTGGTGTTGGTACTGAACTGGTAAACTCATGTATTCACACAATTATTTATTTGATAGTTAAATAACAAACTATCAAAGTTGACCCATACGATCGTTGGTACGGAAAGATCGGGATCGAATTTGTATTCAAAAACCATTCCGCCCAGCGAATACGTAAAAGGAGATTACTGAAGATGGAGAAATTGAAGACCATTGACCTTCATGAGCACAAGAACTACTGATTTGGATTCCTCTGGTTTAGCGGCCGGAGATATTTCAATAGTGATTCTGTCGTTATTTGAAATCTACGGATTGCAAGGACTTCTCGTTACTGATCTGTAGGGTGATTCCAAGGATGCAGTAGGAGGGTGCCTTCGGTTCATCCTGTTCCTGGATGACTTGTGTGGACGGGTGTCTGACAGAGTATTTCCAAAGGAATTACATGCGTTGATTTCTACAAACGTACCATAGTTGATGGCGGAGAAATGGTTATTCTCTAGCCAAGTAAACTAGAGTATTTTTGTGGACATCAATCAGTGTGATATCTGGCGGATCCGACGATGTGGCATTCAAAGTGAATAGTGGCCATGTGCTGTAAAGGAAATTCTGACCTCAAGCCTCATCAACCAGGGAATGACAAAAATCGGGCAGGCAACATGGCTATGTGGGTCGCTCCCATTAGGGTGTATGATCACCTATCTAGAGGAATTCCATTTGTTTCTTTAATCTATATTCGATGCTGTCCCTTTTCGGGAGGCGGTTGCTGATCCCAAACGTCGGTGATATACATTCGATACACTCAAGCGAAATGAGTGGTCGGTCATGTGAGGGCCGGGTTACAAGATGTTCTTGTTGAACCCAGTGTATTCATCTCTAGAGATACACGATCGGCAGGTGGTCCCATACCTTGTCAGAGTTGGAATCCAATCTCCAATAAGCGCCTGCGGTTTTGATTGTATACTATATATATGGAGCGTGAGATGCAAGCGTTCCACTAGATTGTTATTTACTTGTATTTAGGCATTATTATAATATCAGAAAAGATATTGGTTTCAAAACTATTTTGGGTTATCGTAAGGTAAAAGCCGTCTGTGTTTATGTGTGGATTTGGTCTTACGATTACCCTTTTCTTTTGAAAAGGTTTTGAACTTTAAAATCATGATTGAATGACTTACCCTTAATACTGTGCGAGTTTATCTCACTCTGGTTCACCAGACTGACCCGGTGTTTTGTAATTGCTCGGGTTATCCCGGGTTTGCAGGCTCAGGTTATTGAATACTATGAAAGGCGTGCTGGAGAAGTCCAGACATATTCAGTGTTATTCCGCTGTGTTGTACAAGGGCAGATTATTATAACTGCCCAGGTGTGTTGATGTGCTCTGATGATTGTAAGTTGTTAATAAAGATTTATTTCTTATATTATATTTTGTTCCGCTGCGATGTGAGACTCTATGTTGTGTTGGTTCTTCTTGTTCTTCTATTTCTTTCTCTCTTATCTCACCCTCTAATTTCTTTCATTAACAATCTGGTGTTCTCGGTATTTGAAAGGTCGGCATTAGATACAGTAAAGGTATTTATGTCGATTTTCGAGGCCGAAACTGCTGGGTCGTTATAGTGGTATCAGAGCTATTGGTTTAGTGATAACCTTGGCTCTATGGCGTAACTCGATAGAGATGGGGTTAGCAACACCTTAGATTGAGTTTGAGTGTACATATATGAGAGCGTATTGGTAGATTTTATATACAAATGTTTTGTATTGTGTTGCCGATCGGTTCAAGTGTTGAAAAGCGTTGAACTGATAAGGGACACAATATTGTTTTGTTAAGGGGGTAAATGAAATAATTTTACCCGAAATTTATTTTTGTAAAGAAAATAAATAATTTTCTAAAATTATTAGGTATGGTGTGTTGACTGATTTGAATGGAATTCAAAATTTGGTTAAAATTTTGAATTTGAAACTTAACTGAGTTAAGTGGAATCAAATTAAATAGTTAATAATGATACTGAGATTAAATAATGTTGAAATTAAATAAAATTGATTTGAATGTGGGAATTTAAAGAAATAGAAATCAATCGAATATAAATCGGTTGAGGTTCAAATATATTGAATTAAATAGTAAAATTGAATGTAAATTCAGTGATTTGATTGAGTTTGTTGTGCCTTGATTGTTGATTGATTTTTCTGTGCTTATTAGATTGGTTGAATATATTTCATCCATGTGTTGATAAAAAGTTAAAAAAACTAAAACCCAGAGGAAAAGGAGATATTACTTAAATATTTCATATATGTAATGAATCGAGTTAAGTACAGGAGCCAGAGGACTATGAAGATTGAGTTTGAAGGTGTAAGTTGCACGTATATTGAGTAGTAGACTCAATCACGCTCGAAAAAGGTACGCCTTCGCGAAAATAAAAAAATTTGGTTTTGATTTTTGTTTTTCGACCGTGCGGGTCGATATTACGTGTTTCTGCGATATCGTAGAAGTCCCTCCGTGCAGGGAAGAGTCTGCTAAATTTTCCTGAGGATTTAATACATTAGAATATTTTTGAAAATTTTTGAAAATTTTGTTTCACCAAAATAAATTGGTTTCACTTTGAAAATAAAATATATTTTTAAAGTTAATGGGATTTGCAATATTCTTCTTACCTTAGCAATTTCGAGGACGAAATTATTTTAAGGGGGGAAGAATGTAATGTCCCGTATTTTCTGACCATTTATTTGAAATATTTTAATTATTTAAAATATTTATTTGAGTTTAAATAATGGGGTTTGACCATTTTAAATTGAATATTTAAATTATATTAATAATATAATGATATTTTATTTTCGGGATATTGAGAAAATGTTGAATTTGCGGTATAAAGTGAACGAGCGATTTAAAGTAGTTTAAATATGGTTTATATTGAATTATATAAATATATTCGTTATTACAAACGACGTCAGAACGTTTAATTTATAATTATATTATAAACGAACTAGAAATGGCGCGTTAGTTCGTAAATTTCGTTCTGAACTTAAATTGAGTATACAGAATTCGTTTTAAGTTGGAATTTCGTAAAACGAGAACCGGTTGAATCAATTTGATTATATTTTTCATATGAAAAAGAAAAATCGAGATTTCGTGTTATAATTTGTTAGTTATGTCCAGTTCAAATTTTAAAATAGTCGCTATGAAAAATCGTTATAAAACGATAACGTTTATTAAATATTAATGGTTTTATATGTCCTTGTTAAACCAAATATTTTTGAATGTCGAATCTAAAAAATCCATCTTAGCCTTAACTTTAGTTGTACGGTTTTTGATTTTCATATACTTGATGATATCGATTTACTTAACTAATTTTGGAATTTTATTTATATTAACATCACATAAGATTTTTAAGACCTAAGTAGAGTTGGTGTACAATGTTCACAACTTACATTTTCAATACATACTCTATACGTATACCAAATAAAACAGTATAGCTCCTTTTTTACTAAATAAAACCATGCATTTTGAATTGAAGTGGAGACATGTCATGTTCCTTTTTCATCAAAACAGTACAGCTCAATCCCTCCTTTAAAACAATGTACCAATAGTAAGATGAAAACAGAACAGAAAATAAAACATCAAAGACCTCAATTCCATTTCTTTCTAGCCAGGTATTTGATAATCTATTCAAATCCACTTGATGGCATCTATTCTAAGTAGAATACACAGCTCAAAAGCTTGGCACAACAGTTCATTTCGAGTTCCAATATCAATATGTATTGTTCTTTCAACAAACAGTAAAAATGAAAATTTCAATACAAAAAGAAATAAAAAACAGTAAAGAAACAGAGAAAAAAAGAATATATTTACACCACTATGCGTATATAGAAATCTCATGAATAGTCACTGTCTCATACATATTAAAATGAAAGAAAATCTATAGTAAAATCTTCTCACAACACCATCAAGACGTCACCATATCCATCAAGGCACCACTGTCTTCCACCTAATTAACCTGAGAAGAGAGAAAAGGAAAACAACTATGAATAGCTAGAAAATGTATAGGTATATATATATGTTTTAAGTTGAAAGATTTGAAAAGGAAAAATAAATAAATACCACATGGAAACAGTAATGCTATAGCTAGAAATCAGTCATAGGTACAGCTATAAATTTATACTTATAGGATCGAAACAGATTTTTTTTCAAATACTTTTGTACAAGCAAGAAGTTACCATTTACAGTATGGATTGACAATACAATTCAAAAGTTGTATATTTCAAAGACAAGGCCATATGATTAAACAATACACAGTCCATCTAATCCTAGAAGGAACAGTTCGGATTTTTGCAGGATTGTACATGGAAAAATCCATCCGCAGATCTCACACAATCTGTACCATTTCACTGTTTAACGTCACCCACAAATCAAGTCCATCATAAAGATCATAGCAGAACCGGAAATATGGTCTAAGAACTAGGACTGAAAAAAACCCTAATCTATGATTGTACAATCAGATTGACGTTGTTCTCATCAAGAATCAAACTCCAAGTATAAATACACATCCCCATTTCGTTTCAGAACACAACCAATTCGGAACCACAAATCAAAACAGAAAAAGAAAATCAAATCAATACCGTAAATTAAAAACAAAATACTTATCTTGCTCTTCAACTCGGTAGTGGTATCGAAGGAGTTCGTGGTGAGGGTTCGGTCTCGGGTTACACGATGGGTTTGAGGGTTTGGTGGAGCCTACGGTTGTTGGTCGGAAACAAGGGGGAGTAGCTGGTGAAACGCCGTGGGGTCCGGCGTTGACAACGGTGGAGGAGGATCGTGGTTTTTGGTCATTGCTAGGGTTTCCAGTTAGCTCTGGAGTTTGAGTGGCGGCTACGGTTTGAAAGAAATGAAGGATCTGACGGCTTTAGGGTTAAAAAGAAAAAGGAGCGGTCTTGGTTCTTTTTGGGTTGGGCTGAGCAAGATAAGTAAGGCACATTTTTTTAGTTTAATTAGTCTAAATGTTTTTAAAACATCAAATACTAATTTCGAACCCTCTCATGGTCAGAATTCGATGAAACGAAAAACGTCGGGACCGTGAAGATGAGTACTACGCGATGGATGAGGACTGAGCATGGCAGACAGCAGCTGGATTTCTCAGTTAAATTAAACGCTGTTTAGTTTAACTAAAACGAGCCGATTTATCGACGAACTCAAATCAAAGGTGAGTTAAACTCAATCAGTAATTCCCGCTTATATTTATAAGTTGGGTTTTTATTTTTGTGTGCTATGGTTGCTAGTGTTTTGACTGGTTGATGATATATATTCACATATCATTTGAACTGATGAAATTAAACGTCGTTTAATTTCAGTGAAATCCAATCCGTTATTTTTAACGATTGGTTCCAATTAAGGTAAGTTACCTTATTGGTAACATTTATAACATAAACGTGTTTTAGTAAATGAATTGTTTTGATTGATTGTTGTGGTTGATATTGAATTATTGTTATAGACTGTTATGAGACCATTATTGAATTGTTTTGATTAGATGGTTGAATATTGACCTGAAATTCACCGTTGGTTTGGTTTAAACCATTGGGTATTATTAGTTGAGTGATTGGAAGTACATAGCCTATGAATTAACTGTTTTATGAATATCGATCTACCGTCAGGTAAATCGACGAGATGAAATTATAAAATTTATTTTATAATCGAAAACTGATTTTTAAATCCATTATTTGAAAAAAAGAAAATAAATATTTATTAATCGAGTTTATAATTGGCTTTTAAATGATTTCATAAAGGAAAGTGATAAAAGAAGGGTTATATAGAACCATGTGTTATAAACGAAATTTATAATAAAAGGGAAATGAGGTGTAAAGGGTTAATGAATGTTACTTAATAAAGGAATTAAGTAAAATTTATGAAATAAGACTTTAAGCGAAAGGCTAAAAGGTGAATGTGGCAAGTAATAGGATTTTAATAAAATCCAAGTATCGTTTAGAAAGGTAAAGAGGAACGTGATATTTTATAAATAATTTTCTTAATTAATGAATTAAGAATTTTGGTTATACTCGGAACGGAAGTTCTAAAGATAAGAAGTTTTATCGATAAGATAGCTAAATGAGATGTATTTGATATTAAATAAATATATGTTTTTGGGTTACAACTAATGTTTATCTAAAGATAAGACCGTTGTTGATCAAGGTTTAAGAGGTAAATAAATACCCTAACTTGAATGACCTCGGGATTATCTAAGAATGATATTAGTTGTAATGTGAAATGAGAGGAATAATTTATTTCCATATGGGAAATAATAATGAGATAAAAATGAAAGGGGCGAGAATATATAAATGAGTTCTTTCCAAGTAACGGAAGTGAAAAGAATTTGGCATTTATATATATAGATGTCCAAGATGAAATAAATGAAAAAGAAATGGTGGGGAGTTAAAATGGTGTTTTCGAGATAATAAGAAATTTAAACGTTAAGTTTGCGAATGGTTTATACTAAAAGTGTAATAAATGGTCATTATATTCAAGTAATGAAATACAGAAGATGTTATAACATTGTTTTCGCTTGAAGTAAGATAAGTCGTTTTCCCAATATGGTTAATAAGATAGTAATTGGGTTTGAAACGATGATTGAGTATGATTAGAGAATATTTTCTTAAACATGAAAATGAAATGGTTAAAATAAGAACCTTACGTCAAATAAGTATATTTAAAATGTTTAAGGGTTAGGGATTGACTCTCGTTAATCGTTTTGAATTAAAGAGGCCATCTGGTGTTGGTACTGAACTGGTAAACTCGTGTATTCACACAATTATTTATTTGATAGTTAAATCACCAACTATCAAAGTCGACCCATACGATCGTTGGTACGGAAAGACCGGGATCGAATTTATATTCAAAAACCATTCCGACCAGCGAATACGTAAAAGGAGATTACTGAAGATGGAGAAATTAAAGACCGTTGACCTTCATGAGCGAAAGAACTACTGATTTGGATTTCTCTGGTTTAGCGGTCGGAGATATTTCAACAGTGATTCTGTCATGATTTGAAATCTACGGATTGCAAGGACTTCTCGTTACTGATCTGTAGGGTGATTCCTAGGATGCAGTAGAAGGGTGCCTTCGGTTCATCCTGTTCCTGGATGACTTGTATGGACGGGTGTCTGACAGAGTATTTCCAAAGGAATTACATGCGTTGATTTCTCCAAACGTACCATAGTTGATGGCGGAGAAATGGTTATTCTCTAGCCAAGTAAACTAGAGTATTTTTGTGGACATCAATCAGTGTGATATCTGGCGGATCTGACGATGTGGCATTCAAAGTGAATAGGCCAGATCCTGTAAAGGAAATTATGCCCGCAAGCCTCATCAACCAGGGAATGACAAAAATCGGGCAGGCAACATGGCTATGTGGGTCGCTCCCATTAGGGTGTATGATCGCCTATCTAGAGGAATTCCATTTGTTTCTTTAATCTATATTCGATGTTGTCCCTTTTCGGGAGGCGATTGCTGATCCCAACCGTCGGTGATATACATTCGATACACTCAAGTGAAATGAGTGGTCGGTCATGTGAGGGCCTGGTTACAATACGTTCTTGTTGAACCCAGTTTATTCGTCTCTAGAGATACACGATCGGCAGGTGGTCCCATACCTTGTCAGAGTTGGAATCCAATCTCCAATAAGCGTCTGCGGTTTTGGTTGTATACTATATATATGGAGTGTGAGATGCAAGCGTTCCACTAGATTGTTATTTACTTGTATTTAGGCATTATTATAATATCAGGAAAGATATTGGTTTCAAAACTGTTTTGGGTTATCGTAAGGTAAAAGCCGTCCGTGTTTATGTGTGGATTTGGTCTTACGATTACCCTTTTCTTTTGAAAAGGTTTTGAACTTTAAAATCATGATTGAATGATTTACCCTTAATACTGTGCGAGTTTATCTCACTCTGGTTCACCAGACTGACCCGATGTTTTGTAAATGCTCGTGTTAGCCCGGGTTTGCAGGCTCAAGTTATTGAATACTATGAAAGGCGTGCTGGAGAAGTCCAGACATATTCAGTGTTAATCCACTGTGTTGTACAAGGGCAGATTATTATAACTGCCCAGGTGTGTTGATGTGCTCTGATGATTGTAAGTTATTTAAAGCTCTCAATAAAGGTTTATTTCTTATATTATATTTTGTTCCGCTGCAATGTGAGACTCTATGTTGTGTTGGTTCTTCTTCTTCTTCTTCTATTCTTATATTTCTTTCTCTCTTATCTCACCCTCTAATTTCTTTCATTAACAATCTGGTGTTCTCGGTATTTGAAAGGTCGGCATGAGATACAGTAAAGGTATTTATGTCGATTTTCGGGGCCGAAACTGCTGGGTCGTTATAGCTTGTGAAATAACATCTATGCCCCAAGCATTTATGCGTGTCTAGTAGGGGCGGGGGAGGTTCGGTCTGGAGTCCAAACCGCTTTTACACCACATCAAACGGTTGATAAAAAAATATAGACTATTGTACTAGCCGTTCAAACAGTTTGGTTTCGGTTAGATTTTGGTGTAATACAGTTTGGTTTTGGTTCGGTTTGGTCTGAACCCGTATTAAATATGAAATACGAAAATTGCTTCTATTAACAATCAATTTACGATTATGTTATGTTGTATCACTTAAAGGTTAAAACACTACGTTATCTTAAATTGAAAGATTATTTTCTAACTGTATGAATGCTTCAATTTTACAATTAATGAGAAGTGAAATTATTTTAATACATTAACTAAACATCAATGTCAATAAATGCATAAACATTAGATAAGGTAACTTAAATAAAATTATAGTTAGCTTCATCCAAAAAAATGATATGGAAATTATTATAGTGAAACTATAAAAAAATTCCTTTGTGATAACAATTATTATTAATATAACAACGGCATACGTTGAAAATAGAATATATATTGTTAAAATAAAAAATTATATTGAAATTAGTTATATTTTTATCATAATATTAGCTGTGTACGTATGTGGTTCAATCCGGTTTAACGTTGTTAGGAAACCAGTTCAAACCGCAACTGAATTGTACCGTTGTGGGTCGGTTCGGTTTAGGGTATTTTCTTTAGAAAGAGGATTCGGTCTAGTTTTCCACACCGTTTTTGCAGTTCGGTCTTGGTGGTATTCGCATCGTGGTGCGGTTTATGCCCACCCCTAGTGTCTAGTGTGCCCTTGGCATGTCTTTGTTGTGTGATTATTGGTTATGTTGATTGGTTTGTGTGTTGACATTTCCATTTTATGAATTTTGATTTCATTTTTTGATGATTTCCATTTGTGATTCTTGGTGTGCTTATGAATTCGGGTTTTCGTGTTGTTTCAGCTAACCATTTAGGCCTCTTTGACACTTTGATAAAGTCCTTAGCCTCCATCGTTCGTCCGAGCTCTGTCGAATTCGACTTGGCCAAAAGGCCAAGCCAAATGCTACCTTCAGTAGCAGGTCTGTTGAAAAACTCAGGTGGTCAGTCGATTGGTCTAGAACCACGAATTTGACCTAATAGCAGGTCAGTCAACTGACCACAGGGCTCAGTCAACTGAATCCTGTACTTGCCCAAAATTTTGAAGTTTGCACAGATTCAGTCGATTGATCTCTGAGTTCAGTCGACTGAACTTGTTTTCTGTTGTTGCTCTGTGGAAACCACGATCAATAGTTTATGTTGTTTCAGGCTCTTTCCCGGACGAGTTTCGACACGTTTAGCTTTTTTCTATGACCTTTTCAGTTTCTTTGATTCATAGATTTCTGTAGTTTGATTTTATGGAGTTTTGATTTATTCATTGTGAACGAATTTATGATTGATATTCATGAGATTTGATTTACATTATTAACCGTGAATTTTGAGTTCGACTATTATTACGATCGATATTATACGAGATTTGTCTCTTCAAACTATAAAGGGCTTTATATTACTAGTTAAGACCAAATCTTTTATTAAAATGGTATCTAACGATAAACAAAGTCATTTCTATAAACCGCGTTCCAATCTACTAGTATATATTTATATAATCCTTTTCCTCACTCGTATGAGAAGTCCAATTAAACGCCTTAGTAAAAACAAGAACTATGAACCCTTGCATTTGCTTTGACGATTAATTCTTGAACTCGTTCGATTGAAACTTATGGCAGCGATCTTATGTTTTTAGTGGACTATACGACTTGTTCCTAAATATTCAAGTAGAGCAAGTGTTTATGGGACATGTAGCTTAACTCTTATATTTACTAGCCTAGAGTAATTTACATTACTTTGATCATTGCAATCTTTCTGAGATTTAGACTAACTTTATGCGATATCTTTGAATAACGGACTTTATTCCATATTTTTAATGATATTCGATTCATTTTGAGTATTTTATTGAAATCCATATCATTTTGAGGAACTTCGGTTCATTTGAGTATTTTAATGATCTTCGGATCATTCTGAGGAACTTTGATTCATTTTGAGTATTTTAATGAACTCCGTGTCATTCTGAGGAACTTCAGTTCATTTTGTATAATTTCACTACTTTGATCAATTATGATCTTTCCATGGATTTATGCTTTTGACAGCCTTCGGACCATTTGAGCGGGGTCACGACCCGCGGTCTTCGCACCATTTGAGGAACTTCGGCTCAATACTATAGGCTAGCTGCCTAAAGATCGCGTCACATTTGGGATACATGTGTTGCTGAGTCTTCGAGATCCCGTTTCGAGATAGGCCTTACCCCCTCCTTTTGTGATTTCTGGATCTCTGATTATTGACTTCTGGAATTTGAGTTTTATTGATATTGTGTTGTCAATTTGGTGTTGGTTTGATATGAGTTATATTTCTCATATGTAGCTATATAATTTTGAAAGAGACATTCATTTATAGCTTTGAGGTTTCTTTGAGATATTATATGGGCATTTTTGGGGCTTCATACTTATGTGTGAACATTATTCTTATTGCATATATGTCTATATTAGTTTGTATCTCTTATTATATTCCAGTTTATGAAACAAGAATAGCTAGACTGGTCTATTTACTGTTTGTCTATGTGTAAATAATACTCGGGTCAGATAGAGGTATTTCATGTGATCCCTCTTGACTCCAGCATGGTCTATCCTCTACTTTTGGGCTAACTACTTCAGAGTGGTACAATTTGGGTTTATGTAAATGAGATAGGGACTCATTAGATATCATGTTACTTCAGAGTGGTAGAATTTGGGTTTATGACCGCTATCTTTGTGTACACACTTATGTGATATATTCATATCTATTTCCGCCTAAGTGATGTGAATATCTGTGTCTGACTCAGATTAGGTACGTATTTTATATTGATTCCGAATTTATAAATATATATATATATACATATACATATACATATATATATATATATATATACATACAACACACAAAAAACTCAAAAAGCTCCGCTGTTTTGAGAGTCAATAATGGAGTTAGGTTTTCCGCCGCCACCCTCTTTCTTCTTTCTTTTCTGCTTTTCGTCTTTTCATTTCTAACTCTTCCACTCATCGGTTGTCCTCCGTCTTCTTAAACACCTCATCCGCAGTTTCGATTGGTTTTTTTCTGCTTTCAATTTTCTTTTTTCTTTTGCTTTTCTCTAATTCTGATTCCTTTCACCAATTTTGCAAACGTTGTTTCCTCAACTCAGTTTTTCTTACTCGTCCAGATATGAATCTTTTGTCTGTTTTCTTCAACCGTAGTTGCTCTTGAGCTCCTCCTAGCTAGGGTTTGCTGGTTCAGCAAAGGCAATAGGTTGTTTTGGCAGCTTCTTCGCAAATCTGGTATTTTCTTTTGAGTTCGGTTTGATGTCATGCTTTGTCTGTGGGGTCAGTGTTATGTCGATCTGCAGGTTCCCCTACGCTTGTTCCAACTTCCTGCTTTTTCTGGGCCTAAGCCGATGATCCTTATCCAACAGTCTGGTTTCAGACTTTTCTGCATATCTCTGCGTTCCAGCGATGTACGGTATCGCCTTCTTTCACGATCTGCACGGTGTCACGTCTCCCTTGGATTGGTAAGCTTTCTATCTCTTGTAGTGTGTTCATCACCTTTCGGTGGACCATTACATGTTGTCTCCGCTTCATCATCTTTGGGTTGATTGTGCTGGCAGAGAGTGGTGTAGCGGTATTCTTTGTACTCTATGTAGTTGGCTTGTTCTTTTCAGTTTTCGGTCTGTCGTGAGACTATTGTGGTTCTGGATTATTGATGCTCTTTGGGTTATCTTTTGAGAAGGTTGGATTTGGGAGCCTGCTCTCGATGGATCGGCTTTGCTTTGCTGTTTGATATTGTTTCTGCTTTCTACGGCCTAGGTTTGGATGGTGTTCAAAATTGGTGAAAGGAAGTTCGGTGTTGTTATGTTTGTTGTCTTTGTTGTGTGAAGTACTCGGTTTCTGTTGTCTGTTCTTATGTTTTCTTTTTTGTTTTTTGTCTATAGTAGATTTGTAATAGTTTGTTTGTTGAAAAAAAACATAAATACATACATACATACATATATATATAACCACTGTGTAGTGGGTTTGAACTTGAATTAGATGTGTTGGATTTCCCTTGAGATTTGAAAAGTAAGACCACATTATCTGGAATGTTTAACACTCGTTCAAAGCTAATATACAAATGGTTGCTCTTCAATAGCCTTATTCTTTGGGTTAGTTGACAACATTACTTCATAATGTCCTTGACTAATGCGAGTATAGAGGTGGGGCATTACATGTATCATTCTTATATATTTATGTAATTTTTCGTTGCACTTACATGTATAGTTTAAAGCTGAATGGGTTATGCAAATATTGAAGATTAGAGCATTTATTGTATTTCATTTGGTTATTTCATATTACGGGCCTTGTATGGGATTTTTATTATCTTCTTTTTGTACGTTTTTTTAATATCTTTCGAACTTGTTGACAACTCTTTCTTAAGTGCAGAATAAAATAACATGAGTGTTCTCTTTATTGTGAAGATAATTCGTTTCTCTTGAAAATTATGTTTTAAGCTTAGTTAATATCACAATGACAAATTTGAATATTGATTCAAATAAGAAGATAATAAAGTAAATCATGAAACGTGAACCCAAATTATTTGCAATAACATAATACAATATTGCTCAATTTTAAATAGAGGATTTTTCTTAGTTTAGAATTGTCAATTTATCTTATTGTATAATGCATCTAATCTAATAGTGTATGGTATTATCCAAGACTGAGTTGATGACTTTACATAAATATGTAAACAAGCATTACCCAAGTTGTGTAAATGTATCATATTTAGTGTCTGAACCATCTGGAGAACATTTAGTTATTACTCGGCAAACCAACTTTACAACGAAGTTGTCTTTCATGAGAATTGATGTGAGCATGGTAAATCTTGACCTAGATCTATAATGTTATATGCATTGGATTCAGGTAATAGATCAGTGCATGCAAAAGGCCAACCCTGTTCAACTTGAGGCTCAAGCCAAACTTACGGCTCAAAAGTTTATGTGAAAATAGTTGGTGAAAAAATGTAAACTGAAAGGAGTTAAACTTTAATGGACTTTGAGCAAATGCGATACCCTTACCACTAAGTGACACTGAATTTTGTTTTTGTTTTGAGAATACAATATTTTATATATAAAAAATTACAAAATTTAGAAGCCTCGAAAATTTGAAGGCCCTAGGTCACCGTCTAGGTGGCCTTAGGCCAGGGCTAGACATGTGCATAATTTATAATATCCATATTGATCTACTATATAACACATGATATCTTAAATTGTCATTTGTCCAGTTGACCTTGAATAATAATTCTATATCAATAATTTTCAAAATAATAACTAAAAGAAAGTCCTTAGTGCATTTAATCATAACAAATACATGGAGAATATCCATTAGATACGTGATGTGAAACATAAGAGTTGTTTATGGTCACACTTTCAAGTGGTGGAAGTGCTGAACCAAAATCATTGTCATTCTAAACACAATATCATTATCTTTGTTAGCTTGTGATAATATTTCACATATTCCGTAGAAAGAACACAAAGTTAAAGTAAATTTAAAAAAAATGATACATATATATGGATGCTCCAATCAAATATTTACTCAATAGATGTTCATGGACATGCTTATGAAATTTGGAACTCAAGCGTATAAATTTAAGGGTAAGTTTGGCTCGGGTCCTTATTAAGTTTCAAAATACAAAAAAACTCCTTGCCTAAAACTTTATAAATTAGGTCCCTGTTTTTTTTTTGAAAATTAACAAAAAACAATGTAAAAATGTACCGAACTTTAAAATTAAATGCAACACATTATCATCATCGTATTCATGCACTAAAACTACAAAAAAAAAAAAAAAAATTAAAACCAAAAAAATGCACGCTATAGATTTTTTATGCAAATTTCCGTATAATTGTTGGCATTGTAGCAATTAACTCACAAAGTTGCTAAATTTCTTGCAGCTTTTGCTTAATGAAAATAATTCATCTCCAGTAAATTGCTGCAAATGTTGTAACTATTTGCAATATTTGTTGATATTTCAGCAATTATTCATCCGTTTTTCAACTGTATATTATGTGAATAACTGCAGAAATATCAGCAATAATTAACTAAAATTGCTAATATTTCAGCAACTTTTTCATTTATTTGCATCTACTCTAAAATAGTTGCTGATATATCAGCAAATTTTCATCCGCCTTTAAACTAAATTATGGGTGAAAATTACTGATATATCAGCAATTATTCACTTAACTTGCTGATATTTCAGCTTTTTTTTTTTTTTTTTTTTTGCAGAATACTTCCGCGAATATTTACAACTTTTTGAAAAAAAATTATACAACAGCGCAAAAAAAAAAACAGAAAAATGCTTTGATACAGTAAATAATGATCCGCTTTGTAATAAAACTTGAAGGGGGATGCGCTGTGAAACACTTTCAAAAATGAGGATGCAAGACGAATTTCCACTAAATTTAAAGGAAAACACATGAACTTATTCTTTGTTGTATTTCTTTTAATTTAGTAAAATATTGGAAATGGCATTACAGTCAAATTAAATTTGTCAACATTAGTTCAACCTTATTGTGCTTCCCTCTTTTCATGAAACAGCCCAATATTTTTTAATGTGATGCTAAATGGATCGTCCTTTCCTTTAAAGGCTACCATTCCCTAGTGTGGTCGGCTATTGTCCACTATGGAGTCAGAAATGGCAATACTAGCTACAGTCAGTGAAGAAATAGATTACTCGAGGAATCTGTTAGTTGAGATTCCTTTTATTGAAAAAACAAATACCAGCTGTGTTGATCCAATACGATAATACCGCGGCTATTACAAAAGTTGAGAACTATAATTACAACTGTAAAAGAGGACAAACTCGTCGTATGCACATAACTATAAGAGAGCCACTCTGCTATTGACCTTTAAAGCATGGACTATAGACTGCAACCTACAAAATGTCATGTGTGGTTTGATGCTAGAAATACATTCTATCCATTGCACATCCCATCTCCCCAGCCATAGCCAGAGCAATCCAAAGCTGCATCGCTCTTGTTGCTACCTTCTTCGGGATGAAAATTAGAACACTTCATCTATAGGAAGAATAGGGGAAAAACCATTCAATATAGGATGGGTCATTGATAAAAAATCTCATAGTGAAGGTTACTGTTGGTGGCACCAACAAAGAGATATGTAGCAACATCGACAACATGTACTTATCCAAATGAATAGTTTTTTTAACAACGGTTATTTTGCGTCTTGGCGGTTTGGATCCAACTTTCACACATAAAAAAAGAAAAAAAATACAAAGTGGGTATCACAAATAAAAATGAATCATTAAGCACCACGCTCCACGAATTGTTTAACCAAAAGAGTTATAAAGTCAGAAGCACAACCCTATTTAGATAGGCTAATTCTATTTATACACCAAAAACTTCTAAACATACACCAAAATTTATAATAAACTACTATACATCATATATTACTTTACACACACCGTTTCTTTTACTGAATTATCCATGTTCTCATCTTCTTTTTCTTTCCTCTTTCAAAATTAAAACAACAACAATAACAACAAAGCCTTATATCCGGGGTTGGCCAGATATGAAACCCAAAATTAAAATAAAATAAAATAAAATAATAATGATAATAATATATATAAGGGTTTAAAATAACCAAACGAATAAAAAGTCGTCTGATAAAGGATTTTTTTAAATAATAAAAAAAGTAAAAAGGTTCAATAAAAGTGAAATAAAGTCTAAAATAATTAAAAAAGATTTATATATTTAAAAAAAACAACTAAGGTTCTGGTACATGGATTGTCGACTTCCATGCACCCCTATCCAGTACCAGCTCTTCAGGTATACTTCAATTACTTAAATCTCTCTTTATTATTTCCTTCCACGCACTACAACAAAAATATCCTATTACAACCTCCGTTTTACAACTGGCGCTGGATGCCCGTTGTAATAGAATGCTATTACAACGGTCACTTCCTGAACCGTTGTAATAGATGCCTGTACAACACTCTTTTACAACGGGCACATGATGCCCGTTGTAATAGAATGCTATTACAACGGTCGTTTTTGGACACTTGTAATAGATATCATTTATAACGCTCTTTTTACAACAGGTATAAACTGCACGTTGTAATAGAGTGCTATTACAACGGTCGTTTCAGGTCCATTGTAATAGATGTCAATTTTACAACGTTTACAAAAAATCTATTGTAATATATGTCAATTGTAATATTATTACTAACTATTAACTATAATATTATGTTACTAATCATTAATAATATTATATTATTTAATAATTAATCATTAATAATAATTATAAACAGTAATATTATTAAATTTATATCATCACTGTAAAAGTAATAATATCTACAATATCTACCCAAATAGTTGTAAAAAAGTTTTAAATAATGTTTTCTTTATATTATTGTATACATATTAGATTTCACTCAATGATGTTATATTACTTATATTATTGCCTATAACTATAAAATTGCATTAATAATTACTAATCATTCATAATACAATATATTTATTAATATTTAATATTTAATCATTAATAACATTACATTAATCATTTATAACTTGTAATAATGAATGATTATTACAGTATGCTAAAAATGTTCGTTGTAATAGGTGTCAATCAATAATTGATAATTACAATGCTTTCTTAAAAATAATACTTGTTATTTATTAATATTTCATAATTAATATCTAATAATATTATATTAATCATATGTTAATAATTACTAATTATAATATACTATCATTAATTACTAATTAAAATACTATATGACACTAATCATTAAAAATATAATATTGTTTATTAAAATTTAATAATTGTAACAAACCAAGATTTTTAATGTTTTAAAATATGAAATTTATTTGAATTAGTATTTAAGAAATTTATATTTGTTTAGGCTAGTTAACTTTATTTTTGTGTTGATTTCTGTAAATTTACATTTTCTATTTGATATAAATGTTTTGTAAATTAAAAAGCATTAGTAATATTTTTAAAGTAAATTGAAATATCGCTAGAGAAATTATAAATTTGAGTTTCAGGTTGTCTTTAGACTTATAATTGAATGTAAGCAAAATTATTTAGATTAGGATTTGGTTTTAAAATTCATATTGGTCTATTTAAACGGTGTTTTGAATTTTATTTATTTTATGTAAATTTATATTTTAGGTTTGAATTTGAGTTTTGTTAAATTAAACAATGTTATTGTTTTAAAGCTAATTGATGTGTATATTGTTAGAGAATTTTTAAAATTTGACTTTTAAATTAGCTTGAGTTCTATTTATTTTATTTAGTTTTAAATTTTGGTTTTTAAATTTTACTCGAGTTGTATTTGAGAAAAGGATTAAATATATTAGTATGGTTGTATATACACTAGTATTTTTTGTATTGTATATGGTATAGATTCTTCTATTTATTAAGTTTGTCACTTGTTTAAAACAAATAAAAAAAACACACTTGTCTTTGTTAAAGCGTGGTTTCACAACAGTGTTCTGTTATGTCTGATACTTCCCACGCGTTCTTTCCTTTTTATTTCCTCTCGTTCCTTTTTATTTGATCCTTCCACTTTACCCAAATTAGAAAATATACATCCATTGGAAAATCGGTTATCCCCAAATTTCCCCAATCCCAAGTTTATTCCTTCAGCAAAAATTGGTTTGCCCCAAAACTGAAATCATAGCCACCGTTTACCCTAAAAAATCGCCCTCCTCGAAATCATTTAGCCGTGCCTCGACTTCACCTCGGCCACGATCTTCTTGTTGGCATTCGCTCCTTTCTAAGAACCTGTTTTTCTTCGATTTCCAGAACCCTAGCCTCCGCAAATCGCCTCCTCCCATTCAGCGAAGCACCGCCTTCGTTAATCTCGCAACCAGCACCATGCCATGCCACCTCTGAAGCCTTCCAGCACCAGTGACTCAGGATCTCCGCCAGTCCCCATTTCTGCAACCGTGCTTGAGCCCTCAGATTTCTGCTGCCATTCGAACACAGCAGTTCCCAACCACCATTCTTCCCATTGCATAATCCAAGCCACCTGAGACGCCTAGCACTTTTTTTTTTGAACAGCGGTTGTCGGACCGTCGCTCACTCCCTTCTCTCTTCAACCCAGTCCCGCTACCTTTGGAAACGCTTCGCCTCAAATTCGTGCAGGCGCCACCTGTACCCGTTGAACCCATCAGAAGCTTTGCGCCGGAAGCCTCACGTCACCACAAGCGCTGCCTCTTCACGTCAACAGCTCCTGTTTTCAAGGTGAGTAAAAATCTCACGATTAATATTGTTCGAGCATGTTAACATCAATAGGAATTAACATTGGATTTGATTTATGGTTTACTGCGTTTTGATGTTTGTTTGCTAAACTTGTAACTATCCTAATGCACCGTTTTGATGCCGATAGTTTACATGGATTACATACGGGGTATACGTCTGTTGTTGGATTGTTGTGCTTGGTTGACTGCTGCCATCTTGTGCATACGTTTTTTTTTTTTTTTTTTTTTTTTGATATTGTCATTTGGATCCCGATAGAAACTAGTTTGTGGAATATATTTTGTCTCTTTAGTCCATTCGGGAACTGTCAGTTCCATTTTGGGTTCATAATTAGAACATGTGGCAGTTTAGAACTTGATAGGAAAAGGAAAATGTACTGTCATGTATCCCTTAAAAAAAACTATTTTAAATCTGGTTTAAAGCTCAGTTTTTAGTTAATGCATAGCATGATAAATTTGGTTGTTGGGATTCATTTTTGTGACTACAATGTTTGCCAGAAAAATATGATGAAGTCATAATCCAAATGTACAAAGCAGTCAACTTGATTGGCTAAAGCTGCTAATACATTTTACCTCTAAACATTAGAGTGATCAAAAAAAGAAAATCGGATTCTCCTCTTAGTCATCCGTGTGTTGAATGATATATCAAGCTTGGACTATAAAGCATATTCATCGATAATGCTCTTTTATGCACTATTGACATAGTTGCAATGGTTATAACTCGAAGCTTATGGGTAATTTCATTTTTTTCCGTCTATTTTTTATAACAGAATCTTTTGGGAAGAGAACTTCTTTTGGGGTTTAGCAAATTGAAACAAGAGGATGCCTAAAACTAAACAACTAGTGTTATAAATGCGACAGTAAGCTAGTGGGCGGAAACTGCAAACGGAGAAGATTCAAACAATTTAATATTCAAACAAGTTGCAGATGCAGAGAAGGAGAACATTAACACCAAGTAAGCCTCATTGAACTTTATTGTTCATTTGGATAACCTGATTTATATTAGATCACACTGGTTTGTTATGACACTGTGATATTTATTGTGGAGGAATATAGATCTTACATATAGAAGGTAGGAAATGATGTTTTTTACATGCATAATGGAACTTATTTTTGCTATGTTATTATTCAATTTTATCTGTTATAGTTGGAAACCATGATTTCTCAACTGAGCTATGAAAGAGCAGTTCTGAACTAATTGTATGTATAGATAGAGCATCAGTATCGTCTACTGTATCTCATATAACAAACTCTAAGGAGAATATTCTCTTGTTGATATACATTAAAACTCAGATTCTAACCAAATAAGAGAGACAACTACTTTTAATAAAAAAAGGAAAAACCTTTTGTATTCAGATTATATATATATATATTCCAACAAAACAGAATATATAGTTTTGAATTTGTAATATGCTATGGAAGAAAGATGATTTTAAGGAGTTCCATGGAGAATCATAAACTCTTATGATAGTGAAATGTCATTGCACGGTCGTTAGTGAGTTATGTTGTTGTGAATGGATATACGTGTGAAGAACCTTCAGACAGAAACACAGTTGATCATTTATATACTTTGGTCCATTAGTTTGTCAAGATTGCTATGCGCAGTTACTTTGGTCCATTATTTTTTGTCAAGATTACAAGACTTAAATGTTGTATAATAAGTTCTGAATGGTGTATAATAATATATTCTCTCTACATTTGGTAACTTTTTTTTTTTTCCTTTTTTTGCAGTCACACCGTGCTAGTAACAACATGCCGACTCAAGATCAACATGCCGTTGGATCTACCGTCGCATGACACAAAGATTACGTTTCCTTGGTCTAGCGTTGGTAATTTATGTTAGAACTATATTGACGTAACTTATCTAACATTTTGGAATGTAAACTTATCTAGATTTTTGGAGTATAAACTTATCGAAATTTTTGAAATGTGTTGGAATTATATGATTCTTGCTTCAGTCTTTTAGTATGTGCTATTATGTGATTTTGATTGTTGCATTACAATATTTATTGCATGTTAAAATATTCAATATTATTATGGATGTATATCACAGCAGTTATATTTAATTTTGCATTTATTTTGCAAGGGGCAAAAACTGTTGTTATATGATAATTTTACAATGGTCCATGACCCGTTATAAAATAGGTTTACCAAGCAGTATATTACAACGGTTGACGATTGTTGTAATATACTGTATTACAACGGGCAAAAGCCGCTTGTAATTTATTAGCTATTACAACGGGTTAATAACCATTGTCATAGAGTCATTGCACGTGACAGAGCAAGTTATTACAATGGTCCTTTACAACAGTCATTGCCCGTTGTCAAATTGTCATGAGCTATTACGACGACACATATTAAGACGGGCATTGCCCGTTGTGAAATGCATATTACAACGGTTTTTGCCCGTTGTAAAATGACTGTTTTGTTGTGGTGATGTCATTTTAGGTCGACCTCAACCTCTCTTTGGGCCTTCGGCGCGGCTTATAATTCCAACGCACACAGATGCATCGTATGATCTACATTGGATATGTTCAAACCATCTCAAGCGGTGTTGGACTAACTTCTCTTCAATAGGTGCAACTCTAAGTTTTTCCCGAATATCCTCATTTCTAATCCGATCTCGTCTGGTATGCCCACAGCTCCAACGCAGCATCCGCATCTCTGCAACACTTATCTTCTGGATGTGTTGCCTCTTAGTAGGCCAACATACATCTTTTAAACTTAAAACACAATTACCTAAAACTAAAAATTCTTTGCATTAAATTGAGTAAAATTTAACAAAATAAAATTTATTTCTTGTACTAATATTGTAGCTTTTATAAACTCTTTGATAAAAAAATTAATTTCAACAAAATTACTCTAGTTTTACAAAATAAATCAACACTTCTAAATTAGACCAGAATGAATGTTTTCTTAATTGAAATTTTAGATTTCATGATTCAATAATTCATTAACATCTTCATTAACATATTTAGTTTGCATCGAGTTTCAATAAGAATAATTTGATTATTTATATGCAAAAGCTTAGAAAAGTAGCTATGAGAAAAGGGTAATTTAGTAATAGAATTTTATAGAAAAATAATGGTGTATGTTAAGTAATTTTCAGTATATAAATAGAATTTGCCATTTAGATAATATGTAGAATTAGCATCTTCAATATTTTAGGATAGAACAATTCGTTACGTACGTGGAATTAAATGGCGAGCTTCTTCCTCATTATAATTCTCTACTATTGGTTGATCAGTTCGACAGAATTAGAATTGGTTGATCTACAAAGGGAGGATAACTGGAATAGTTATCCGAACAGGCCAAATAGCTTTGTAGAGAAACTGATTTGAAAATTAAATAGTTCTCGATGTCGATTTTGGGATCCAGATGAAAGGAAACACTTTTGAGAGAGTCAAAAGAGAATTAATGCTAAAAGATGATGTGGAAAGCATGTGGATGTTGGAAAGCATCAAGAAATGAGTCACAAATCCATGTTTTTGATGTTGTTATAAAAAAAATCTATGTAGAAATGAATATGTAAATTTAATCTCTTTTTTAAAAAAACAAAAAAGACAAGTTATCATGCGCTCTTCTAACAGAAAATGCAAGGTAGCTTGTAGCTTTTTAATCTAGATTTTTTTTTTTTTGAAAAGCGCAAGTTGAGTTGTACTTTCTTTTAGGAAACCACAAGCTAATTTGCGCTCTTTTATTTGATATCATCATTTTCAGTTGTGTGGCTTACAAAGATAATGCCGACACCTTATTTTACAGGTAGGCTGAAGATCATGGTCAGTACCAGTCACTACAATCAGTATAAAACTGGTCGAACATGTACGTTTCAAAACGAAGTTGAAACTCATCTGAATCAACCGAGCTAACCATCACACCTTTTGTATTAGGACACATTTCCTGTGCAAGGTCGATTGCCTGCTTTGCAATTTGCTGACATATACGATAGTCGTGGTTACAGTTCATATAACCATATACATCGGGATTACGCATCACCACACATGAATACCCTTCCATTAGTTTACCTTTTACATAGAGGAAGTTTGAGCTGAATACATCTCCATCACTGTAATTTTCTGAGTTGCAAACATTGACAGAAATTGCTGAGACTACATCATCTGAATACGAACACCTAGAGAATAAAGTTAGGATGATCATTATTGCAGTTACAGAAGTTGGTGGTTTAGAAGCCATTTCTACTCTTAGTTGAAGAAGCGGTAAGAATATAGTTACAATGACATGTAACTGGATGCTACATGTTTATAAGTGCTAATTCAGAATAATCTATAGGTTCCTTGAGCTATCCTAATCAATGTTTCAATGTAATGCAGACGGAATACGGAAAATTATAATATACCCATAAAATATTGAGCATGAAAACATGTCTGTTGTTTTGTTTAGTGAAAATATAATATTGATCATATAAAATATAGTACTGAACATGAATCTAGATAAAGCACTTGCAAAACAAGACGACTTTGTAATAACCTTGTTTCTTGTTCGCTTATTAGTGGAATCTGAATCTCTTGTTTGTTTGCCGTACATCTAGAAGTTTACATGATAGGATGACCCGTACTGGGTTTGATATTCATTGGTTAAATAAAGTACTAAAAAATGAAGGATGGGCACCTTGGAGGCCAAATCCGCAACGGCAATGACAAAGAGCTTTGCATGCTACCAACAGAGGAAGATGGGAATTTAGTTAGCAAAGAGAGATTATATAGCACACTTATACCGGTTATAAATACACATATCATATGACATATCAATATATACACGTGTAGCCCTCAGTAAAAACCGCTAATGACCATCTTGGTATGTCATAACGGCCCCGTTTCTGTTGTTACACTTAAGTTCGTTTCCAACATTCTTATAATTATGTTCCCACTTTAATTATGTTCCCACTTCCCAATTGTGTGGTGCAACAAATATAAGCACGAAGATTGGACAATAATTCTACAGTAGCTTAAGATTCAGATGTATGTGGATCATTAGCATGTCTTTACGTACCAACTAAGTGTGAAGGTTATGCTATTAAACTTCCTGCTATGTTGAAAGCTTTTTGCCCGAATAATGATGCTAATGTTTGAATTTTTGATGAAACTTAACAACTTTAACAGAGCATATGAAACAGTTGTTTGTTAAATCTATCATGTAACAGGTTTATGGGTATTCAATGTAACAACCTTCTCATATATGAAATCTAGATATGTTTAACATATTGTACCTTAAGTAAAATTGTATAATATGCCTTTACATCAAGAAAATATAATATAAATGAATAATTAAGTTATATGCGATAGCAATAGGATAAACACATACAATAGTTCAAGTGGAAACGGCATAAGCTGCATTGTATCAGAAACAGATTATAGAACAAATGGATGGCATAACTTATAAAACAAAACATCGGTGGGTAGAGACTAGAGAGGACAAACCTTTCTATGCGATGAAGGCAAGGCATACTATCTTTATCTCTTTAAATTTGTAAGGCCATTTCTCTGACATGTGATTTGTGATAAAACACCAAATGGTAGCTTCAGTTTTCCTCATGTGGCTATGTGAAAAATAGAAATAAGTTTGGCAAAGTTAAATTTCTGATAAGAATTGAAGCTTTCGATTTTGAAAAGAAAGAATTTTGTATTGAATAGTTTGTAGCATAAGTACATAAACTGAGTGAAATGATCTTTTTTACTGTAACAAGGTATGTACATGATACGTTTATAATAAACGTTTGCCTTATACTAAGCCCAGAATACATATTGGGCTGAACAGAGGCCCATGGCCTTTACATAAAACAGAAGATATAAACTATCTCAACAGGTATGTCGGCTAACACTTAATTGCCCCCCTCAAATCTAGGGTTCGCTGAAGAGAAACCCTAAATTTTGATTTCGAAATCATCAAGAGTTAGCCTCCGACACAGATAAACATGAGTTGCTCCTCTTCAGCTCTTCTGTCTTTGAGCAAGGCTTTGTCCAGTTTTAGAAACAATTGAGATGGAGCGCCAGGCTTTGTTCCCTTGCTGATTTGAAGATGATGACTGACGGATCTGATTTGAAGCCGATGCCTGACGGATCTTGCTTATTGAAGACGATGCTTGACGGATCTGGCTTGTTGAGGTTATACATGGCGATTCAGCTGTTGAAACTGGATGGATCTTCAGATCGTCTCTAAGCCTGGTGAAGTTTTTGGTGGACAGTGCTTTGGTAAGTATGTCTGCACGTTGGTGAAAGGAAGGTATATAATTTGTCTGTAGTTTTCCATTCCTTACTTGCTCTCTAACAAAATAGATGTCTATTTCGATGTGTTTTGTACGAGCATGTTGAATAGGATTTGTAGACATGTAGATAGAACTTTGATTATCACACCATAAAGTTGCTTTTGATGATATATTTAGCTGTAGTTCTTTGAATATGGACTGTATCCACATTATTTCAGCAGTAGCACTCGCAATACTCCTATATTCTGCCTCTACACTCGATTTTTATATAGTAGACTGTTTTTTAGAGCTCCAAGATATTAAATTGCTTCCCATATAAATGCAATATCCAGTAGTTGATCTTCTATCATCTGGATCAACAGCCCAATCAGAATCAGTATAGCCTGTAATATTAAGACTCTTTCCTCCTTGTAGTGTCAAGCCATAATTGATTGTGCCCTTTAGATATCTTAAAATCCTTTTGACGGCTCTCCAGTGTTCATCTTTAGGGTCCTGTAAAAATTGAGAAACTTTGTTAACACTGAAAGATATATCAGGTCGTTTTATGGTTGCATATTGTAATGCACCAACAACACTTCTATATTGTTTAACATTGTTTATAGCTTCCCCCTGTGTTTTGAAAAATGTTGACTGGAAATCATAGGTGTAGGTTGAGCTTTTGCTTCAGCCATGTCAGTTTTAATAAGTAGCTCATTTATATACTTCTTTTGGCTTAAGAACATTTCTGAACTTGATTTCCTTTTTGCTTCACTTCCAAGAAAGTAAGAAATTTCACCCAAGTCTTTAATAGAAAATTCCTTGTTTAGATATTTGATTATATTTGCTATCTCATCATCACTGCTACCTGTCACAATTAAGTCATCAACATATATAAGTATATAGACAATAGATGATTGGTTAATTTTAACAAACAAGGAATTGTCAGATTTTGTTGGCCTGTATCCCATAATATTTAAAGTTGACTTGAGTTTTTCAAACCAAACCCTATGAGCTTACTTCAGTCCATAAATTGCTCTTTTCAGTTTGCAAACAAGATTTGGATTTTGAATGTATCCCTCGGGCTGTTGCATAAAAATTTCTTCTTGTATTTGCCATTGAGAAAGGCATTGTTCACATCTAAGTGCCTAATTTTCCAGTGATTCGACAAGGCAATAGAAAAAATAATTCTAATAGTAGTTGGTTTGACTACTGGTGAGAAGGTCTCATTATAGTCAAATCCATATATTTGTGTAAACCCCTTAGCAACCAACCTTGCCTTGTATCTATTGACACTTCCATCAGGATTTGTTTTTAGCTTGTAAATCCATTTACATCCAATTAAATTTTTATCCTTTGGTTGTGTAACCAGTTCCCATGTCTGATTTTTAATAAGGGCCTTAAATTCATCATTCATAGCTGCTCTCCATTCTTTTCTCTTGACAGCTTGACTGTAAGTTAGAGGCTCCTCTTGATTTAGAGTTGCAACATATAGTTTGGGTTTAAATATGCCACTTTTGGCTCGAGTCATCATGGGTTGACCAGTATTTGTTGGTTCAGCAGTATCAATTTGATCTGAATTTTCTTCAGTAACTGGTAGTTCTTCATCTGAATTATTTGACTCACTGTTTGAGCTTTGAACACTTCTAGAATTTGAGTCTTCATTTTCTTCTATTATAGGTGTGCTTTTGGCGAGGCTGGGTGGTTCACTATCATTACTACTGTATGGATCAGTGGTATTGATTTGTTGAGCATCAGCAGCCAAGTTATCACCTGTTACTTGAAGAAAATCTGAAAGTTGGGGAATACATGGTATATTTTCATTACCTTTAACAACTTTGCTTGTTGTTTTGATACTTGCCTGTGTGAATGGAAATATATATTCATTGAATTTGACATGTCTACTAATGAATATTCTTCCATTCTCATCAATACATCTGTAACCTTTTTCTTTAACAGCATACCCAAGAAAAGTACATGGCCTTGATCTGAATTCTAAATTATGTTTATTATAAGGCCTCAAATAGGGAAAACATAGGCATCCAAATGGTTTTAACTCATTGTAATCTGGTTCAACTTTATACAATACTTCTAATGGACTGACATTCTTTAATACTGCTGTAGGCATTCTATTTATTAAATAAACTGCAGTACTAGATGATTCACACCAGAATTTTAATGGTAGACCTGCATGTGCTAATAAAGTTAAACCCCTCTCTACAACATGTCTATGTTTCCTTTCAACTAAACCATTCTGTTCTGACGTGTATGGGCAAGTAGTTCTGTGTATAGTGCCTTTACTATCAAAATAACTGATAAGTGATTTGTATTCAGCCCCACCATCAGACTGTAAAATCTTTATCCTAGTGTTGAATTGATTCTCTATCATATTCATAAATTTAACTACAGTATCATGAGTATCTGATTTATTTTTCAAAAAATAAATCCAAGTATATCTAGAGAATGCATCAACAAAGGAGATATAATATTTGAAACCATAGTCAGTAGATATAGGTGCAGGTCCCCAAAGATCAGTGGCTACTAATTCAAAGGGTTTAGTGTAATTAGTTAATGAGTGATCAAATGGAAGCTTATGATTTTTGCTCATTTAGCAATAAGTACAAACATATGGCAAGGAAATATCTTCATATGAGATGTTATTTTTACGTAGAACATTTTTCACAACATTGACACTAGGGTGACCTAACTTGTAATGCCACAAATCAAAAATACTTTTGTTACAGTTTTCATGTTGAACTACTGCATTATAGCAAAGACCATCTTTAGCAGAAGTTAGTTGATCTCCAAGTTTGAACTTGTACAGTCCTTTGTCTTCATTACCCTGCAAAAGAATTTCATGTGTCAACATGTCTTTAACAACACAATAATTTGGATAAAATTCAAAATACACATAATTATCCTTTGTAAATTGTGACACAATAATTAAGTTTTTCTTTATCTTAGGCACCCTTAATAATTTATGTAAAAATAATTGTCTCTTGCCAGTTAAGATAGCATTACTAGTATGAAAAATACTAATGCACTTACCATCACCCATGGTTATTAACTGATTACCTCTATATTCCTTATTCCCAAGATTGAGATTATCTAAATTGTTGGTCATATGATTTGTAGCACTAGAGTCTGGAAACTAGTTATCATCAATAATTGATTCAGATTTGCTGTCAGACTGATTGCATTGATTTCCACTTGATTGATTTTCTGAATCTTGTTGAGCTCGAGCCACATTAGCATTAGGATTGTACTGATTTTGACTGTGATTCCCTTTACCAGAATAGTTAGAATTAAATCTGAAGAAACACTTAAGAGCTGTATGTCCCACTTTTTCACAGATTTGACACTTGGGTTTGTTGTTGTTGTTGCTCCATCTACCCCTTCCTCTTCCTCTGGAGGGGAATCCACCTCTTTGACTGTATTATTATTCTTGTAATTGCCTTGACCTCTGCCTCTATTGTTAGCAGCATAGTTAATTGAATATTCATTGTCAGTAGCCTTCCTGATATCAATTCTTGCCTCATGTGAAAGTAGTATGGCATGAACCTCATCAAGTGGGGGAGTAACTCTTTGTGTTGTTATTATGGCTACTACAGCCTCATATTCACCTCCTAACCCATTTAGTAAACACAACACTTGTTCAGAATCATCAATATTACTCCCTGTGGCTTTTAACATATCATAGATATTTTTGACCTTTCCCAAATATTCTCTCATAATCAGGTTGTCTTTCTTACAATTTTGAAGTTGCCTTTTATAATTAAAGGTTTTGGCTTGAGACTGGGAATTGAAAACTTTTTCAACAGTTGTCCAAATTTCATTTGCAGTATTACATCCAATTACTTGAGGTAATAATGCAGCCCAAATAGAGGATAATAACTAGGCACTGATCAGCCTTTCTTGTCTATGATACTTTGTAAATTCATCATTACTGACTATGTTGTTTTCAGCATTAGTGATGAATCTTGGTGGAGGAGCAACAGTTCCAAGAATATATTCTTCTAACCCATAACCTTGAATGGCAGTTTCCACTTCCATTTTCCATAGCAGGAAATTGTTTTCTTCAAGCTTGATGGTGACAAGCTGGCTTTGAGGGCTAATAACAGATTTAAGAAGTTGATCTATACCTGTGGGTGGTGAAGGAAGATTTCCTGAATTGCCTGAAGTTCCTATGTTACCAGAAGTTCCAGTTGCAGAGTTGTTACTTTGAGTCATTACAGCAGCAAAATGATGAAAAATATTGTCAAGAAATGAGGTATTTTACTCCTGAACTCTTTACTTTGAATTGAGATTGCACAAGAATTTGATTTGCAGTTACTTTTGACTGCAACAGAATGAATTTGATGATGAAATCTCTTTTTTTTATTTGAAATGTCAAGAACTGATTTCTGACAGTTCTTGCTTTGCTATCTGAGTAATTGTGAACTTTTTCTTGTGCTTCTTGATCGGTAAAGATGCTTTCAGATGAAATAATCCTCTCTCAACTTATTAGAACATAGATGCAGCCAGTTAAACTTGGCACGACACTGTGTTTTAGTAATTGAGAATAAATCTCAGATGAAAAGATCACACGAGATCTTGGATGAGTCAGATTCAAATGATGAAAATGAATCTGATGAATCTGCCACAAACTTTAATATCAGAATCGGGTTAGCTCTGATACCAAGTTAAATTTCTGATAAGAATTAAAGCTTTTGATTTTGAAAAGAAAGAATTTTGTATTGAATAGTTTGTAGCAGAAGTACATAAACTGGGTGAAATGATTTTTCTTAATGTAACAAGGTATGTACATGATACGTTTATTTAATAAACGTTTGCCTTATACTAAGCCCAGAATACATATTGGGCTGAACAGAGGCCCATGGCCTTTACATAAAACAGAAGATATAAACTATCTTAACAGGTATGTCGGCTAACACTTAATTGCCCCCCTCAAATCTACGGTTCGCTGAAGAGAAACCCTAAAATTTGATTTCGAAATCATCAAGAGTTAGCCTCCGACACAGATAAACATGAGTTGCTCCTCTTCAGCTCTTTTGATAAAACTCCAAAATGGCATTTTCTTTGGATCCAATCTTCTTTTTCTCCTTATCATTCGAGAAAGACAAGAAAATTTCAGGGTAACAAACATTATCTAGAATTTCTCTTAGATTTGAACCCATAGCTGATGATAAAACTAGAATAGATATTTTTGGTTTCCTACTTACACGTGCCCATATCCTTGTTCTTCTATCAATTTCTAATTCTGATCTTCCTCCCCAATCTGATATTATAGTGCTGGTATAAACAGCATTTCCGTTATGATCCAATTCTGAACGATAGTAAATACCGGGACTTTGCAATATTTGATTGATCACAATTCTGTATATTCCATTTACTATAGAGGTTCCCAGGGAATTCATTAGAGGAATATTTCCAATAAAAACAGTTTGTTGTTGCATATCCCTACCGGTTTTCCAAATTATTCCCGCAGGGACATATAACTCAGAAGAATATGTGAGTGATTCATACACAGCATCTCTTTCCTTTATCAGGGGTTCCACCAATTGATACCTTTCCACAAATAATTGAAATTCCATTTCTTGATCTCTATCTTCAATTTTTGGAAACTTATGAAATTCTTCCGTGAAACCCTGATTAATGAACCTACAAAATCCCTCAAATTATTGGTTCTAAGGTTTCCACACTTGAAGAAAAAAACCTAGGACGTATCACTCAAATTATTGGCCCAGTACTGGATGTTGTTTTCCCCCGGGGCAAGATGCCTAATATTTATAACGCTTTGGTAGTTAAAGGTCGAGATACTGCCGGTCAGCAAATTAATGTGACTTGTGAGGTACAACAATTATTAGGAAATAATCGAGTTAGAGCTGTAGCTATGAGTGCTACAGATGGTCTGACGAGAGGAATGGAAGTGATTGATACAGGAGCTGCTCTAAGCGTTCCAGTCGGCGGAGCTACTCTCGGACGAATTTTCAATGTTCTTGGAGAGCCCGTTGATAATTTAGGTCCTGTAGATACTCGTACGACATCGCCTATTCATAGATCTGCGCCTGCTTTTATACAGTTAGATACGAAATTATCAATCTTTGAAACAGGGATTAAAGTGGTGGATCTTTTAGCTCCGTATCGCCGTGGAGGAAAAATTGGACTATTTGGGGGAGCCGGCGTGGGTAAAACAGTACTTATCATGGAATTGATCAACAACATTGCCAAAGCTCATGGAGGCGTATCCGTATTTGGTGGAGTAGGTGAACGTACTCGTGAAGGAAATGATCTCTACATGGAAATGAAAGAGTCCGGGGTAATTAATGAAAAAAATATTGCAGAATCAAAAGTAGCTCTAGTCTATGGTCAAATGAATGAACCACCAGGAGCTCGTATGAGAGTAGGTTTGACTGCACTAATCATGGCGGAATATTTCCGGGATATTAATGAACAAGATGTGCTTTTATTCATCGACAATATCTTTCGTTTCGTTCAAGCGGGATCAGAAGTATCCGCCTTATTAGGGAGAATGCCTTCTGCAGTGGGTTATCAACCTACCCTTAGTACCGAAATGGGTTCTTTACAAGAAAGAATTACTTCCACCAAAGAAGGGTCTATAACTTCGATCCAAGCAGTTTATGTACCTGCAGATGATTTGACCGACCCTGCTCCTGCCACGACATTTGCACATTTAGATGCTACTACCGTACTATCAAGAGGATTAGCTGCCAAAGGTATTTATCCAGCAGTAGATCCTTTAGATTCAACGTCAACTATGTTACAACCTCGGATCGTTGGCGAGGAACATTATGAAACTGCTCAAAGAGTTAAGGAAACTTTACAACGTTACAAAGAACTTCAGGACATTATAGCTATCCTGGGGTTGGACGAATTATCCGAAGAAGATCGTTTAACTGTAGCAAGAGCACGAAAAATTGAACGCTTCTTATCACAACCCTTCTTCGTGGCAGAAGTCTTTACTGGTTCTCCAGGGAAATATGTTGGTCTCGCCGAAACAATTATGGGGTTTCGGTTGATCCTTTCTGGGGAATTAGACAGTCTTCCCGAGCAGGCCTTTTATTTGGTAGGTAACATCGACGAAGCTACCGCGAAAGCTATGAACTTAGAAGGGGAGAGCAAATTGAAGAAATGACCTTAAATCTTTGTGTACTGACCCTTCTAATACTCCATCCGAGAGTTATCAGTATTTATCAAATCTCTTCCTATCTAACGGAACGCTATTGGATCAAATGGCAAAGACATTGTGGAGAAAGAGATGGCTTTTCCCGGATGAAATGAAATATTTGATTCATGTAACAGGGGAAAGATTTCCCATTCCTTAGCCGTATCTCGGCAATAATGAGCCAAACTAGTATTTGCAGTGAATCCCCCGGTTATGTAGTCATGCATTACGATAGGAACTCCCAATTCTCTGGCAAATACAGCCCTTTTGATCATTTCTTCACATGTACCCGCAGTTGCATTCAAGTAATGCCCTTTGATTTCACCTGTTTCAGCTTGCGCTTTATAAATAGCTTCAGCACAAAATAAGAAACGGTCTCTCCAATGCATAAAAGGCTGGGAGTTCACATTTTCATCATCCTTGGTTGTCTTTGAGCAAGGCTTTGTCCAGTTTTAGAAACAATTGAGATGGAGCGCCAGGATTTGTTCCCTTGCTGATTTGAAGATGATGACTGACGGATCTGATTTGAAGACGATGCCTGACGGATCTTGCTTATTGAAGACGATGCTTGACGGATCTGGCTTGTTGAGGTTATACATGGCGATTCAGCTGTTGAAACTGGATGGATCTTCAGATCGTCTCTAAGCCTGGTGAAGTTTTTGGTGGACAGTGCTTTGGTAAGTATGTCTGCACGTTGGTGAAAGGAAGGTATAAAATTTGTCTGTAGTTTTCCATTCCTTACTTGCTCTCTAACAAAATAGATGTCTATTTCGATGTGTTTTGTACGAGCATGTTGAATAGGATTTGCAGACATGTAGATAGAACTTTGATTATCACACCATAAAGTTGCTTTTGATGATATATTTAGTTGTAGTTCTTTGAATATGGACTGTATCCACATTATTTCAGCAGTAGCACTCGCAATACTCCTGTATTCTGCCTCTGCACTAGATTTTTATATAGTAGACTGTTTTTTAGAGCTCCAAGATATTAAATTGCTTCCCATATAAATGCAATATCCAGTAGTTGATCTTCTATTATCTGGATCAGCAGCCCAATCAGAATCAGTATAGCCTGTAATATTAAGACTCTTTCCTCCTTGTAGTGTCAAGGCATAATTGATTGTGCCCTTTAGATATCTTAAAATCCTTTTGACTGCTCTCCCGTGTTCATCTTTAGGGTCCTGTAAAAATTGAGAAACTTTGTTAACACCGAAAGATATATCAGGTCGTGTTATGGTTGCATATTGTAATGCACCAACAACACTTCTATATTGTTTAACATTGTTTATAGCTTCCCCCCTGTTTTTTGAAAAATGTTGACTGGAAATCATAGGTGTAGGTTGAGCTTTTGCTTCAGCCATGTCAGTTTTAATAAGTAGCTCAGTTATATACTTCTTTTGGCTTAAGAACATTTTTGAACTTGATTTCCTTTTTTCTTCAATTCCAAGAAAGTAAGAAATTTCACCAAAGTCTTTAATAGAAAATTCCTTGTTTAGATATTTGATTATATTTGCTATCTCATCATCACTGCTACCTGTCACAATTAAGTCATCAACATATATAAGTATATAGACAGTAGATGATTGGTTAATTTTAACAAACAAGGAATTGTCAGATTTTGTGGGCCTGTATCCCATAACATTTAAAGTTGACTTGAGTTTTTCAAACCAAACCCTAGGAGCTTGCTTCAGTCCATAAATTGCTCTTTTCTGTTTGCAAACAAGATTTGGATTTTGAATGTATCTCTCTGGCTGTTGCATAAAAATTTCTTCTTGTATTTTTCCATTGAGAAAGGCATTGTTCACATCTAAGTGCCTAATTTTCCATTGATTCGACTAGGCTATAGAAAAAATAATTCTAATAGTAGTTGGTTTGACTACTGGTGAGAAGGTCTCATTATAGTCAAATCCATATATTTGTGTAAACCCCTTAGCAACCAACCTTGCCTTGTATCTATTGACACTTCCATCAGGATTTGTTTTTAGCTTGTAAATCCATTTACATCCAATTAAATTTTTATCCTTTGGTTGTGTAACCAGTTCCCATGTCTGATTTTTAATAAGGGCATTAAATTCATCATTCATAGCTGCTCTCCATTCTTTGCTCTTGACAGCTTGACTGTAAGTTAGAGGCTCCTCTTGATTTAGAGTTGCAACATATAGTTTGGGTTTAAATATGCCACTTTTGGCTCGAGTCATCATGGAGTGACCAGTATTTGTTGGTTCAGCAGTATCAATTTGATCTGAATTTTCTTCAGTAACTGGTAGTTCTTCATCTGAATTATTTGACTCACTGTTTGAGCTTTGAACACTTATAGAATTTGAGTCTTCATTTTCTTCTATTATAGGTGTGCTTTTGGCGAGGCTGGGTGGTTCACTATCATTATTACTGTATGGATCAGTGGTATTGATTTGTTGAGCATCAGCAGCCAAGTTATCACCTGTTACTTGAAGAAAATCTGAAAGTTGGGGAATACATGGTATATTTTCATTACCTTTAACAACTTTGCTTGTTGTTTTGATACTTGCCTGTGTGAATGGAAATATATATTCATTGAATTGACATGTCTACTAATGAATATTCTTCCATTCTCATCAATACATCTGTAACCTTTTTGTTTAACAGCATACCCAAGAAAAGTACATGGCCTTGATCTGAATTCTAACTTATGTTTATTATAAGGCCTCAAATAGGGAAAACATAGGCATCCAAATGGTTTTAACTCATTGTAATCTGGTTCAACTTTATACAATACTTCTAATGGACTGACATTCTTTAATACTGCTGTAGGCATTCTATTTATTAAATAAACTGCAGTATTAAATGATTCACACCAGAATTTTAATGGTAGACCTGCATGTGATAATAAAGTTAAATCACTCTCTACAACATGTCTATGTTTCCTTTCAACTAAACCATTCTGTTCTGACGTGTATGGGCAAGTAGTTCTGTGTATAGTGCCTTTACTATCAAAATAACTGATAAGTGATTTGTATTCAACCCCACCATCAGACTGTGAAATCTTTATCCTAGTGTTGAATTGATTCTCTATCATATTCATAAATTTAACTACAGTATCATGAGTATCAGATTTATTTTTCAAAAAATAAATCCAAGTATATTTAGAGAATGCATCAACAAAGGAGATATAATATTTGAAACCATAGTCAGTAGATATAGGTGCAGGTCCCCAAAGATCAGTGGCTACTAATTCAAAGGGTTTAGTGTAATTAGTTAATGAGTGATCAAATGGAAGCTTATGATTTTTGCCCATTTGGCAATAAGTACAAACATATGGCAAGGAAATATCTTCATATGAGATGTTATTTTTACGTAGAACATTTTTCACAACATTGACACTAGGGTGACCTAACTTGTAATGCCACAAATCAAAAATACTTTTGTTACAGTTTTCATGTTGAACTACTGCATTATAGCAAAGACCATCTTTAGCAGAAGTTAGTTGATCTCCAAGTTCGAACTTGTACAATCCTTTGTCTTCATTACCCTGCAAAAGAATTTCATGTGTCAACATGTCTTTAACAACACAATAATTTGGATAAAATTCAAAATACACATTATTATCCTTTGTAAATTGTGACACACTCATTAAGTTTTTATTTATCTTAGGCACCCTTAATAATTTATGTAAAAATAATTGTCTCTTGCCAGTTAAGATAACATTACCAGTATGAGAAATACTAATGTACTTACCATCACCCATGGTTATTAATTGATTACCTCTATATTCTTTATTCCCAAGATTGATATTATCTAAATTGTTGGTCATATGATTTGTAGCACCTGAGTCTGGAAACCAGTTATCATCAATAATTGATTCAGATTTGCTGTCAGACTGATTGCGTTGATTTCCACTTGATTGATTTTCTGAATCCTGTTGAGCTTGAGCCACATTAGCATTAGGATTATTCTGGTTTTGACTGTAATTCCCTTGATTACCAGAATAGTTAGAATTAAATCTGAAGAAACACTTAAGAGCTGTATGTCCCACTTTTTCACAGATTTGACACTTGGGTTTGTTGTTGTTGTTGCTCCATCTACCCCTTCCTCTTCCTCTGGAGGGGAATCCACCTCTTTGACTGGTATTATTATTCTTGTAATTGCCTTGACCTCTGCCTCTATTGTTAGCAGCATAGTTAATAGAATATTCATTGTCAGTAGCCTTCCTGATATCAATTCTTGCCTCATGTGAAAGTAGTATGGCATGAACCTCATCAAGTGGGGGAGTAACTCTTTGTGTTGTTATTATGGCTACTACAGCCTCATATTCACCTCCTAACCCATTTAGTAAACACAACACTTGTTCAGAATCAACAATATTACTCCCTGTGGCTTTTAACATATCACAGATATTTTTAAACTTTCCCAAATATTCTCTCATACTCAAGTTGTCTTTCTTACAATTTTGAAGTTGCCTTTTATAATACAAGGCTTTGGCTTGAGACTGGGAATTGAAAACTTTTTCAACAGTTGTCCAAATTTCATTTGCAGTATTACATCCAATTACTTGAGGTAATAATGCAGCACTAATAGAGGATAATAACCAGGCAGTGATCAGCCTTTCTTGTCAATGATACTTTGTAAATTCATCATTACTGACTATGTTGTTTTCAGCATTAGTGATGAATCTTGGTGGAGGAGCAACAGTTCCAAGAATATATTCCTCTAACCCATAACCTTGAATGGAAGTTTCCACTTGCATTTTCCATAGCAGGAAATTGTTTTCTTCAAGCTTGATGGTGACAAGTTGGCTTTGAGGGCTAATAACAGATTTAAGAAGTTGATCTATCCTGTAGGTGGTGAAGGAGGATTTCCTGAATTGCCTGAAGTTCCTATGTTACCAGAGGTTCCAGTTGCAGAGTTGTTGCTTTGGGCCATTACAGCAGCAAAATGATGAAAAGTATTGTCAAGAAATGAGGTATTTTACTCCTGAACTCTTTACTTTGAATTGAGATTGCACAAGAATTTGATTTGCAGTTACTTTTGACTGCAACAGAATGAATTTGATGATGAAATCTCTTTTTTTTATTTGAAATGTCAAGAACTGATTTCTGACAGTTCTTGCTTTGCTATCTGAGTAATTGTGAACTTTTTCTTGTGCTTCTTGATCGGTAAAGATGCTTTCAGATGAAATAATCCTCTCTCAACTTATTAGAACACAGATGCAGCCAGTTAAACTTGGCACGACACTGTGTTTTAGTAATTGAGAATAAATCTCAGATGAAAAGATCACACGAGATCTTGGATGAGTCAGATTCAAATGATGAAAATGAATCTGATGAATCTGCCACAAACTTTAATATCAGAATCGGGTTAGCTCTGATACCAAGTTAAATTTCTGATAAGAATTAAAGCTTTCGATTTTGAAAAGAAAGAATTTTGTATTGAATAGTTTGTAGCAGAAGTACATAAACTGAGTGAAATGATTTTTCTTAATGTAACAAGGTATGTACATGATACGTTTATATAATAAACGTTTGCCTTATACTAAGCCCAGAATACATATTGGGCTGAACAGAGGCCCATGGCCTTTACATAAAACAGAAGATATAAACTATCTCAACAGGTATGTCTGCTAACACTTAATTGGCAAAAACATTCATGCTATTAAAAATTTATCTTGACACTAGTTCGGACAATCCTACAGCACACATCTTTCAAAACCAAAAATTAAAAAGAAAAATATTTTTGGAGGAGTTCCTAAAAATGTTCTGCAGTGCAATCAAAATAAGTACATCTCTGAAACCAATGATTTTTAACTTTCTAATAGATAATAGATAACGTATCCAAGCAATATAGGAATGTGACAGGCATTCTAGTAGAAAATCAGACTTCATTGGCATCTAGTGTATGCAACTAACCATATGATTAAATGCAATTTAAATAATGAATACACTGGAGACAATATGTATTTTATTGAACAGTATATATACAATAGCAGCGTAAACTAAGATACACTATGTAATCAGAATCAAGAAGATATCAGAATATTATAATTTATAACCTAACAACTCTTAGAAACCAATGAACTGGAATTGACAACTAACTTGATCCACTTAAATCTGATATTTAAATTATGAACTAGAAAACAAATCAAAGCATATTCAGTCCGCCTACTGCCAATAGAAACACACGAAATCCCGCCACTGGCATCTAAAACAAAGAGAACTGTAAACTCATGCAAATTGTTTCTTCTAGGATACCAGTCCTGCTTCTTACAAAAGTTTGGCTAAGTACATTCACAGAGCATGCATACTGAGACCTTAGTATAGCAGTCGAGCTATGCAGTATGATGAGGGTTAACCCATATGATCGCAATTTAAATTATGTGAAGAATCAACTGATAACATATACGTTTAAAATTTCTGCACACAATCCAAATGTCTAGGATTACTTTCTATGTAATATGGGTTTTAGCAAGTGTTGTAAACTTGCAGTTGAAACAGTACACACATTGGAGCGTGATTTCCCAATGGCCATAGGTGATAAGTGCACAGCTTAATACTACTGATGGATTGTCTTTCCATTAGGAATATTTCAGATTTTATTCAGACTAATTACATATTACGGAAACTGTACGTTTGGGATCTTCAACCAATGTTTCTAAGTAATACACTTGTTTAATAATAAAAAATAACATTGTGTTTTGTTGTGTAAATGATTCAAGAGACAACATTGCGAAATTACTTTGCCAATAATCTACAAAAACAATAACGACACTACAAAAGCAAGTTTGCATACCTTATTCAACCTATTAATATTTAGTGTACCATATTAGGTCCATTGATTCTTGCTAAACCTGGCATATCAACATCCTGGCATATCAACATCCATTTACCAGCCAAAGGATGTATAATTAGAAACTACCAACAATATCTCACTGGACGTAAAGCACAGCTTAACAAATAAACAGAATATGATATCACACAGGATGCTACTTATAAAGCATCCTTTCACATGTACAAATAGAGCACATATTTCCAAATTTATACAGAAAACATTCATTATTAATTCTCTGATTTCTCAATAGTCACCTTTATGCTCAGTCTAAAAAATATTGCAGGTTTGCTCTATAAATCATATCATTTAATTTGCAATTCGAAATGGATCAAAGTGTTCGGTTCCAAATCATTTTAGATATGTTTATAATCCTGCACTGCACACGCACAATTTCAAATACATTTTGGGGACTTGTAAGCTCGCTGTAATTCATTTGATCAAACTATTTAATTGAGTTTGTGCTTCCCGAATGAGGAATAGACTGCAATGGTAATCCCTGGGGTAGTACTGCTGGTTAGGACATACAAGATACGACGCTCATCTTAGAGGTCGTGGATTCAATCCAAATCAATTACATATATAGCCCACAAGAAAACAACTAACGAATATGTCAGTGTAATCATATCCTAGTTTCGGCTATGATTTATTTCGTTTATATTTAACACAGTCGTATGACCATGTTTCTCCTGCATTATGCAGTAATGATAGACATTTTATGATCATAATTCAATATATGCAAAAGGGGGACTATCCAAATGTTTAACGACAGATGTAGCTAAAAATCCAGATGTATTTGGATCATTAACATGTCCATGTTTACCAGATGAATGTGATGCTCATGCTGTTAGACATGCTGCTATGTTGAAGGTTTCTTGCCCGAATTCTAAAGGTGCACAAATTATGATACTTATGTGCATGCTAGCTATGAACCTTACAATTTTATTGGAAGTTATAGGTAACTCAATTGTCTGAATTCCATGTTTCTTAAGATGCATCTGGTTATTAAATTGAAAGAAAAATTTGAGTGAAAAGCTGGATGTTCACACTACAACAAAAACACCATTTTACAACATTGATTCTGCGACAGTTCATCAAAGTGTTGTAAAATCATAGAACCTTTTATAACATTTGTTAAGAAAAAAGTCGTAGTAGATTTTTCCAAACAACATTCCCTATATAAATGTTGTAAAATAAGACTATTTACAATGTTTGTTTAAACTGTCATCAAAAATAATTTTTAACGATGACTTTTGTAAATTGTTTTATATATACTTTGATCATAACATATATGTAATGTTATTGAAACATGCATATACAAAAACGTTTTTTAAATATTGTAAATTTGTAGTACTCAACGATATTTACCAAACGTTGTAAACTCAAAGTTAAACAACAACAAAAAATAATTGTAAATTTTATTTTTTATATAATTTACAACATTCGTATAATACTATGATAATTCATATTTATGACGATGTCTATCTTATGTTGTTAAAGATATTTTATTTAACAAATTTTTATCAGTGATGTTAATTCTCATATTTGAAATTCTTGTTGTAATTTTTGGTCTAAGACAAAATTGTTGTAGTCATATACTTTACGTTTGATGATGTTCGTTCGAAATTGCAACGTACATCATATTTAATAAAGCTAGTTCATATCGTAAAGCTTCTTTTCTTTTACAACGGATGTTTTTTTATCACTCATTCATATAGTTTATTGTACATTTTCATTTTTATGCCCTACAACTTTCAATTCTTCAACTAAGGCTCTAGGATATAAATAATATCAAAGTCTAGTTAGGCTTGTGGTGACCTCTCCAATCCACATGAAGGTATAATCATTCATAATGGTTGTTTATGTTAATTATTTTGAAATGAAATTTAAAAAACATACCTGATATTATTCTGTAAATTAAACTATAACAAGTTATTATCCACGTTACTAAGTATTGATAATAACGAAACAAACTGTTGGTCTAACTACTGCTTTGTTTGATAGTGGTTTGATTTTTCTATTACAGTACGAATAGATATGATACCAAATTCTAAATATTATTTTCCATAATGAACTGGATCCATATAATTTAATTTTTGAAACCATATCTTATCCAAATCCAAAGCTGGTCTCTTTTCTCTTTTATTTCAGTTGTTATGTCTGATCTGGTATAAAGGATTTATATATTTGTTTTCATAATTTTGAAAAAAATAATTAACTTGATTTACATATATGAAACCACATATTTGTTTTCTTAATTTTTTAATTTTAAATTCAAAAAGCATATAGTATATAAAGTACGTATTTCAAAAATTAAAACACTAAAAAATGAATCAGAAGTTGAAAATAAAACATGAAAATTTGAGAAAAAAAGCTTGTAGATACTAGACAACGAATTCATCATTTCATTGAAAAAAGGTAGTGATGACATTTAATTTTCTTTTATTAAGACAATTTTTCTGTCCCGCCTGCGTTATTACATTCAAAAATTGTAACTTCTTTTAATCATTTTACAAATTCTAAGCAGATGCATGTGATATGATAAATTCAGTTTCAAAAGTTTTCCACTTTACGATAGAGTCAAAGACCACAATCAATAAAACAACTGGACTATAGGTTAAAGTAACGTTAAAGTTTCAGGTCAAATCTCAGTCTACTTTTCAGTTCAACCAGATTAGTCAGCAGGTAATATTACAACGTCATTTGGCATGTTTCTCTTTTTCTAGCCATAAATGTTACACCTAAAATGCAGACAACAAATGCTAATCACATTTATCTGGACATGTCAAATTTACAAAAAAAAAAAAAAAAATTGAACAGGGGTAACTTTATTTACAAAACCAGAATACATAAGAACAGCTTGGCGAAACCCGAACGACAAGAACAAATACTGTACAAGAGTAGAGGGCAAAGGAGGGAAGTCACCATAAATAATAACCAAACCGCCCGAATTCATCTGAAAACCAAAATAACCAAACCGAAAAAATACCGGTTTTTTCGGTCGGTTAAACCAGTTATAGTCAACTAATTATGCTTATTTAAATTTAAAATCAATTGAAATAATATGACATTGAAAACTAGTTAAAGATCATTTTAAAATCTAAAGTAGTAACAAGGACATCCTCATGTTTACTTATTGTAGAGAAAAATACATTTAGCCTGAAGATAGAAAATTTATAAACAAAAACTAAAGCAATTATCTTGTGGACATATAAACCAGAAAAATGAAGGATATGCATGCAGATGCGTAGCTGAAACAGCACAGTAAAAGGATAAGCCACACACTTCAGAAATAACAAATATGAAACAATACATCTGATGTTCTCTGAAATGAACATGCTTTATGCACTATTATATATGATAAATTATTCAATTCATCTCATGTTCTTTGAATTGAGTAACATAAACAAAAGTTACATCATGGACTGCATGAAATCTTTAAAAAGATCAAATTAAAAATTTGAACAACAATCATATCATTAAAGAAGGAACAATGACAAAGGAGAGCTCATAATCAATATAAAGGCATACAGTACGAGAAAACAAAAGGACGAGAGAAAAACAAGAATCTATGCAGCCTTGTTATAATCCCAGATCTTCTGCCAATAGCTAATAAAATACCATTTTGGATGAACTTCAGTTTCATTCTCAAGCACGTCCAAAGATGCTTTCACTTGCCTGCAAGCAAGAACAAGCATTAGCCACCTCTAAAAATAGGTAAATAGCATATTTAAGTCCCTTTAAAAAATAAATTTCATGCTAAATTTACTGCAAGCATGACAACAAATTTGGTATCACTATGCCATTTCATGCTAAATTTACTGCAAAATTTCACGCTAAATTTACTGCTAGCATGACAATAAATTTCACGTATTTAAGAACGAACATCACAACTGCAGTAAACATAGAAATTATCAAATTAGTAAGTATAAAAAATTTCCATATATAACAGATTAAAAAATAGTATATGTTTATTCATAAGATAAAGGGGAAAGTAATGTGGAACATAATCAAATCAACTGCAGTAAACTATACTAAATACTGGATTATGATTTTTGAATTGACTGAGCATAAATGGTATGCATATGAAATTAGGATAGTTAGTTAAAGATGATTTGATTGTGCAATGAATCATGGAAACAATCACAGTGTAAACATATAATTTGTATAGTGTGTAACACATGATTCAAATAAATAGACCGATAACACTGTATTTTGCACATGGTGCAACTAATTAGTTTCTTCCCATACATTTTCAATTTAGTTAATTGTCTACATTAATATTGACTGTAATGTAAATCAACTAATGCATGTAAATGGTATAAGAATTATATTTACTACATTAGTAAGCAATAAAGGCTATCGCATATACTAGATTAAAAAGTAGTAATTAATGCAAATAAGTGTTAAAAGGAAAGTAATATGTGACGGAAGCAAATCAGTTAAGAAAAATCGTATGAATATAATAATTACTAAGCTGTTATGCAGAAATGATTTAATATATGAAATTAAGGTAGTAGATTAAAAGCAGAATCAATTATGCAATAAAAACATAGAATAGACCAGGAAAATTATATGTGAAGTTACAAAGTGGGTAAGATATAATTAAAGAAATATGCCAACAACAAATTGTTCAAATTAAACATAGACAAAATGTTAATTGTGCAGTAGGACAAAATGTTGTCAAATATGCAAGTAATTATTTTCTTTCCATTTTGTCTAAATTTTCCAAAAATGTCCATGAGATATTATCTTCAATTTAAACCAATTATCTACAATACAAACCAAACTAAAGGCACATAAAAATACAAGCAAAGAACTTATTAGATGAGTTTACAAAAGGTTACCACATACAGTACATACTAAAATATAATTATTTACTATTAACATAAAAGGGAAAGTAGCTTACAACTTAATAATACAGTTGCACAGAAATTATATGAACACGCTTATTTGCAACTGAATATATGTAAATAATTACATGCTTCTTTGATCGCTGGAGGAAGTTAAAGAGAAAATGAACTGCCTGAAATTTTTGTTTTAAGCTAATAATAAATTTATCAACGGACCATCCATCAAATTTGCTAAGCATCTCCTAGATTTCTCAACTTTGTGACTGTGAACAGGGATGTGTGTGTGTGTGTATGTCACTTAAAAGGGGCTGAGACGTTGTAGTCGAATAAAAGTATTACTGTATTTGCAAAATAATGAGGAAATGCAGATAAAATAAATCATGTTTTCTCCTTACAGTCCACTCAAGATTTCCAGCAAGAAGCATATTTCACACAAACAAAACCAATTTTTCCGTACTTATATAGAGTTGTCATTGGGATAATCTAACAGGGTGGCAATACCTAATCGAATAAAAATAAGATAACAGTTCAAAATTTGCATTGTACTATATTTGTAGCAAGAAAATTTAACAGACAGAATGATTATAATTTATAAATCATAGTTATTGACGGCAAATAAGCAGTACCTGAAAATAATTCTGTTTGAACACCATGAGTCCAATAAAAGTTTGTTGGATTCGATTTCTCGCCACCTCCAGTTAGTCAATAAATGCGAGCATTGATTCGGTAAAAGGTTGAATGAAAATTGTTCCTCCAAACCTCAATAATTCAGTTCGATTTTGGGTCTGTCGTCAGGAGGCAGTCATGTAGCAAAAATGTGGTGCACCACGATCACCTTGGTATCCCGCACAGCTGCTCCGCCTGCCTGTTTGGCTTTGTATAAAATGCCATAGAAACAAAGTATGCCATAGAAACAATGTTGTATAAAATGCACAACAAAATACAGTTAGCATAATCAAGACTATGAGGTTGTATAAATGCACATGACATATCTCTATACATGAACTTGCTAATCAGACCAAACGGAAAATAGCAGAACCAAAAAGCATATGTGAAAACACATCATACGCTATTCAATACCATCTTTATGACCTGAATTAATTAGAATAGAAATGCCATGAACAAATAATTGAAGAAACCTAGAAATGAAATTATGCAAATTGTTGGTTGAACATCTAAGAACTTCAAAACATTACAAACTTTCTAAACTGAAAAACCAAATCAAACATCCTAAAATGAAAAAAACAAATCAAACAACCTAATTCAAGTACTTTATTACGAGAACTAAATTACTATCTGGTTACGAAGAAAGATCTAAATCGATGAACTCCTTGCTCCAAGCAACCGTAGAGCCTACAGCATCTCCAATAACTTTAAATTCATCTGTACTTCGCCACAAATAAGCTTCTTCATCCTTAGCGTAATCGACAGATACTTTCCAAGCATCAAGTCCTAGAGGTTTGAAGTGAACCAGATCGCAGGGATTTGTGGAAAAAATTACACCTTCAGCCACCACTTCCCCTTTCTTATACCAGCTCATTAATTTGCATTTAGTTCCAAACGCCGGGTCATGTGAAACAGCTGGTCCAACTTTTTCATAGCTGACATGGTTCTCAACATCGTTTGACTGCTTGGGCTATAAATTAAATTATACTAGTTCATTAAATGGGAACAATTTAAACCAAGATAGAATAAGGTTGCATTATTTTAATATTTACCATAGAATTATTAAGCTCAGGGAAGTGTTCATTATCAGCTTGATGATTTGACTGTCATGAACACGGAAAAAAAAAATGAGACAATAGTTTTAAACAAATTATGGCAAAGCATGGAAAAAAAAATCCCACGCTTACTTGCAACAACATGTCCACCTTAGCCCGAAGTTCCCTCATGTTTTCTTCTAGTGTGAGAATCATTTTATTGGTATGTGCTTGAGCTTTCAATTTTGACATTGTAACTCCAAATCCAAGCCCTTTCACTCTACCAGGCTGGTCTTTGCCAAGAACATTTGAAAGGGCATCATCTTTGAGTGATAGTCTTGGTTTTTTGGACTGTAAGTTGTTATACTGCTCTATTTTTTTCTGGATAATATCAACTGATTGTTAGGCATGCAAAATATGAAGGGTTCTATATGAATAATTCAAATAAGACTACGTTATTTGTTTTTGCCTATGATAAAAAATATAAACAGTAAATTTTGAACTAATATTACTTTTACATTAGTTTATATTATATAAATAATAATGTGTTTTCCTTACCATCGATTCTTCAACAGCTTTATTTGTCGGTTTTTTATCCTTGTTTAAGCGCCCTTCAGTCCATAAGAGTACTCTAGTTATCTCTTCATCTGGCTTTTCTTGCTTCTGCAACATTTCATGGATAAAATTATGTAGCTATATTTTAACAAACGAATGTATTAACGAAACAATATCAACAACAATTGTACAAAATGCATATTTACCAATTTTTGCTCTAATCTTGCGTAACCTCGTCGACTCATCGTGTGTGGCTGAGTATGTTTTTCCCTTACTTTCTTCATCAAAACACTTTTGGCCTATATCAAAAGAATTCATCAAAATATTTTTTCCTTTCAAATTATACTGAAATATCGTTTTGCTGCTAATACTAACACTTGTCTGTGATTGTAGCTGAATTTAACCCAGTGCATACTGGGCCTAAGCACAGGGCATTGCATACATTTGGGCATCAGCAGGGATGAGAAAAACAGTTAAGCGAATACAAAATAAAGGAGAAAATCATAGAAAAAAACAAAAGGGCAGGAACGCATGTGTTTGAGGATGGTTCGCTGCCAAATTCCACTTGACGAAGGGCCAAAAAAAAGGAAAAAAAGAAGAAGTAAAGCTTCCGCTGTTTATTTTGTGAGGAAGGAGTGTTTTGAGTGATCCAAGCAAGGAACCACAACTCTAAAATTGTTATTTTTATATCAACTTGTTTTTGACAAATGACAGACTTCGATTACAGAACCCTTATTCTTAAATCATTCTCTTTTAGGTTACCTGATTCCAAATAAGGAAAAAGAATAAAACGGTTTTCTTTCCATTTGTAATGTGAAGAAGAAAATGAACTTATCCAACAAATATAAGAACTTCAAAATGCTAGTTATGTTTAAAAAATGACAAATTTTTTCAATTTATTTGTGATTTTGATGAGTATGATTATTATTATTATTATTATTATTTTGTCGCTCTAAACATAAATTTTGACTATAGATTTCAGTTTGGGAAAAATACAAGCAAGTAACAATTTTGGAAATGATTGAATATATAGTCTTTTTCACTTTTATTTACTGAATCATTTTAAATATTACAAAGTTTTCAAGAAAACAACAGTAAGCAGCTATAATAGAACGAAGAAAAAAAATGAACAGATGGTTAAATGGTAAGCATGTCACCTAACCGATATTTTTATAAACAAGCAAATTTATTTGACTATGTATATCAAAAGAACTAAGAATTTCTCATGGTACAAAGTAAGCGAGTGATGGTTTCCAATAACTGAAACACCTCAAGCAGTATATGTAAAATTTAGCTGTACTAGGACTTATAATCATTGATTATCGCACTAGAATTACGGTATTATATTTTTTGTCCAGTTTGCCATGTCGATTCATAAAAATGTTTAGGCGCATCATGTATACATGAACTAAATAATAATTATCTAATAGTAATATAAAAGATTACACTCATTTATGGATGGTTTCAACTTACTTGAAATTTTACTGAAAGTCTGGTCTTTATGAATTCACACCATTCATGATCAGTCAAATTCAAAGGTTTTAACTCAGCAAGTTTTTTGGATTTTTCTTCCTGACCCAACAGCTGAGCTTGTGCTACATCATTCCCCACATTGCATCTATGCTCTCTCAAACAAATTGACATTTTCTTCAATATGTAGTCTTTGTGTGCTTCATCCAAGTTATACCTTTGTTGTAACAAACATAAGTATAAGATCAATATCAAATATAATATTAAGCACAAACACACACGGATGCGAGCATACATTCATATGCGTACATATATTTATTTAGTTAGATCTTTCCAGTTGAACAACTGGTGTATATTTATTTTATCCTATAATGCAAATAAAAGAGCGGCCACATTGTATAAAAACATTTACATACATTATACAACTAATATATATATCATGCTAAATAACTTATTTGGCATTATACTGAATTTAAAGGTGCGAAACTGTTACATGCATTAGGACAATAACTACCTTTAGGAGTAAAACAAAGCCAAACATGATACAGTTCATTACTAGTACTTCAGGTATGTTCAAGCCTTAGCTGTCACTATAATTCTGACATATATTACAAAAGAGGTAATAATAAAAAAGCAAAATAAGGTTCATCTTTCTTAAAGTAACACCTATTGGCCTCCTATGAGAGCTCCAAACCAGCCTCAAAATTTTAACAATGACGCATATAAGGTATTCACACTCACACATGAAGAAGATATACAGGCTTATTGAAGATTAGTATCATTGTAGAACTGTCATTTTTCCAATACATAACTGCAATTACTGAATAGTAATGAAAATATTATGATATGATCTAATCTGATTGTTATATTATGTTCAGATATACAGGCTTATTGAAGATTAGTATCATTGTAGAACTGTCATTTTTTCAATACATAACTGCAATTACTGAACAGTAATGAAAATATTATGATATGATCTAATCTGATTGTTATATTATGTTCAGATTATCATTTTTTGCCTTGCATATGTTATTGGATGTAGGTGTAGTACAAGCTACCAACACTGAACTATGCAACTATGAGGGAAAAATGAGAGATAGTACTAAGCTTACCACCACAAGTGCCCAAAGGTTGTCTTTATGATCTGCAGGAACCTTTCTCCAGTCATCACAAAGTATTGAGACTTTATCACGAACTAGCGCACCAATGAAAGAGGCTAATTTAATAGAATTATCACATATTGGCTGCCCCTTTTCATTAAAATCCACATTTATTCCTACACAACATGAATTTTGGATTTCTAAACCTTGAGTTTCGTTTTGCCACGTTTCTTCTTTTGGACTTCAGGGTTCTTGTCCTTTTTGTTAGGGTCATTTTTTTCCACTGTTGTGTCATCTGGCAATGATGAATCATTTAAGTTGGACTCTTGAATGTTATCATCATCAAGCAAAGCGGAATTTGAATGCAAAGGCTGTGGTCTTTTGGCTCGCTTTCCAGTACTTTTTGATTTCTGCAACATTAGTTATTAAATAAACTTTAAATTTATATGAAAAAAAAAACCATTAACAAAGAGAAGTGTTGTGTATTATCAGTGAATTACGTCAAGCGAGTCATCTAAGCGTGACTCTTGGTTGATGCCCTCCTGGACTCCAGTAATGTCTATTGGTGATGGTTGTAGTCTTTTTGATGAACGAGTTATTTTTTTGGCAAGCTTAAACCATTTTAATTCTGTTGTCAGTGATATGGTATACAAATATAAATATAAATTAGCATATTAAAGCAGTAGTTACCTCCATGTGCTTATGCATGAAAGCCACGGTCCTTAATCCAAATTGAAGGTGATCACTGCTTCAAATAGTTTTTCCCATGCAAACAAAAATTCCATCAAAACCTCTTATTAATTAAGTATCTTAGGAATTAACATCAATCTAAATTTTTCCAATGACTTGAACATCATATATAGTAACCGGCAAACAATATCTGCCAACAGTTATCACATATGAAGATACAACTTGGTAAAAATATGCATCATACGACAAAATTTTATCAACGTTGCATATGAGTTGAGTAATAGTTTGAAATGACCGTTTGGTGATTCACATAAAATATTTCCTATCCCACTTTAGCTAACTTCAGAACAAAAACTAGTGAATCATACCTACTGTCTTAAATTTAGACGTATTTGAACTACTACGGTACTGCAGCATATACAGAACACTGTTCAGAAGATTAAGTCGGAACAATAACAAACATTGAACAATTTAAGAAAGAATAAGAAATTTAATTAACTTTCCTAACCTAAAATCTGTAGAAATCCTGCTGGAAAACAAATTAGCAACACATGGTTGAACCAAATCAAAGAAATCTGATAGACTTTGGAACTAGCAAACCATAAACTTCTACCAAAAACATCACAAATTAATTGTAAACCCTATTAAAAACATCAATTGGTACCGTTTGGAACTAACATCGTGATTACCTAATATCAAAAGAAGAAAGAAACATCAGGCTTACACGTGCCTGGAGTGAAGGAGAAATCGAGCCAGATCGTTCGCAGGGTTGATCTTGGAGAAGCGAACTTTATACTGGAATACAGAACATGATTGAGTGGCCGAATTAAGCGTCGATTATGCCTCCATAACCCTCCAAAACATGCCGCCATAATCGTAATTGAGATGCCCTGGACGAAGTTATTGATCTGTCACTGTGTGCGGTTGTGTTTCACGCAAAAAAAAAAAGAAGAAAGAAAAAATCTGTTGCGTTAACGAGCGTGCATAGATATAAAAAAATAGTTCCCCAGGTTTGCAACTTTTAAACACGTATGATAGTTGATATTTATTAATCAACTATTATTTATTTAGTATAATTTTTGTACAGCTTTTAAACACGCATTTCAAATTTTACATTTCAAATTTTCATATTTGAAGTTTTGGATTTCCAATATTAATGTGTTCAAAAGTTTAAAATTTAAAATTTTATACTTTTAAATTCAAAAGTTGAAGATTTAAATTTTGAATTTTCATAATTTGAATTTTTAATGTTATAAATTTAAAATTTTACAATGCTTAAGTAAACGCTTGTACAAAACAAACGATATGTATTATAAGTAAAAGTATGTTTGGAAATATATTTTGTTTGTAGTGAATTTTTAGTAGAAGATTAACTTAACTAGTACAACTGTACAACGGTGAGGAACCGACCGTTAGATCGAATAATAAAAGAAAACTATTTTTTTTCATTAATCTTTGTTAAATATCAAAAAATAATGTGATAGATAATGTTTAAAATTAGAGAGATTTACAGAGACAAATATTAAGAATTTTAAGTGAATTAGACCAGTTAATATTAAGTATAGTAAATTGAAGAGATTTAAGAAGAAATGTCATAGACATGTTACAGGAATTTTTTTTTGTTTTGGAAAAGATGATTTTTTTTTTCAAAACAGTATGCAAGTTAAACATAAAAAAATATGATTAATGAAAAAAAAAACTCTCTAATGGTGGGAAACTGACCGTTGCATTGTATGGTTTAAAAAAAGATTATAAAACCTAATTTTTTTTAATCTTAGTTGAACATCAAAAAAATAACATGCTGAAGAATATTTAAAATGAAAGAGATCTAAGGAGACAAAAGTGCAGATAATTAAGTAAATTAGATCATAGGGTCACACTTTTTTGGTATAAACATGAACTATCAAAAATGCCATTATATACTATAAACTTATTATTGCAAAAATATAGGATCTTAAAAATAAATTTCACTTACTAATTTAACATATCAATTTAGAAATATTATTAGATCATAATGCCACTCAAAAATAAGATCTTCCACATGAAATTTATTTATAAATTCAAAAAATTCATTTATAAATATTAACAAGTCTTAATATCGCTTAAAAATAGGATCTAATTACCAATAATCTTTATATATATATATATTCTTTTTTCGTTGATGAATAGTAAAAGTTAAGAGTCACACTTAAAAATCATAAGATATTATATTTTTTTTTTCAAGTTCAAAACATTCATCTACAAATACAAAACGTTTATTTACAAATGCTATCAAATATTATACTCACTTAAAATATGATCTATCAAATAAATTATTAGTTAATAATATAAATAAAAGTCAAGCCTGAATAAAAAAGATGTTGCAAACATCAAAATAAATTTTAAACTAATAGTATGATCTATAAAAAAATTTAAATCTTAATATACCTTTATTAATAGTTGTAGTATATCTACAAATATAAAACATCATCAATAAATAATGTTAACAAGTTTTTACATCGCTTTAAAATTAAGATCTAATAAACAAAACTTTATTTACAAATTCGTTCTCCGTTAAATAATAATAGGAATATAGATTCAAACTTAAAAAGTTGATATTTTACAATAAATAAATAAATAAAATTTTAACAAAAAATATATTTGTAAATCATATTATTTTTAAATGTCCCTTGTAAGCTTAAAATGGAGTTTTGTACGGTTCCACCTCTATTGTGTCACTATCTATAGAATAAATTGTACAAGGATATTACGAGCCTGAGAAATTTGCTAATCTTTCTCTCTAAATCCGAGTCGTCCGAAATATTTAAGATGTAGGGGTAAAGTAACTATATTCTATAATACTCGAAATATATATCCAACCCGTTGACATTTGTTCGAAATAAAAGATACTTTATGTTTAGTATACACTTGTTATATTATGTTATTTGGTTTAGTTAATTTGATTAATGGTATGGAACAACTCACTCGATAGTTTTATGTTGTTTAGTATATAAGTAAGATACGACAAAATATCAATTTAACCAACTTGCACGGTAATCTGGACGTGAGAATACTGTGAATCTTATGGAAGTTTTGCTTTAATTAAAGTCAAATTATGGCCCAACTCTATCAATTGACCATTGTTGGCTTAAATAGTTGTTGGAAGTGAACTATAACCTAAGAGATGGTTCGTCTCCTCATTTATATTGGGTCTGTATCACAATCAACTCAAAACAACTAAAAGTCGAATTCTTTAACCAGAGCAACTTGGTAAATAATAATTGTTAATGAATAATATTTATTTGAGCTTAAACAGGGTTTAAAGCCCATTAAAAGGTTCAAAATTTTGGTCCAAAGGTATGAAATGAGAGACTAAAAGATGGATTACATGTATTTTAAATAGACAATCCCGAATCAAAGAGAAAGATTAACAAACATGATCCACCTTTCGTCTGTTCCTTATGCCAAAAAGCGGATCAGCAATGTTACATGCTTTTTATTTATTGAGGTTTAATTTTTTTTCAATATTTTAACAACAATACGTTAAAGTTTTCAAATTTAAACTTTACATTTGGTTTTCAAATTCAATTCCATGGGTCAATCATCAACGAATTTAGTTATAAAAGCGAACCTTCGACTTGACCGGTCAGGTTGTAGTAGTTTAGGAGGGGGTGTCCTGTATGAAATGATACACTTTATTGGCGGTTGAATTTGAACGATATAGTAAAAATCCGTTAACAACAAGTTATGGCCTTTCCAGATTTATCACCCTTCGAATTTGATTAATCTTCTAACATTGGAGCCAAGGAAGCATTCTCCTATTTGTTTATATTAATCCCCTTTTCATTGTCATCTTTATTAATCTGAGTTGCTGAGATATTAACAACAGTATCAGACATGTGTTGTCACGACACCTATCTTCCAAAATATCATGTTTCTTTAACTCTTGTTCGTACTAGCTCTCCTATTCTAATGGGATCTATTTTTGGAAATCACATCAATCCAAGCCTTAGGCTTAATCGAAGATAAATCACTCAGATCAGGCTTATTATTTGAATTAAACATAGGAAAATCAGATCTGGAATTTAGATTAAAAGATTTCGATTTACCTTGGATCGGCTTCGTTGTTTGGTCTGCATGTAAGACAGAAGCCCCTTGATTTGGAGGAATTTTCGAACGATAATCATAATCTAAGATTTAAAATCTTTTAATCGTTCACTTTTTGATTCACAAAACTGTTCGTTATATATAATGCCATAACTGTGTTCGTTTTTGTCTAAATTTCAAATCCATTTGTTCCCTGTTTATTTTATTTTGAAAACGATCCTGTGCCTTCTCAAATTTAAAACGTATTTCTTTCTAAGTTTTGGTTTCTTTTTCAAACTAAAAACTATTGGTTCCATTTTAGATTTCCATTCATTCACTTTTAATTTAAAAACCATTCGTTTTTTTGTGCTAACCTTTCAGGTCAATTTAATTAATAATCGGACCCGTCTTTTTACGTTTCAATTTCCCAATCCCTACGTGTTCGTTCCCTCTTTAATTCACCAAGTTGTCACCATTTACTTAATGAAAAGGGAAATTAAATATAGCACCTATTCACCAAGTTGTCACCATTTACTTTATATGGATTTGAAGAGGAGGAGAAGGGCTTCAAAAAGTTCCAAAGGGGCTGGGGTTAATTCGTGGTGGTTTGGCCGGAAAATGGACGGGAAGAGAGGAAACGGGTTTCGCCGTCGATCTGGAGAGAGACGAGGGTTTTTTGATTATTTTTATAAAATTAATCAATGAATGGAAAAATATGATTGGTCGACGTAGATTTTATTTCAAAAATTAGTGTTTCTCCATAAGAACTCTCCATTTAAAACCCAACAACTGTTGCCCCTAGCTAAATACCCCCATCCCGGACACAATGAAATATGTTTCGTAGGCCCATTCGACTATTACAGTCAATTATTCTTCAAATTAAAATATAAAACATTCAAATTCTATTTTGAACGTATATTTTAATTTACCGGGGCCACATACTGATTCTAAAAATTCCCGAAAAATTTATCTTGCTATGTTGGGATGATACGGTCCCAACAAAACTGATTTCGTCGAATTTTGAGACCGTTTGAAAAATGACCATTTTCTGGTCGATCCAATTTGACTGAAATCAATCAAACATATTTTCCTTTGCCACGCTTACATATTAATTCCAAAAATTATAGAATTTGAAACATAGCAATAAATTGACATCCCGGATCCAACAAAAGTGGTTTCGTCGAAAACGGAGGTCCTTTGCAAAATGTCTATTTTCAAGGGCTATATTCATTCTATAGCGACCATTCTGAATATTCAACTGGCCATAACTTTTGATTCCCGCTATGAAATTTCAATTTTTCAGATTCGTTAGAAAGATATTCTTAAACAAATTTAAATATTTTTGGTTTCGCTAAAATCCGTTTTATTTTGCATCCTGTACGTTTAGTCAAAGTTCGAATTCAAATTTTTAAACTGCCGCACTATTTCTAACTTGTTATTTAACTGAAATATTTTATTTCAATTCCTCCAAATTCATTAAAATAACCAAATCAAAAATTTTAAATTGGCTCGTATTTTCCGGGTATATATATATACACACACACACACACATACATACAACCCATTGACGAATTTGTTCAAAATAAAAGATACTTTATGTTAATTTGATTACAAGTTTATCAAATAGGAAAACCATACATAATATATTTTGTGATAATAGTTACAAAACACTGTATTGCGAGTAATTTATCATATATGCTATTTTAAATATTCATGATCAAGGTACATTGAGACTGCATAACGACTCATTTTGAAATTAGAGTACGTAACGCTCTCCAATTGTTGGCATTACATTACTTGTATATGCTGGAGGCATATAGGGAATACATACTAATAATTACTAGATAAGTATACAGCAACTCACTCGATGGTTTTTTTGTTTAATATATACAAAAGAATTCCTAATCTATGCATTCACAACTTTTTGTCTATGTTCATTATACCATCGATACCGCCGAACTCTCCCTTTAAACCTAAGATTTTTTTTTCCCAAATAAAACCAATATTTGATAATAAGAAGAATCCCGACTGCGACGAATCGCTTTGTGTTTTCTGAAGACATTTTCAAGAACCGGGCGCATCGCTTTGTGACCTAGAAGCCAGTGCCCTGTCTGAAAAGGTAGACTTTATTGACGGTTGAATTTGAGTTTGAATTCATACGATAATAATAAAAATCCGTTAACAACCAGTAATAGCCGCTCAAAAATTTAAAATAAACACACGACTTTTTTTAAAAAACAGTTGATTTATTCATATTAGAAAACCAACCAATATGGATATGCAAGTGGTAGCCAAATGTATATTACTATATTGTGTCACATAAATTCCAATATGCACAAGTGTTATTTTTCAAAGACAAAATTATTATAAAAAGAATATTTGAACCGCCTAACACAGTTGCCTAATTTTTCATCCGCTACTTCCTGATTGATCCCAAATTGCTCACTCCCTCTCACCCAAAAATTCGATCTAATTTTTCCAACATTAATCCCGCCATCTTGAAAACATCGACGCTATCAACAGTAGCTCAAATCGGGACAAACGATTATTATCAGTGTCGAATCGCGCTGCACGGGCATGACCGTTCCCTTTCCGCCACTCAAACTCAAGCCTCCGTTTATCGACTTCTTCTGCACACTCGATTTCCAGCGAAGGTGACTTCCCTTCTCTGCCCCTCTTTCTTTTTATTTCAGTTTCCATTGTCGGGTTCTTAACTCATCGACGTCGGCACTTCACCTGTCTTGGTATTAACTTATTCTGAGTATTACTATTTTTAATTATGGTTTTTATTTTCTGGTTTTTATGTTCAGATTTATTTTAAGTTTGATTTTGTGTGCAAGGTTTATTTATGTCTACCCATCCTCTAGCCCTAGCTGGGTACAAGGCATATTTAATCTGATTACAGACCGTTAAAGGAATTTCCATATTTAATCTTAGCATTTCAATCTCCAAACCAGGACGCTAGTATAATCCTTGATTGTCACTATTATTTTTGCAAACTGTTATACAAAACATTGGCTGCTTTTTAATCTAATTACAAACTGTTATACAAAACATTGGCTGCTTTTTTCCAATATCTGAAAATGTAATCTTTACTTGGAAAGTCTTTAACCATGCATAGTTTTTTTTCGGAAGATTGTGGGATTTCTCAACAGCATGTTTGCAGACAGTTTGAGTCCATATTATAACTTTCTGTAGATGCATTTGCAAAAATTATGTTGATTTAACAATATTGTATATAGAAATTATAGTTTAGCCGAAACTTTTTGTCTCATAATTAATCGAAAGACATAAATATGGTACTTGGTTAATGTTTAGTCCATGTTATAACTTTCTGCAGAAGCATTTGCATATTGATATCCGATAATTCTCTACGTAGTGTGTTTAGTCCATTATCCATATTATAACTTCCTGCAGACGCATTGGAATATTAAAATCTGATAACACTTTACACAATATCTAATAACCAATTTGGGAAATCTAACATGTGTAAACAAAGGTTTACAGTATGTTAGATACACACACATAAAAGCTTTTGATACGCAAGTTTATGTTTGTTAAGCTAAATTTAAGCTAAGTGAACCTGGATTGCTGGATGGGCAAATTTCATTTGTTTATCATTCAACTCTACATTTGCAAATAGGAGATGTCATAATGGTTGTCATATGCTGAAATCTGGTAGTTTTTCTAAACATTCTGCTGTGATTACTTCAGAATTTGAAATTTCTATATATTATTATGTTCTGTTTTTTTTGTTCTTTTAGTAGTTAATATATCTTACACAGATACCATTATTAAGTATTTAAAGTAGTGCTTTGCAAGAGTAAATTGAAGTTATCATGTGTCATCTTCAGTCTCAGTGCTATGGAAATAAACTATGCCCTAATTTGCTTCCTATTACCTATTTTAATTTCATCGTTTTAAAGGATTTCATTAAAGAAAGTAAGATTTTTCTATAAAATTTTGTATCATGAATTCAATTCCATCACATCGATTATTTTTATTACTTATTTAGAATATATTTTTTGCCAAAGCCTCGCATTACCTATGTTAACAATATTGAAACACTGATTACTGGGGTTGGAAATTTGAGGAAGTGTATATGTATTAGGTTGTAAAGGTGTTTTTGTATTATGCTGTTAAGTATTTTAATATAGATGGCTTATTGACATTTAATCTATGATTGTTCTTTTCTTTGTATCCACGCATTAAATTCACATTCATTGACATATCAACGTTTCCAATCAATTATGAGCAATCACCTAGCTGAATTGCAGTTATTCCGTAGTTAATTTTGTAACTGTGCATGAAAAGATCTTTTTTATTTATAATATTTTGCTTCTGAAGCAAGGAGATCCGGTGATTAAGTAAAATAGACATTTTTTTCTATAACATAAAGCTGCTGCTAAGGTAGGTAAATGCAAGATTTTATTGAGCGTTTACATCTTTGGCACGATATTTATGTGTTCTTGATTCTCGAATGATACTTTATGTTTAATCATTTGAATCAAACGGCATGTTCCACCTATATTCTCGCTAAAATTCATTCACCTTCAATTATTATTTTCTTTAAACCTGGGAACATGAGTCACTTTTTAAATCTTTGCATCTATGTTATTGTTGAAATCCATTACTATAATCTGAAAGTATTTGTCATTTTCAACTTGAATAACCTGGAAGTATTTGTCATATTGTTTCATATTTAATAATTTAACTTCTTCCATTTGTTTATAATGTAATTGGATGTACCATATTTATTACAGGTTGAAAAATAACTTTTAGTTTATCAACTATTATAATCAGTGTTATTCCTTGCTCTTGCTATGTGTAAGACCATTGTTAATTGGGTAAATATTTCCTTAAATTTATGTCTGTTGTCATGTGGATCATCCACTTAATTAATGCTCTTGAATAATGTTTTAATCATAGAAAAATACATGCTGGCAAGTTGTACGTATTGGATATTTGCCAAGTATGATATATACAAGGAGCATCTAAAATGAATTTATATTCAATGCTAGGTCTCAATATATGAGTCATACACACACACATACATACATTAACCTCTGCAAGTTTTCATAATACATGTGCAAATAATAGCTTTTATATGTTGATTATTGCTCTCCATGGATATGTGCTTATTTTTATGCAACCATTTGTTAAATGCAACATTTTTTTTCTTTTTTTTTTTGTTGCTTTACGTCTTATGCTCGCAAATAATAGCTTTTATATGTTAAAAATGAGCATTTTGTCCAGTGGAAAATAAAATAAACAAACATTTGTGTTGCATTACGAAATTGAACAAATGAATTGATGTTTAATTTTTATCTGCTGAACAAATAGTGGTTTTCTCCATTTGCATTTTAAAACATTTTAACCGATGGGGTTGTATTTTGAAGTAAAGCTATGTTATTTTATTATCTAATGAAGTTGCACTTATTGTTTACTGATCATAACTAATTTATACATTTCACCTAATTTAAAATAATAATTAATAGCATTTAGGTAGAATAATTACTAATGACGATTATAATAATAAATTAATTCCAGTAATAACTAATTAATCTAGTTTCTGCATGTGGACTCTTATTTCTGATTTCTGAACTCTTAATTCTAGCTAAAGACGCTAATTGTAAATCTTGCGTCCAAAGTGTGTTTCCTTAAATCAAACAGAAGTAGATTAGACTAATTGAAACACGCTTTCATTATGTAAAAGTCCAAAGTGTGTTTCGTTAAATCAAACTGAAGTAGATTACGCTAATTGAAATACAGTTTCATCATGTACAAGAACAAGAGGTAAAGGGCACTCTGTTCATTCAAGTTACAATATCAAAACGTTGATATGTGGAACATTTTCATTGATTTAGGCCTAATTCAATAACATATTATTGTTCCATTCTCTTTTTTATGCATAATAATATTTAGTCTGATAAATCCACGCATAAAGCACAATATGCAACTTTGCAGATTTAATAGAAACATTTATATTCGTGCCATCGGCACGAGCTACATACTATATAATATATGTTGCGTTCAAGTTGGAAGATAGATATGGCATGTTTAATGAAATTCCAATATTTTCTGGTTGTTGTTTCTATAGATATTTTCTAGTTGTTATTTCTACACATGCCTTTGATGAAGAAGAATGTTATTCCTCTCATTTGGAGTTGGGTAGGAGCATTATAAATTCAAATGTCACGTGCTGAAAATGTTTGTTTTTGTTTGTTTCTGTATGGCTATAAGTACATGTTTTTAGAGAATTAAATCATGTAAAGGTTCTTCTTGTTCTTTGAATAACTTTCATGTATGTTACCGTTATGTGGATTAAATAACATATAACATCTAAATAATTTAATCAGCTATTTTTTTTTTTTTTTTTTTTGCAGTCGAAGATAATATGCCACCGTTTTGTAATGGGCTAGAGAAGTCTTGGGTTCATCTACCCAGGTTTGTACTATACAATTTCATTGAACCGATATATTTTTGTTAGTACCAGCTGTTTCATGTCTCAAAAAAAATATTTTACGTTTTAGAGTCACAAGCGAATATAGAGAAGGAGCTTGGAACTTCATTAACCAAGCTTTAAAGTACAATGAGCAACTTGTTAAGAACACAAATGCGAATTTTGGTTCTGAAACCATGGAACAAGTTAATAAAATCAGTTGTCCGTGCTCAAAATGTCGTAACTTAGGTGCTCATCTATTTGGATATGCTGTATTTGAGCATTTAGCTTGTAATGGTATGGACCCAACTTATACTACATGGATTTTGCATGGAGAACGACATATTAATGTTGAAGATGATTGTGAAGATAATGAATTTTTGGATACATATAGATTATACGCCGATGCTTTTGACGATGAAGTGATTTTGAACGATCCAAGAATCATTCAAGATGATATGATAGGAGATTCTTTACTTCCTTTGTATCCTGGCTTTAAAAAATCTACAAAGATTTCTGCCACATTAGCTTTATATCGAATTAAAACTGAGAATGGATTATCAACTAAGAGTTTTAATGAACTTTTGAAGGCGATACATGACCATATGTTACCAGATGAAAATTTGCTTCCTAAAAGCAACTATGAGATTAAAAAGTTTCTCAAGTGTTTTAATCTTAATTATGAAAAAATACATGCTTGTGAGAATGATTGTTGTCTTTTTCGAAAAGACTTTGCGAACTTAGATAAATGTCCACAATGTGGTTTTTCAAGGTACAAAAAAGGCGACAATGGTAATGAGAAGAAAAATGTTCCAGTTAAGGTGCTAAGATACTTTCTAGTTATACCTAGAGTTAAAAGAATGTTTAAATCTCAAGAAACATCAGAGCAATTGAGGTGGCATGATATGAACAAAAGCGAAGATGAAAAATTACGACATCCGGTCGATTCTTTGGCTTGGAAGAAAATTGACAAAAAATGGCCCGATTTTGCTTCTGATCCAAGAAATTTGAGATTTGGGCTTGCAACTGATGGATTTAGCCCTTTCACTGATCCTAGATCAACTTATAGTTGTTGGCCTGTAGTACTCGTCACGTATAATCTTCCTCCATGTTCATGTATGAAAAAAGAAAATCTAATGTTATCTTTGTTGATTCCAGGCCCTAGGCAACCAGGTAAACTCTGTCCTTTTTTTTACACTCTCATGGGAGTTCTTGCATGTATTAATACTGCGATCTACTTAAAAGAAATTTTGTTGTTGGTGTTTATGCTTTTGATTGATGAATTGAATTTTTCGCTTTTATTCTGATTGAGGAATACAATTTTTGAAGTCCCAAAAAAAAAACTTACGTCATAGTATTACTTTTCGCATGTTGTTCGAATTGACAAGCTTATCAAAAATTATTTATTTTTGTGACAAGGTAATGACATCGATGTTTACCTAGAGCCGATGATAGATGATTTGAAGGAGTTATGGAATAATGGTGTGGAGGTGTATGATGCCTTTAGTAAGACCCATTTCAAGGTGAATGCTGTTTTACTATGGACTGTAAATGATTTTCCAGCTTATGGCAATCTAGCTGGTTGCACAACCAAAGGTAAGACCGGATGTCCGATTTGTGGGGTTAATACATTGTCAGAGTGGTTACCTTTCAGTTGTAAGTGCATATACATGCACCATAGAAGGTTTCTATCTTCGGATCATCCTTTTCGAAAAAGAAAAAGTTGGTTCGATGGTAAAGTCGAAGAACGAGGTAAGCCAACGGTAATGAGTGGTATAAACGTGCTAAAATCTGTAAGTAATATTCAAAATCATTGGGGAAAGAAAGTAAAAGAACAGAACACGAATAATGGCAGAGTTGCTAAGAGAAAGAGACAAAACCAAAAGAAGAAAAAAGCTGCGTATGATAGAAGCACTTACATGTGGAAAAAGAAGTCCATCTTCTTCGAGCTGCCTTACTGGAAGGTAAAAACTATTATCATTATTACACAAGTGTTTCATCTTTGAATTTCCAGTTTAATTCTTTTTCACACAAAAGCGAGTGATAAAATTTTATAATGTGCTTAGGATTTGCTGCTACATCACAACTTGGACGTAATGCATATTGAAAAAAATATATGTGAAAGTCTAGTCGGAACAATTTTGAACATAAAAGGGAAAACAAAAGACGGGCTAAACTCTCGCAAGGATCTACAACATATGGGAATAAGAAAAGAGCTGCATCCACAAGAAATAGGCGGGAAGACATACCTTCCAGCTGCTCAATACACCTTAACAAAGCAAGAAAAACAAATTTTCTATAATCGATTCAGAAAGTTAAAGGTGCCTGACAACTATGGATCTAATATTCGACAATGCTTCTTAAAGGATGATAACATAATAGGAATGAAATCTCATGACTGCCACATTTTAATGCAACAATTATTACCTGTAGCTTTGAGAGGGCTTTTACCCAAGGGTCCGAGAAACACAATATTTCGATTGTGTTCCTTTTTTAACGAAATATGCCAAAGAATAGTAGATCGAAATAGGTTGGAGCATCTTGAAAATGAAGTTGCTGAGATATTGTGCATGTTCGAAAGATTTTTCCCTCCATCATTTTTTGTTATTATGACACACTTGACTATTCACTTGACGAGAGAAGTAAGATTGTGTGGTCCTGTACAATATCGGTGGATGTATCCATTTGAAAGGTGACATATTATCACTTTTTGTTTTGTATAACTATCTTATATAGTTCATATAGGATTAATCGTTCAATTAAAATCCTTCTACCTTGTTGAAATGAAATAAATATCAAATTTTGATGATGATTAGATGCATTTACTCTGATATAGATCAAAAGTATTGACAAATTCTATCATTGTCATTGATTTATAAAGCATAATTATTTATCATATTGAGTTACGCGTGAGAACCATTTTATTAACGAAACTCCGTCAAATGTAGCTAGAAGTTGATATATATTTTATTTTTTAAAAACTGATCAATGTACAAATGATAATGTCATGTGAAGTTTTTATATTACTATGCCAAAGTAGAAAGCAATAGAAAGTATAGTGCATACAGAAAGATATACTATGTATGGGTAAATACTTTTACATAAATAATAAATTGAAATGAAATCTTTTTTATAATCATCCCTTTCTTTTGTAGATACATGAAAATACTGAAAGGCTACGTTAAAAATCCCTCACGTCCTGAAGGATGCATAGCAGAGAGTTATCTTGCTGAAGAGTGCATGAGATATTGTTCGCATTATGTGAAACAAAATGTTGAAATAGATGCGAAGCATGGTCGAAATGAAGAATTTGAAAATAATGCTTCACATATCGGACGCCCAATTAGTAAAGAAAAACATGTTACCATGTCTAATGAAATGCTTAAAATTGCACATCGTTATGTGCTTTTTAATCTGCCAGAAGTGCAGTCTTATGAGAAGTAAGTCTAATGAGATCCGATAAACTAAATTATACGTTAAATAATGTGATACTTATAAGTTATGCCACTGTTTTATATTTTAGAAAGCATATGGACGAACTGAAGCATTTAGACAATCGCTTGATCATGAATGAAACATTGCTTTGGAATCAACATTCAGCTACTTTTTGTGATTGGTTTCAAAAAAAGGTACGATTCTATTAATTTGATTTTTATTATTTTTGCATGTATTTGTGCCTCATATGTAAAAAGCACATGTGCTTACAATATTGTTATAGCCGATTTTAACTTACTATATAGGTTGAAATGGAGATTAAGACAAAAAATCATGTTTCTGAGAAGATAAAATGGTTATCGTTTGGTCCTGAAAGACAAGTGGCTACATATACTGGTTATATTATAAATGGATGCAGATTTCATATCCAGTGCATTGAAAGGTCAACCCAAAATAGTGGTATAATGATTGAAGCAACTGGTGTGAGTGATTCACATTTGAATATAAGTACAAATTCAAAGGCTTATTTTGGTGTTCTTCAACAAATTATTGTGCTAGATTACCATATTATGCAAATTCCTTTATTTAAATGTGCTTGGGCTAATACTGATCGTGGTGTTAAGATGGAAGATGGTTTTATATTAGCTAATCTTCACCAATTTCAAAATCAATTCCAGAATGATCCTTTTATTTTAGCTTCACAAGCTAGACAAGTTTTCTACTCAAGAGATTCTGATGCCTCTAACTGGTATGTTGTATTGAAACCACCGTCTAAAGGATTTCTTGAATTAGAAATGTGGAAGGAGGATTCCTATATAAGTTGTCAACCTTTGGATATATCACAACTCGATGAAGCTTTGGAAGAAGATGATGGCTTTGGAAGAAAGGGTCATGAAGGCATACTAGTGTAGATTCTCTTATTTCCATTGTTCAGCTAATGGCTCCATCGTAGCATAGTCAAAACTTATCAATCCAAAATCATTGTGCATTGGTATGATGATTTTTTTCTTCTTCTTCTTTTACTCAGCTTAGGTTGTTGTAACATGCATAATAACTTTTTTATTTGTTATACGTTTAGTAAATCATGCTGTTTTTTGAAGAAAAAAATCTATGTTATGTCCATCATATGATATGCATGACAAACTTGGATTATGAATTTTAGGCTACGTTGAAAATAATATGGCTCACATTTCATTTTCTTTAAAACTTGCACGTGTACACGATTACATAAACTTCCTAAATTAGATCATTATTGTTAATTTTAAATACTGCTGATCTGCACCTTTATCTTTTACGGGATTTATTCTTATGCTTCTCATTTAGTATTTTATAAGTAGAAGGTAAGAGTAACAACATAATGAAATAAATTAATTAGATATGAATACATGCAAAATATGAATATAAACGAGATTGAGTGCTGACTAATATTTATCGATTTATGTTACTCGTGGTATTAAAATTAATTAGTACGTGGCAATGTTAAATCAACAAAATTCAACACGCTGTAAGTCACACATTAGGTAACACTATATTACATCAACATACTGAATATTAGGTTAAACATTAGTTGTATGCATCTCATGGTTCTTCTGTAGTGTTTTATAAATGTCAACTAAGAGTAAACATTACAGGTGAACGTTGATCCACGCGATTGTTTGCTGTTACGGTGTTGTTTCCTATATGTTGCAACAATTACTATAACTGCTTATATATGCTAATCCATCCGCTGTTCCATGTTTGTAGGGCTTGCAGTATCTAATAGAAGTCTGGTAAACTGTTCATTGATGCAAGCTGAAGACCTGGTTAGTGTAAGTCCTTATAATCATAACCTTCAGTCTCATGCAAAAAGAATTATTTTAAAAGCTTTTAGCACATACTCGTTAGTGTTTTTTGGGTATTAGTTATTCTCTGTACGTTTGTGTCTAATGAAAACATCAGCAATTATCATGCCAAATTTATGCAAACATGTTTTCAAGTTTCATAGATGCTTCAGGACTCTAATCTACAGCAAGTTCGACCTACATGAGTCAGTATAAGGTCATCTTATTATCCTAGCAGTCAATTACTTACCTATGACAAAATCCTTTAAATTACCAAACATTGTCTTGGTAACTGCAGAGTTAAGGGTAGTGTTAAGAAAAATGTTGTAATTTAAGATAAATGCCATCACATGAAAGCAACATAACAGCCTGAAATCCAGGAGAAGTTAAACAAGGAAAGTTGTTAAACATTAGTTAGACTTTTGCGTTTTCTAAAAAGTTTCAGTTTGTAGGAACTTTACGTTTGTGGTCTTCCCCGGCTTTCTTTTAGCATAAATTGGCCAGGCATCTAATATCTTAAAAGCCAAAGAGGGTGTGTCTTGAGTATTTCATTGAACTACTAAATAAGGACGAAACCTTCATTTGTCCCCCCCCCCCCCAAAAAAAAAAAATCCTCACTGTTTCATCGAAGCCTGTTTGAAAGAGAAGCTTTATCTGTGTATAAATTAAGCCAAGAAAAAGGGTGTTGGTCTCATGTGAAAAGTGGCTCACTGTTTCGCCCAACAAATCCTCGTTTGCAAGTTTCCTGCCTTCTGGACTCTCATACCGAATAGCCCATCTTTGTACAACCTTTCTCACGTTTATCCTTTTTTTTTAAATCCTGAAGCAATTGGGTGGAATCCAATACTATTTCCATACAACTGGAAAACCCATATTTGAACGATAAAAGTTTGATATGTACACATAAATTATCTATGAAATATTAGGAAAATCTGGGAGTTTAAACGAAAATTGAGGATGCGGATCTGTTTCTCTTCAGTGTGAAATTTGAACTGTACTAGTCATCAGTTCATTAAAAATCCCATGGACATAAATTCATCATGTTCATTTTTTTAATTTATGTCCATGGGATTTTTAATGAACTGATATGTATTCAAGTAAAGTAGTGGAAGAGAAAGAGTCCCTACTTCAGGCTTACAATATAGGAATACAGAAGATGCAGTGCCTAGCTCATGACCATTCCCGTAGAATTTGAAGTCGCAATTGGATTGTAAACACAAATAACTTGAAATTAGATGTGAACAGCTTAGCAAGTTGGTTGCTCAAAGTGATGCTGAGAAGAGCAAACTAGACGTTGAAAAACATAAGTATGCAATGAGAAATACCTCGCTTGAAATGGCATCCCCGATGCTGAGAAAGGCAGATGAAAATGATGCATTTATTGACTCTTCAGTGGTGAAATTTAACCTGACCTATTGAACAAGAGGAAAGTGGAAGGAAAAATTCTTCTATGTGGATATTCGTTCAATTATATCAGGGACTGAATCTATCAAGAAAGTTTCCGGGACTACGAAGAGTCTTGGAGCAGTTGGCTTAATTGATTGTTATAGTATGCGATAGTAGCAGAAACTAGCAAAATTGATTGTTACAAGAGAAGACAAACGTGCAATGATAGGAGAAGACAAAAGTTTGTTTGGTGCAGGTTATCAGTAAGCACATAAGAAAGCAACCTGGTATGGACTCTTCATGTCTAAACGTTTAATGATTTTTGATTTATTTATGGTATAGGATTTCACTTGTGTTTTTATGGTAGTAACGACCTATTCTTGAGTACCTGTGTGCATGGTAGCTTCAATTTTTTGGCCTTCATACAGGTAGCTATTAGATGCTCAGTACTGGGTTAACTTAATCCCTTAGGATGAGCTGGTCAGAAGGGTTTGACCATGATTAGAAGCCGTGCTTCAGGCTGAGAATAGAATTTGATTCAACTGGATGCTATTATTTAATATACACCATGTGGATTGATTTACTATATTTGCAAGAAAACAGACACATACTAGTCAATGTTTCATACTTTGGGCTCAGATGCAATAATGCTTTTATTTGGAATAAGTATAGGCATAGCGGCTTATTGGTGCACTTAGCCTTTGAGAGAAAGGCAGGACAGAACTCAAAGACAAGGGGAATCTACTGAGTTTTTGGATGCTACGTGTATGTTTATATATCTAGGATGCTATGTGTATGCTTCGTCGAGCACGTGGTACCCGAGATCGAGGAATATATGTAGATGAATCTTACTGGAGAACTTTTCCTTTTCCTTCATCTTCTCTTCACCTTCTTCGACTGTAACATTCTTTGGTCTGCTTAGATTGTACCATCGGGATTCGACCATTTTGTTGTGATCAGTTCTATGGTGGGCAACTGCTGACACTGGCAAAACGACTCCACCAATGGTGTAATCCTTTCCTGGGCCAACGCGATCTTCTACGGTAATCACCAAAGGTTCATCCAATGGCTCAGAGGCCACAAGCACCAACTCCTCACCCCATATCGGGTTAACGGATCATGTGTTACACGGACGTGTGCGCCTTGTCTGTCCGCCTAGCTGCACTTTGAGGTATGCATCAGGTGGCCTGGATCCATCCGAAAGCAGCAAATCCTGTGATTCTATGGCCTGCACCCGCAAGTAACACAATCTAGGTGAAAAGTATACTTTGGATCGGGTCTGGGCAAGATCCGATAAGGAAACGGAATGCGCATCGGAATGCCAAGCATTCGGAAAGGCCTCATCAGCCTGAGTGCCCATCCATATTGCAAGCATTAACTCGGCTTTACCATTTTTGTTCCGCCTCTTGTCTTCCAGTCTGTACCATTGCGGAGCGAGCGGGCTGTCGAGTGGTACCCGAACCGGAACTTCTGCCATGTCGAACCCGACCCGGCACACGAAATCATCCTTCATTAGATCCTTGTCCTTAACTACGATTTCTAGAAAGTGAGCCTGGAGCCGCTCTTTGGAAAAGGCGAACACCTGATTCCATACTAGGTTCTGATTCTTCTCAACGTGTTTAGTTACGCCTTTATAGTTTCCAAGTTTCACCTCGGCATATGGGTCAACGGATCCGGAAAGGTCTGATGCGGGTAGGTCTCGTGCTTTTACGACATGGACGTACAAGAAGTGCATTTTCTTGACTAGGTTGTAGGTGGAGGAAATTTTGTCGGGTTTGGATGCGAACATTTCAGATATGAAGCTACGGGTGCGGATCCGTCCGACGATGGGGGGGTTCGTTTCGATGAGGTTGTAGTCCGTCGGTGGACGCGTCATTGGGTGCAGGGTGTTCATCTGCTTCATTGTCATTGGAGCTGGCATTGGAATTTGCATTGGTGCTGTTGGAAGTGTGTTTTTAGGAAGAGGCCGGTCGGTTTTTTCGTCCTTTTGGTCGGCTCCCATTATTGATGCATTTGATTTTGAGTTGCTGAATAAAAAGAAAATGAGTAGATGAGTTTGTGTGACTTTGGCCCTTTGAGTGTAATTTGTAGTTCAATTTCTCAAACGTCACTTGTTGTTCAGTTTTCACTTTTCTGTAAACGGTAGTAGGCTAGGAAGATGTGGAAAATGTAATTATGGAAAGAAAATAATCATGCTCAGTAAAAAAGTCCCATGCACACGGTTTTTTTTTAATTGTCATAGCATATGTACACCTTTTTTTAATTGTCTTATTACAGTAAACAAATTAACGGTTGATGACAATCTTATGTTGCAGATAATATGGGAATAAATTTGCTTTTTGGAAGAGGACTGCTGCTGTCATCGTATTTCCAGTTGAAATAGTATCATCTTTGTTCCAATTTATCTATAAATGCTTGTCATGCACACGAGATGATGTTTTGTGATAACTTATACAATAGATTTTTCTATTAGTAAATCAATAGTTGTTCCAATATTTCGTCATGTATATGATGTTTATGAATATTTATGGTTGGATATTTAATAACATTTGCGATTATAATAAACATATTGTTGTGATGTGTAGATGTTACTGAAATGTAAGGTATAACATGCAAATATAGGTATAATATTTGTATATATATGCACAACGTTGTCAATTGTTGTAATGTATGAAAGCACAACACTTATCATTAGTTGTAACGTATGAAATCACAACGTTTATTGTATGATCTAACTGTATTTTTATTTATATTAAAGCAATGTCGTAGATAATATATTTACCACGGTTTGCAATCATGATGGTTACACAAATTATAACGGTTAAACACAGTTGTAAAATTTTGGTTTGCAATGTTTGAAAACCGACGTACATGAAGTTTGATTAACGTTTAAATAATGTCGTCTAATTTGTATTTACAACATTCATTAAATATGATTAAAGATTAAAATACTACGTTTAAAAATAGTTAAAAAAAACTAGTACACAGCTTCTACTAAATGACGTGAATGATTATTCTACAATACGTAAACAACGTTGTTGAAATTATATTACATTGTTTCAAAATCATCGAAAAAACATATACATAACATATAAGTATCATCGTAAAAAAACATGTCCTAACATTTGAAATATGTTGTAATTGACTATTTCACAACATTCTAACAATGTGGTATATAATTCTTTAATTTTTTTCTTGTGTTTTCACTATATTTATATTTTGTTATAACTAATTCGTCTACAACGTTTTGTACAACGTTTAGGTAAATGTTGTTAAAAGGACCCTACTTTTCATAACTGTGGATGTAACAACATTATGATAAACGCTGTTGAAATACATTGACAACATTTATTCAATGTTCTAAAATGTAATATTTGTTGTAGTGTCAATGTATTACTTAACAGAAAATGGATGTTATAAAATTTTAAGATATATGCATTAGTACGTAAATATAAAAGTACATGAAAGACTAAACAAAAAAGAGACATGAAATAATGTATGTATGAAATAAACGTGAAAGTCGTTAGAATATCTACAGTTTTATAAATCAATAATAGTAAAAGCTGTGTTGAATCAGAAAACTAACAGACGGGTAATTACACAAAAAGGATGGTACAACTTAAAAACTAAACACGGCAAGTAAGGAAGACAAACCTTTCTTGCATGATGGAGGTGAGACAACCAACCACTGATCTGTTCTATATTCTTGAAGCCATTTCTCTGGAATGCACTTGAATTTTTTCTTGGGCCTGTAATTTGAAAACATTTAATGCGATTAACACTCTGTGTATGAAAATAGCACAAATTGTAGAATCTAGTTTTTCTCTGTATAAAGATGGTACAAAAACATTTAATGCGATTAACACTCTATGTTACAACTAGCTTAAAACAGTTATCATATAGGCTTAAATATTTGAAAGCTATTCAGTATGCACAAAATGTTTGCCACCAGAAAAGGAGAGACCATTGGAGAAACAACTCCATAATTAGGGGTATGTGGGCGACGCCCTATAAACAGGGGTTGAAAAATGTATATGATGATTGACACCAAAATGTGTCTGTTGGCTCAGACATACACCTCCAACAGCCATCAAATTTCTTATAAATACTTTCCTTTTTAAAAAAAAAAACGCACCAATAAAGCAGCAAAGATCATCAAAATTTCCATAGTATTTGCTATATCAAATAAAGCATTATCTGTTCTCGTAGATGATTGTTTTATGAGCTGTGCAAGTAAATTACGATTCACACAACTAAACTTTATTGTACCTTGAGAACAGTTTTTATCGAATTCTATACGATTTGAAGTGAGAAACGTTTTTAAAAGACAACAATTTGATAGTGCCTTCGAGTGATAATCTTTAAGCCCATGATGTCATCCTTGTATTACATATCTTATAAAAATTAAAACTAAAAATGTTGGAAATTTTATGAATTATTTAAAATATGAAATAAGTTTATGATGCCTCCTATTTGTGAATAGTCCCACATCATGGGATTATAAGAAAGATGCAAGTATTTATACTTGTTTCTAAGAAGTCATATTGGGGTCTTGGGCTCCCAATGCATGCTTTGTTGTGAGGAGGAAGACCATGCATCATGACCACCACACGCGCGACCGACTCGACTCAACCAGTTTTTAAATACAGAAAATATTTCTGAGCCAACTTTTATATGAAGCGATAAACTTTTGACCAAGTATTTCGCAGATCCTATTTTCCTCCACTGACCAGTATTTTCGTAGATCCTATATCTTCCTTCGCCATTAAAAAATAAAAATATTCTTCCAGAAATTTTCGAGCAGTTAAATTCGAAAGTGCAAATCTGCACTGATTTGTTGTGCAAAGCAAATCAGTTATTCTTTTTACAGAGACTATTTTATCCTAGAGGCGGCGGCGGAAGTACGAACTGGTTTTGCACCACCGACCAGATCGCCGAATTGTCTTCAAGAAAGCGACAAAGTACGTGACTCAGACATTGTTTCCCAACAATTTTGAAGATGATAAGAAACAATGGCTTTGACAACAACCATAGATGATGCTGGTGGGTAGCCACTGGTGCTTCTCGCCATGTCTGCTATGATTGTGCTATGTTTTCCACATACACGGCTGCTGATGATCAGAAAGTGTTGCTGGGAGATTCTCACACCACTAAAGTCGCAGGGATTGGAAACGTTGAGAACAAGTTTACCTCTGGAAAGACTGTGATCCTCAAAGATGTTTTGCATACTCCAGAGATGAGGAAGAATCTGGTGTCTGACTATCTCCTTAATAAGGCAGGGTTTACTCAATTTATTGGGGCTGATTTGTATACCATAGTGTATAAGGGAAACTTTGTAGGAAAGGGTTATGCTTGTGAGGAAATGTTCAAATTAAATGTTGAATCTAATAAAGTGAATAATTCTGCTTATATGTTGTGTGATTTTAATATTTGGCACTCTAGATTATGTCATGTTAATAAACAGATAATTCATAACATGAGCACTCTAGATATGATACCTAAGATAGCAGAATCTGAATCTGATAAATGTGAATTCTGTACACAAGCAAAAATCACAAAGAAACCTCATAAATCCGTTGATAGAGAATCTGAATCCTTAGACTTGATTCATTCTGACATATGTGAACTTGATGGCACATTGACTAGACATGGACATCGTTATTTTATCGCTTTTATCGATGATTGTTCTGATTTCACATATGTTTATCTTATGAAAAATAAAAGTGATGCCTTTGACATGTTTAAAACATTCAAAATTGAGATTGAGAATCAAACAAATAGGAAAATCAAGAGATTTTGTAGTGATAGAGGAACAGAATATGAATCTAACTCAATTCTGGACTTCTATAAATTACATGGTATTGTACATGAAAGAACTGCACCCTATTCACCTGAAATGAACGGTAAAACTGAAAGAAAAAATAGGACTTTTACCGAATTAGTAGTTGCCATCCTACTAAATTCTGGTGCAGCAAAACATTGGTGGAGGGATATTTTATTGACTGTATGTTATGTTCTAAATAGAATCCCTAAATCTAAAAATAAAATTTCACCTTATGAAAATTTAAAGAATCATAAACCCAATGTCTCATACTTTAGAACTTGGGGTTGTCTAGCATATGTTCGCATTCCAGACCCTAAGAGAATAAAATTGGCAAGTAGAGCATATGAATGTGTATTTGAAGGCTATGCTACTAATAGCAAAGCATATCGATTTTATGATATAAATGCACATAACATAATTGAATCAAATGATGCCGATTTTTATGAAACTAAATTTCCTTTTAAATTAAGGAATAGTGGGAGCACATCAAGTACGCCTATTAGAACAGAACTTAATAAAAGTTCTAAAGCTGAACCTAGAAGAAGTAAAAGAGCAAGAACCGTAAAAGATTTTGATTCGGATTTTTGCGCTTTTACTATAGAGGAGGATCCCTTAAACCTCCAAGAGGCCTTATCTTCATTAGATGCCGATTTCTGGCGAGAGGCTATAAATGATGAGATGGATTCTCTTGAATCCAATAAGACTTGGCATTTGGCAGATTTACCCCCTAGTTGTAAATCTATAGGCTGTAAATGGGTACTTAAAAAGAAACTAAAACCTGATGGTACTATAGATAAATAAAATCATGACTAGTAGCTAAAGGTTTTAGACAAAAAGAAAATATACATTTCTTCGATACTTTTCACTTGTAACTAGAATAACATCCATTCGAGTATTAATCTCACTTGCTTTCATTCATAATTTACTAATACACCAAATGGATGTTAAAACCGCTTTTTTGAACGGTGAATTAAACGAAGAAATTTATATGGACCAGCTTGAAGGATTTGTAGTACATGGTCAAGAATATAAAGTATGCAAATTAGATAAATCATTATATGGTTTAAAACAAGCACCTAAACAATGGCATGAAAAATTTGATAACTTAATCATTTCAAATTGTTTTAAAGTTAATGAAAGTGACAAATGCATTTATTACAAATCTGAGAATGACATTTGCACTATTATATGCCTTTATGTAGATGACCTACTCATCTTTGGGTCAAACATTCATGCCATAAATTCAGTCAAATCCTTATTAAGTGCCAATTTTGACATGAAAGATCTAGGTGAGGCGAGTGTAATCCTTGGTATTAAAATTACTAGGTCAGAAAAGGGAATTTCTTTGGATCAGTCTCATTACATTGAGAAGATACTAAAGAAATATATTTACTTTGACTGTAAACCTGCATGTACACCATACGATCCAAGTGTAAAGTTATTTAAGAACACTGGTGAAGGTGTAAGACAGTCTGATTATGCGAGCATCATTGGCAGCCTTCGGTATGCCACTGATTGTACTAGATCCGATATTGTCTATGTCGTGGGATTATTGTGCAGGTTTACCAGTAGACCTAGTATAGAGCACTGACATGCTATTGAAAGGGTCATGAGATACCTTAAACGAACTATGAACCTTGGATTACATTATGAAAAGTTTCCAGCTGTACTTGAAGGATTCTCAGATGCAGACTGGAATACTTTATCAGATGATTCTAAAGCGACCAGTGGCTATATATTTAGCATCGCTGGAGGAGCTGTTTCTTGGAAATCCAAGAAACAGACTATTTTGGCTCAGTCCACCATGGAGTCTGAGATGATAGCACTAGCTACAGCTAGTGAAGAAGCAGAGTATTTGAGAAATCTGCTAGCAGAGATTCCCTTATGGGAAAAACTGATACCGGCTGTGTTGATACATTGCGATAGTACCGCGGCTATTGCAAAAATTCAGAACCGTTATTATAACGGTAAGAGATGACAAATACGTCGTAAGCACAGCACGGTTAGAGAGCTAATCTCTACAAGTACCGTTAGAGTAGATTACGTACGTAGTGAAGAAAATTTGGCAGATCCTTTGACGAAAGGACTGTCCAGAGAGAAAGTCCATAATTCTTTTAAAAGAATTGGACTATTGCCCTTAGATTGTTGAGTCACACACAATGGTAACCCAACCTAAATGACTGGAGATCCCAAGAAATAGGTCCAATGGGTAAAAACAAGTTGTGTAGTGATAGAAGTTGAACGTGCTATATAATAAACTAAGAAGCATGTATTCCTGAAGTGATAGAGGATGAGTTAATAGAAACTCTTAATGAGATCTATACTCTATTTGGAGTGGAGTACCTACCTTCAAGAGTATTCTTGATAGACTCACCTATGTGAATGTGGAAATGTGACCGTTACCTATGGAGTTTTGGGCAAAACTTCTAAAGCATTCACTAAACTGAGATAGACGTGTATGGCCATAAATGCACGGGCTTATTTGATTGCACTATAGAAAAGATTGTGTGTGGTTTGATGTCAGGAATA